>CM062804.1:1011667078-1012267078 GCA_031772625.1 Pinus tabuliformis
CAAAAATGCTTACAAAGAGCAAAACAAGAGCTTTATAGCTCGTGATTCAAATCTGCAACAAAGGTTTCAAAAGTCCCCATTTTGAAGGCTACAGCCCTCATATTTATACATTATAGGGCCAAGCTGGCCTCCTAAATTAGTGGGGCTTTGGCTGTCCAACTAAAAGTAAACTGTTGTTCCTGCAGAAACCATTGGCTGCATTTCTATGCTCGGTGGTGAAAGCTGTTGGAGCTCGGAGTTGGGGTGGAGATCACGAGGAAGGTCATTCAAGGCTGTGGACAACCTTCTTACAAACCCGCAATGCCACCTTGGCTGTCTCCTTGCCTCCATCTGTGTGGTTTTTTCTCCATTTAATGTCAAAAAACCTGAAATAAACATGTATTAGCCACATAGGCATAATGACTGCCCTCCTTCCTACAAATAACATGAATATACTAAGAAATGATGCATAAGTGATAAAAAATGAAGGGTTGAGCAAGGTAAGTAGGCCAAATGAGCCCAAAATGTTACCAAAATTTGGGGCTCATCATCACCCCCCAGCTAAAATATTTTCTCATCCTTGAGAAACTAGTCCAACTCTTCATCCTTCATTGCCTTTACTGCCACCCTTACATCCCAAGCCTCTGTAGTACTGTCCTCCTTGCTGATATGAAACCCAGCCCTTCTGTTTACCTCTTCCCACTGTTCATTATCATCTTTCTCTGTGCTGCCTTCCATCAATCCTAGCAGCAGTGGTGGGCTTAGCTTAAGGCCAATCCAGCTGGCCTAGAGGTTTTGCATGGATTTCTTATAGAGGGCCACCCGTACCAGAGCTTCCCTCATCCGAGTTGGGGTATGGTACTCTCGGATTTTCAAACTGTGGGCCAATGTATTCCATCTGCGGGTGCATGCTTAGACAGCGTTGTCTCCTAACAGTCTCTCCATGTCCTCAAAATGAGCTATGGCTTGGGCCTGTTGATCCATATATCTTAATGAAGCTTGAGGGTCAGTGGACAAATGTTGGTGTGCTGAGATTAGTGCAACTAGATCCCCTAGTTCTGGTCTGATGAGCAATGGCTCATTCAGCTCTCGGTTCATGACCGCTTTGGCTTCTGCTGCTCTTTTGTCCTCATGGTTCAGCCATGAGGCAAATGCCATTAATTGCATATCTCCCAAGGCCGTATTGGGATCCCATGAAACTACATTAGGCAGGGCCATATTATGGAGGTAGAACTCCGCTAATTTGGCCTTATCCTCTGATGAACTAGTACTGCATACTTCAGTGAATTGCTGCGGGTCTTGGAGCTGAGAGATACCTCTTTGTGCCAAGGTATTGATTTGAAATTGCAACCATTGGTCTTTCAAGTACAGGCCATAGGATTTGGCCGGCTGTCTGCATTGGATAGCATCCATGGCCCAGCTGGCCATGCAGGCCAATTGTGCCTCTTTCTGCTGCAGCTGTTCTCTGAGAGCTTGCACCTCAATTTGTGCTTGCTGTTCTGCTTCCTGTAGATGTGTAGTTGGCTCCCCAAGACCGGTGTTTAGTTCCTTTTTTCCTTGCTGTTCTGCTGTGGTGTCCTTGGAGGATGTACCTGTCCCTACCCTCAGCTCCTGTAGCTGCAATCTCAGCTTTTGGTTTTCTTCCTGTAGGAACACTCGTTGGCAATTTGCCACGTGTTTAGCCATGGATAATTCACTTCTGGCCTCCTTGAGTTGCTCCTGCAAGGGACCTATGTCCGCCACACCCTTTGACTTGGCTATTTTCATCCACGTGTGTGTACGGACTCTTTCTTCCTCCAATGCAAAAAACAGTGGCACAGTAAATTTCTGAGGTATAATTTTGCCAGCCTCTAAAAAGTTGTAATATGAACTCAAACTTGGCTGAGGGCTGGGCTCTGGTATATGCTCTTTCTCCACTTCTTTTGGTGGCTCTACTTCGCCCTCCCTCGGTGGTGATAAGGGTGCTTCTCCTTCCATTCTCTCAGTTTCTTTAAGCCTGGCTAAGGTTTCCTGTAGAGCATCTTCAGCATCTTGTAGCCGAGCTTTTGTAGTCAATTGGTCTAACCTTTCTTTCCAAGTAGTTTTCTTTGGGCTCCCCCTCTGATAGGTGACTGATATCCTCGAGGGGGACCTCTCCTTGGGCGAAGTAGGGGCATCTTCGATAATGATTGGGCTGCTGGACGGAGGCTGTGGCTTGCCCGTCTTTATTCTCACACTTCTTCTAGCTTTAAAATATAGAGGGGTCTCCCTCTTTCTCTTCTCCTTTGGCTTAGGAGGTGTGCTGAGGGCGGCCAACACAACTGCTGCCTCCCTTGCAAGAATGTCAGCTTTCTTCTCCTTGGGTTTCACTTTTTCAGGGCTTCCTGTAGAAGACCTTGTTTTAGTTAATTTCGGGCTTCCTGTAGAAACCAGTTTCTGTTTTCCTGTAGAAACAGGTGTCACCGCTTTGGTTTGTTTTGCTGCATGAGTTTTACTTTTTGACTTGGTTGCAGATGTTGTCGAGGCACTTTTGCTGATGTGGACCTTCTCAGCCTTGTCCACTCTGCTTTGCAATCTTTTCTCTCTTGCCATCAAAATGGGTGTGTTATCCTTCTCTTTGGCACCCTTTTTCTCTTGTTTCTTCTCTTGCTTTTTCTTCTGCTCCGTGGTCGTGGTCTTCTGGCCTTTTTCTTTCTCCCTGTGGGCACTGACTCTTTCTCCTCACTGCTAGATGAACCGAGCTCTTCGGTCAGCATCTTTATATCACCATCCTTGGTCAAATTTCTAAAGGCTTCCCATGAGAGAGGAACCTTGTATGTGTGGAGCGCATCCTCCACGAGGAGTTTGATGAGTCCATGGTGGGCTACCTGGTCTGGTGTGCCTTCTTTCAACTTGGTGGCACACTCAATCAGAGACTGTAGTAGAAAGTAGGGGAGACTGAGTTTGTTTTCTACAGGTAGGTCCATCTGATGCCTTAATTCCGTGAGTAACCGAAAATGGTACCCATATACAATGCTAAAACGGCCTTCGCAGGTGATGTACTTCATAATCTGCAGGCTAACTTCACTCCACGGTGGCAGTAAACTGGTTCTACGAACCCCATTTTTATCTTCTGAGAATTCCTCCTCTGGTGGAAAGAATTCTTTCTTAGCCTGTTGGCCCAATTTCCTTTCTTCTTTATCCCATGGTAATCCCATTGGGAGCTCAGTAACTCGGCTGATGAATTGTGGGGTGAGTCTGAGACTCAAACCCCTGAAGTTAACGGTGGCCAATGTTTTGGATTTCGGCCTCAGAGCTTGCAAAAACTCCTCTGCCACCTCGTCGTCATAGCCCTGCAATTTGTCACAGAATGATATCCATTGCGCTCGCGTGAAGAGCTCCACCACCTCAGGATTTTCTCTTAACTTCGTTGAATCAGTTGGTTCCCTTCTGATGAACCCACCCGGCATGGTGAAAAACTGCCGCGTTAGCTGGAGGTGGCGAATGCGGAAGAAAATTGGACTACTGGGACAGAGCATAGAATTACGCCTCTGTCATGCATACAATTCACGAAGCTTATCTCCCGAGGACCTTAACACAACTTAATTATACTGACATCCTGTAGGACGACAATTCATGCAACGACAGACAATATTTGCAAAAATTTTCTACGACCAGACTGTAGACGTCGATTCTGCCACCCTCAAAACCAATTGCATGGAGAGTTCAGGCTTACCTTTTTAATCTGCCACCTTTTGACGTGAGGAACCCGATTTCCTGTAGAAACAGCTTTCCTGTAGAAGCAGTGCACGAATTCTGGAGGATACTGCAGTGGGTCTGCGCTCTTGGCGTTGCTTAACAGGCGTTCGAAAGACCAAAGACATGGAGTGTCGAGCTGCAGAGGGATCCGGATGATCACTCGAGTTTCAAACGGTGAATGATAAATGCGTGGGGTGGCAATCTAGCCGATTAGATTTGAATTCGGCGGAATCCGTGGCGCGGGGGTGAGTTGTCCCTGCCAGACCGTTGGACGACGTCACTCCATCATTCGTCTGCGAGTTCCCTTACTGCCGCTTCATTCCCCGCAGATCCGCCGCCGTCACTTCGGTAAAAACTCGTTTTTCCCAACGGGATGGCTCTCACGTGTGCACTGCCCGTTCCTTTTGCCACGACCACCGCCCAAACATCCGAATAGACCACTAACTGGTCAACGTGGCCAGTCGAATGGCCATACAACCGCTCAACCCATTCACTTCACACTTGCAAACATTTTCAAAGTAAAATTCATGCAATTCGACGGAAGAAAGGGTCGAGGCACTTACCTGTGCGGCCGCAACACGATTTTTCCGGCTCTTGGATGACGATGAGTGGATTTATTTGCTGCTGGTGGATTTGCACAGGCCCGGAGGTTCATATTCACAGGCCGCTGACGATGAATTTGATCCGCCCGCGTGATCTTTGCATGTTGCAGGCGGTGGAATGGTGTGCACTCTAGCGGGCTTAACTGTTACGAGACTCCCGCAGGATGTCCTGTAGAAGTTTTTCCTCCTCGGGTGCATGCTGCACGACGAAGGCAGTGGCCTCACGATCACGCTCACAGAGCTCATGGATGGCTGGGATGGATATGGTATGACATCTCAACGTTTTTTCATTTTAAAAATTGCTTTCTCTTGATAACTCAATGATCTGTTTTGATGGTGCAGTTATCTTTATTGCATGTCGACAGGGGTGGTAGAAAAGAGGTGACAGCAGTGTGTAAGGGTGAAAATAGTAGCTTGCATGCATCCAAACCGATCCTTGGGCATTAGATCTCCTCATACAATGAATTCTAGGCCGTCCAAAACTTCTACAGGAAGTTTCCTGTAGAAATACATAACTTCCTTTAGAAAGTCTGTACTTCCTGTAGAAAGTCTGTAACTTCCTGTAGAAGACTAAGCTGTGATGAAATCGTGCACCTTGGAGAAGATGAGTATTCTTGGAGGAGGTGCTGGTGAGGTCTCCTGGCAGCATGATAAGGATCCTTGACTTTGAGTTGAGAGACCTCCTCTCCTTCATAGAACACCTGCAACCTGCATGCATTTCCAGATTATAAACTTGCTGTCCCTGTCTTCTTTTGCATATTGTTTTTTTTTTTTTTTTAAAGATAGCAGGGGCGCCTCAATGAGGTTTTCACCCTTGCCATCTGCCTTAAGCGCCTCAGAGAGGTTTTCACTCAAGGATCTTTTTTCAAATCTCTTTTTTTTTGAAAGACAATAGGGGCGCCTCAATGAGGTTTTCACCACTACCACCTGCCTTGGGAGCCTCAGAAAGGTTTTCCCCCAAGTATCTTTATTTATTTATTTATTTATTTTTTAGATCTTTCAGGGTATGCCCAAAGCAGAGGCAGAACCCTTCTCTATGACCAACACTGATTTCTCCACAGTTTTGATGAATTCTTGTCTTGAGAGAGGTTTCCTGTAGATCTTCAGTCGATGCCCATTGAAAAGCATGGGGATGGCTTCCTCATCAACGGTCCGAATAAGAACAGATCCATTGTCATGACATTTTTCCACTACATATGGTCCCAGCCATCTGGTTCTCAGCTTCCCCTTGAAATATTTGTACCTGTAGTCATACAACAATGCCTAATCTCCTGGCTGGAATTGCTTGTCATTGAGGTGTTGGTCATGCCACACCTTTCTCTGAAGTTGAACCACTTCTGAGTGAAGGAGGGCCTGCATCCGGTGCTGATCTTTAACGTTCTCTCAGGGCTGAACTCCACATTCTTGACTCTGGGAGTGACAGGGTTGGTGGCACAAATGTCCACTAAGGTGCTGGCTTGGGCATCCTCCACCAATTTCTCTAAGGATAGTGCACTGGGAGGTGGATTCTGGATCAAGGTCTCAATCAAGTCATCCTCGGTTGGGGGGTCTCTTCTAGTGGTGTCTAGGGTGCACAAAGGTGTTGAGTACACCTCATCCTCTTCTCCTTCCTCCAACCAAAGTGGTAAGTCATGCTCTAAGGAGGGTTGGGCAGGAGGGTATAGGACTAGCTGCTTGGACATAGGACCATTTTTGATGGTCATGTTTCCTACATGGAAACTTATGTAAGCATCTGCAGTGGCTAACCAAGGCCTTCCCAAAATAAGAGGATATCCAGTAAGCTTTGCCTTGGGTTGCAGAACCAAGAAATCTGCAGGGTATTCCCAAGAGTCGACAGAGACCAAGACATCCTCCACAATCCCTTCGGGAGTCACGGTGGAGCAATCTGCTAGTTGCAGGACTGTCGAGGTCTTTCTCAGGGAATTCTGAAGATTGAGTTTGAGCATGGTATCCCTGGTCATCACATTAATGGCAGCCCCCAGATCAATCAAGGTGTGAGGTATGATGTGGACATCTACTACAGGACTCCCAGGATCTAGGTACTTTGGGCAAATGACTTGTCCTAGCATAAGGTCAGACAGTTGTCCTATGACGTTGATTGTTGTAGCATCTCTCTTTCGCCTGCCTGGGTGTTTGAAACACTTTTCCTTAACCAGTTTGTTGTATATTGGCACATCCTTGATGGCTTGGAGAAGTGGTATTTTCACACACAACTGCTTGAGCTCTCCCAGAAGCTCATCCTCCTCTGGGTTGGGTTGTGTGGTGGCTGTTAGTCTCTCAGGAAAGGGTGGAATAGCATTTGGTTCACTTTCCTGTTTGTCTTCCTCGTCCTCTGGGGGAGGAGGTTGGCGATCCGGAAGAGTCTTTCTAGATCGAAGATTGATCTCCTGGATCTCCACAGCATAGGTAGGGCATGATGTTTCCCTAGTGTATACCTACTGGGCCTGTCTATTGTTGGGGTTCAGGTTCAGTTGAGCAGGCATTTGAGGTTGCCTTGGAGGAGCAGGAGGTAATGGTTGAGGTTGAACTGGTGGTGGAGGCAAAATGGCGGGAGGAGTGTTGTAATGGGACCTCCACCCCGACTGAGGTGGATTCCACTGAGGTTGTGGCTGGGCATGTGAGTGATATGAATGAGTAGTGGGCTGAGTAGGGTACTGAGGTGGATAAAACCATGGAGGAGGCATAGACCAGGAAGGATGAGCAGGGGGACCCCAGGAAGGCATAGGCGTAGATTGGTTGGGGCTGTAATTATCTTGGGGTGCCCCTTGCATCCCGTGCTGGTAAGGTCTAGGTCCTTGTGGCCTCCTTTGGTTGAGGAAATAGAGAGGTTCAGTGGGGGCTTCTGTCCCTTGGTACATGGCTTTAAGCCCAGGTAAGGTTGGACATTGATTTGTGGGATGGTCCTCCTCACAAACAAAGCACACTTCAACCGAATGCAATGGGCATTTGTTCTTAGGGTGTCTCCTTGTACATCTAGGGCAGAAGATAGCCAAGGCCCTCTCAGCTTCTTCCTTCTTCTGCTGGATCCTGAATGTATCAAGCTGCATGGCAATGGTCTGTCTCACCTCACTCTTGAGATCTTCTAATTGATTTGCAAACTCATGTTTGGAGAAAGGAATACCAGCTGAGAGGAGGTTTCCTCTACCTCATTTCCGGGATGCCCTAGAGTGGTTCCTAAACACAGTCTTGATGTCCTCATAAGGCAATTGGTAAATATCTCCTCCAGCTAACATGTGAAGGGTATCTAAGAGGTCTTCAGGGACTCCTCGGAGCAGGACCAACTTGAGGGATTTAGGGTCAAGTGTGCACCTGGCCCGTTTATAGCTAAGTTGGAACCTTTCCTCATAATCCTCTAAGGACTCATCATTTCCCATGGTCATCCAAAAGATTTCTCCCTTGGTTTCCTTGGACCTACAGTAGTCCCGGTACTTGGTATTGAAATCTTGCTGCATCTGAGCCCAAGTGGTGATACTATTCCCAGGTAAGCCCATGAACCAGCGTAATGCTGCATCCTTAAGAGTTGAAGGGAAGAGTTTCAGCTTCTGCTCATCTTCAGTATAGTCATAGGTTAGACAAAGGACAACAAACTCAAACAGGAAGGTATCAGGATCTTCAGTAGTCAGTCCATGGAAGTGAGGTAGAGCGGAGGGACTAATGTTTTTCATTTTCATGTCTCCATTGGTTTCTCGGATGGGGAAGGCACCTTCTATTCTCTCATCTTCTCCTCTATTGTCAGCCATAGCTTCAGATGGGATGGTCTCTAATTCTTCTCTTGCTATAGGATCTTCGTATATCTCAGGAGGTTCACCTATAGGTTCTTCTGGATGACTGTCACCGAAGAAGAGAGAAGGGTGACTCAGTGATGTGGTGGGGGTGTTGGGTAAGAATTTGCCTGTTTTATCTCGATTCCTACGAGGCCTGAAATGGAAAGACTTTTTTTGATTGCTTTTGTTTTTTCTTTGGTACCTGCAAAACTGAAACAGATTGATCTACAACTAACTATCTTGCTGAAATAAAAATGCAGAATTGAAATGAAAGCAGGAAAGAACTAATCTACTTTGCTCAAATGGAATTGCAGAATTGAAATGCTAATCTATGCTTGCAAAATTGAAATTGAGGAATTGAAATGCTAATCTATGAAAGCAGGAAATGTCTATGCTACTTTTGCAGAATGGAAATGAAATAAACTACTTGGCAGAAGGCGAGAGTAGGAAAATAGAAGAAAAGCAACAATTATTAATACTCTGACGCTTCCCAAGTAACGGCGCCAAAAATATGGTGGGCTCTAGTATTGTAGCAATAATGCTACAACTCCTGGAGCTTCCTTCTCTAATTTTATCAACCCGGTAGTTCGTAACAAACTTGGAAGCGACGGTGCTGTATGCACAAGTACTAGCTCTTGTCGCAGCTGGCACAAGTCTGATAGGGCTTAAACCAACTTCTATATGTTCTCAGAAGAAGCTTTTTAAGTGATGAACGAAAGCTATCTCAAACGTAATTAACCTACTTTGCAAGAATGAACTGAAAGCCAACAAAACATGGAAACCCTAGTAAACCCTAATTTGACCAGCTTAACCCTTACGATGCAATGGTGGGAATGCAACTTCTAAAAATGATGCCATTACTTCTAGTGAGATTAGATGCATGAGTCTAAACTAATTTCATCTGAAGAGAACATGTTTTTGTATTTTTTGCTCAAGTGGTTGGAGTGATTATGACTGTGCTTCTTACTGGGTCTTTGACTGTGCAGGGGTAGTTCAAGGGGAGGAAGGCTTGGGAAAGGTCAGGAGGACTCTGAGAGGTTCCCGGGGATCCCTAACATCATTCCACGGAAGTTCACAATGTTCAGATGCCTGGCAACCGTGGTTGCAAGCTTCTACAGGATGTCTGCAGGGGATCCTACAGGAAGCTCAGGATTTCTACAGGAAGTCTGCTAACTTCTACAGGATGTTTTGCAATCGGAGTTTTGGGTGATGGAGGAGTGAATGAGCTGTATGGGTGGATAGGTAGGATGAGAGGGGAGCTTGTGATGGGTTATGAATAGAGAGATGAGATGGAGAGAAGAGGTGGTGGGCGAATGATCTAGCTGGGAGGTAAGAAGATGGCTTAGGCACGGCTGAGAAGGATAAGGAAGTGATAGAGTGGTGCTGCGTAGTGTAAATGAAACAAATCACCTCTGTCTTGCACAAAACCGAGAATTCATCAACCTATTCTAACTGTTTTATTAAAAACCAAAGAACAACAATGTAAGTTAAGAGAGAAATCGTGCATGGTGCTGAAACAAAGAGTTATTGCTCAATATCTAAATGCATGGAGACTTCTACCAATGGAAATATTACTTTAAAGCTTGCATGAACATGTAAAACTACGTTTTTTGGTGGTTGGCACGGTCTACACTCCCAATCTCTAAACAGAGGTGGAAGTGAGTGTACGATCAACCTTTTCTTGGAACTCTGATGAATTCTAATCCTCCTACTCTAATCTAAACTGCTGAAAGCACTTTATCCATAAAACTAACCTACTTAATCACATCAAGAAATTCGAATCAGCAGACTGTGTTTTCCAAATGCATGTCAAGGCAAAGAAATGAAATGCTGAAAGGAAAGACAAGTAACAATACAAAGAAAGGAGGCCTATTTCTCTCAGGTTGGGCCCAAACCTGAGAGCTATAGCTCCTCTAAGAACTCAGAATTGAACTCAAATCTTCCTGCCTTTTATTAAAAGATCATAATCATAAGTCTAACAACATGCCAAAAATGGCTTACAAAGAGCAAAACAGAGCTATAGCTCGTGATTCAAAATCTACAACAAAGGTTCAAAAGTCCCCATCGAAGGCTAAAACCTCAATATTTATACATTATGAGGGCCAAGCTGGCCTCCTAAATTAGTGGGGCTTTGCTGTCCAACTAAAAGTAAACCGCTGTTCCTGTAGAATCCGTTGGCTGCCTTCTAGCTCGGTGGTGATAGCTGTTGGAGCTCAGAGTTGGGGTGGAGATCACGAGGAAGGTCATTCAAGGCCGTGGACAACCTTCTTACAAACCCGCAATGCCACCTTGGTTGTCTCCTTGCCTCCATCTGCGTGGTTTTTGCTCCATTTAATGTCAAAAAACCTGAAATAAACATGTATTAGCCACATAGGCATAATGACTGCCCTCCTTCCTACAAATAACATGAATATACTAAGAAATGATGCATAAGTGATAAAAAATGAAGGGTTGAGCAAGTTAAGTAGGCCAAATGAGCCCAAAATGTTACCAAAATTTGGGGCTCATCAATGTCTGGTAACAATTTTTCTTAATGCTGACAACTTTACTGTTTGTTTCTTTGTTTTTATGCCACCATGTTCCTTGCTAGAAAATGCTGTGCCTGGAGCCCAGTAGACGCATCACTGCTCGTAGTGCTCAGGAGCACGAGTATTTCAAAGATATAGGTTTTGTACCCTAACTTGTATATTGGCTGTGGGGATTATTGGCCTGTTGTAGCGTAGCCTGCATCATCTCACTAGTGAGTTTCTCTTTGAAGACTAGTAAAATACATGGAAACCTATATAAGTAACATGATCAAGTATACCATGTTTAATTTTTTTTTATTTTTCCACATTTGCTAAGGATTTTCACCATTGGTATAGCTGGATTGTGGTGGTTCTAGTTCTTCAAGACTATTGAACAAAACTTTATTTGGAAATTAAGTTGTTTACGATTGTCAAATATGGCTGATCATTTGAAATTTTTGCCATCTATTGTTAGTAAACATCAATGTAACAAAGAATAGATCCAAGCAAAAAAAAGAGAGCACTTACTTTTGAAATCATTCCATCTGCCCACATCACTTCAATATCCCCATTTTTGAGACCTATAATATTCCCAATCAAGGATAAATCTGATTCTTCGGTATCCATACCTACTTTAGCCTTACACCTTTTTGAAGACCCTTGCTGGAAAATTTTCTTTGTAATTTTGGTCTCATTTACACATTTTGGCTTCAGTTCAATTTCTTTATCATCACTAGACTGATCCTCAAAGGCCAGACCAGCCTTAGCTTTTTGTCTTTTTCTCAAAGATCTCTATTCTGAAGATAGCTCTATTCTAATACAATACTCAGGTTTTGGCTCCATTTCACAATATTTCTCAATGTTTGAATCATTTTCTGTTTTCATACAATTCTCAAGTGATGAGATGTTTTGACACACCTTATCATCAACTGATGATTCAACAACACCAAACACTTCTAGTAGCTCTGCAACAGATGACAGTCAAATAACAATGTCCCCAAGATAATAATTGTAATCTGGGTGCTCAATTAGCTCATAGACACTTACCACTTCTTCTTTGTCAAACTCTCTAGGTTCTTCCGGTTGCAACATAGGTTTCAGCCACCTCACTATAGCTGTGCGCTCTTTTGAATTGACACTTTTCACAACTGCTACATGCTTTGACTCCAGATCTTCTACATCCTCCTTTGAGCCCTATATGTATATCCTGCTATATGTCGCATCAACATTGAAAAGGTTCTGAACGATGAATGTGATGTGCAACCATGGACACAAGGGAAAACATTGAGAGAGCTCTGCACTAACATTGTTCCTTAACACATTCTGAAAAGGTACATTTTATTTTTGCTTCTATTTACGATCATAATAAATGTTGCAACATATTTCACTAAAAACTACTACACACTTTAGTTGAAGGTAGCATTTCAAGCCTCAACCGCTGCAATTGGTCCATTGTTGTCTCCCAATTATATTAAAAAAATTGCTAGAAACACAGGCGGCGACATAGGATGCTAGAGTGTCAGGTATTGTATTGTTACAGATTTCTTGGATTGGATTATTTTCATTGAAGACCTCATACCCACAACAATTGTTCTTAAGAGTGATTGAAGAAAGGCATGTATGTCAATTGACACCACAGGGAGGAAATTTTAAATTGTATAGAAAATTTGACGGTGCCGACTAGTACATTAAAGAACATCTTCTGCAAATGATTCTATACATGTATCTCAACCTCGTTATGGTAGGATATAAGGATTTCTCATATAGAAGAAAGTTCTAGTAGTCTTGGAAGTGCAGTTCAATATGCTACTAGTAATAGAGAAGGCCGGATAAACTGGAGGTTTACTGGCGACCTGGATTGGATTGACATGTGTAGGCTTTACATATAGACAAGATAATAAGAAGTTAGTTGTATTTGAAGTAAATTTCATTATACTTCCAATAAAATAGAGTTTTGAGTAAACTGGATTATTAATGGTGACATGGACTGGATTGATGTGGATGCCCTCAATTGTAGGCCTAATGGTTACATTGGCTTTTCATCCACAATCCCTTACTGCTCTTCCATAGGAACTTGCTTCCCTTTAATGTAGACCATATCCATATGTTCTACCATGTTTTTTACCAGTCTGTAAATCACTTGTAGCTCTTCTCTCCAACTCTGAAAGCACACAATGAATTTAAAACAATCCATTCCTGGACATTGCCTCATTTCTGCTTAGTCTTTTTTGGTTGAAGAAATATGTCTTATCTTATATAGAAAATATGTACAAAATGCAGAAATAAAATACATAAAATATGTAAAAAAACTAAGAAAGAAATCGGGGCATATTTCTCGGTGCTAATAACATGCTAACAATATTAGATACCCAAAAAAGTTCATTGGTGGGCTGCTAAATTACGTCACTCTAGATTCTAAACAGTTGGTTTTTTCCATCCGTATGGTATCTTGGAAGTTTCTTAGAATTATTGTTTTTCCCCCTTTGGAAGCTAAGGTGTAAGTGTATTTTTCACAGTAATGTTAATTTTGTTTCTTTCTTCCCTAATATTTGGCAGGGAAAGGTACGCTTTTAGCTCCAAGCTAATGGATTGTTGCTTATCTTGTCCAATCTCCTTTGAATATCCTTGTCAGAGAAGATCTAAATTGTGCTCCAGCTATTCCTGGTTTCCATGTGTGTCACATGTTGCTTCCCTAGCTTCTTATTCCATTCTCTCCATTTTGCTTGCCATCCCTACCATAGCTAGGTGAGTTTCTTGATTTTAAGGAGGAAAATGATGTGAAAATTGAAAGTCCTTCCCTATCTGTTTGAGTTGAGTTTTGCAAAATTGTTAATTCTAGGGTTTGACCAATATTTCTTCCTAGATGAACTTATAAAACCAGGTCCGCATTGAGAAGTTTGGGAGCTAAATTGTTGGGTTGGTTGTTGCTGCAGATGCTTGGATCATCTCTATCTATGGACCTTGGTTGAATTATAGGGCGACCCTCCTTCCAACATTTTCGTGGCTCATTTGAGGCCCCAAAAAAAATATGTTTTCACACCTCCCACCTTCGTGTGTAGTGATTCTAGTGAATCCCCATGTCAGATGTGTGGATTCACTGGACGTGCCCTTCCTGAGTGCCTAAGATGTGTCCCACACTAAGAATTTGCATGCTTGATGCACAAGGTGAGAAAATCAATGGATTAGGGTAAAAAACACACAATATAGAGGTCTTATGGGTTTCTTTCATACATCATCATTTCGGAAAATCTTAAGGTTGTATACAGAGAAGGAGAAGCTTGAAACTTCAAGGATTTTCTGCACTAAATTATGCAATTATTTTTGTCAGTTTGTCATTTATTGAACAACAACTTTCTTGTACAGGAATTATGGCTTAATCGTCTTATCTATGTAATAGATTTTGATGACATTGAATGAGAAAACTACAATTTTAACTCCTGAGTTTATGGTTCTATATGTATGATATGTGGTGTATTGTTTTTTGTTTGAAGTAGTTCTATTTTCTAAATGTTAAAAAATAAAAATTATGTCATTATTAATTTACGTAATTTTAATATATATATATATATATATATATATATATATATATATATATATATATATATATATATATATATATATATATATATATATAGAAGAATAACTTCACAGGATTCCTCCATCTTGCTCAAATCCTCGGATGGAGGCTAGTAATAACTACCAACTGCAGTAGTAGCTAGTAAGTGGGACATGATCCCACAACCTTTTGGTGATTATGCCTTGAGCGAGCAGGCTTTCGCTTGATGAGCTAACTCAATGGTATGCTTGTGTGCGCTTTATATATATATATATATATATATATATATATATATATATATATATATATATATATATATATATATATATATATATATATATATATATATTGGTCCAAGTAGACTCTCTTATGAGCACAAGAAGTTACTTTATTAGAGTGTAAACATGTCAACATACGAGACTTGACCTGGGTGGGAAGCATAACAAATATTCTGCCCAACCATCATGCTAAACTGAATTGACATTTTGCATCATCAATCTAAATCAACATTTTTGAAATTTGTACATGCAATGCACTTTTAGATGGTTAGGCCTTTGTCCCTATTCATAGATTTTAGGTTTCCATTATTGTTTACTACAAGGTGCAAAGATATATGTCTTGTGAGTTGTCAATCAGGAGAGCTTACTATAAAAGCTCTGTTTCTAGTCTATCTATGCTAATCCAATTCTCCTATCTCTATTCTCCATAATGGTATCATTTGAAGTTTTCTCCACTATGGTTTCGACAATGAAAGCACTTGTAACTTCACTATTTGTCCACAAACCGCTTGGCATTTGTTTTCACTTCAGTTTAAAATGCAATTTCTTTAGGCAAATTTGTTCTGGGATCATAATGAAACAGAATGTCTTAAACCTCTTTTCCTCTGTTTTCTTTGCTATTCTTTTGTTGTCTTGACATTTCGTTTTCTCAATTTAGGCTTGCAGACATGACTTCACAACCTGTAACATGAAAACTAGTGATTCTAACTGGATCCTTTACTTAAAATGATCTATCTACTATTTTATATCAAGGGAGAGATTTGGCAATGCTAAAATCTTTGGAATATGCATCTAGCACATGTCTATTAGTCATTTTTTTTGCATATGTTGGATATAGTAACATCGGGATTCAATGCAACTAAACTATAGGAAATTCTTTCTAGAAATGACATATTGTTTTATGCTAGATTCATCATTGAAATTCTAAATTAAAATTTTCTACCAAGTCTTGTTTGTGGCAATTATTATATCTACAAGCAATTAGAGAACTTAAATTTTCTTTGTATGGGCTTTTATGATGTTTCTTATTCCATGGTACAATTCTTCCATTCAGGTCAAACTAGTACTCAAGCAAAACTAGTCAAAGGTTGGAAGTAGATATTTTCCGCCATGGTACTCCTTTACCTCCTCAATATGGATTTTCGATTTTCGAACTTTTTAAGTTTTATGGTGTTCATCTCTCAATGTATTTTCTTCTTTAAGGTTTATCAAATACTTGGGCATAAGCTGGAAAAAGAAGAATATGAATTGAAATTAACATAGCAAGTTTAAATCTATCGAATATCTTACCATAGAAAAATTCACTCCTAATGTTTGTTCTTTCTGGGATAGTCAATTTTTTTGTATTGTTTGTTATTTCAGGTCAGTGAAGGATGAGCATAAATAGTACGCATATGTACAAATGTATTATGCAAAGCACTAAGTGAAATAATAAGGATCTCTTCCACTGAAGCTCTGAAGCACATCGTTTTCCTTGGGTAAATTAAGTAAAATCATAAATGAATCATGCCCAAATATTTTGGAATCTAAATTCAAATGAGTGCATTTCCCATTCAAATTGATCAGACTTGGGCATAAATATTTGATGAGACAATCCAACATGATATGTATGAGTTCAATTGAAAAAACTGAGAGAAATAAGGATAGGGTATTCCAATTTACCCCATGAAAAACAAAATGCAGAGGCCTATATAGGAACAAGCAAAGGGAAAATGATGATAATCTGTAGAAAATTGGTTTGAATCCATAGCTAGGAGTCAAGATTATAGAGCTACAATGATCAGTTTTGGAGAAATAGAAAATTGATATAAAGTAGTGTTTGGTGCTGGCCTCTATGTGATTTATGGTGGTCGTCTCCTCATGCCTATTGATCCCAAAATGGGAATTAAATTTGTTCTAATTAATTATTGTTCTTGAAAGATCTCAAGGGAACATGAGAGATACAATTTTGTTAGCTTTTGACACACTCTTATGGAGTGTTGTCTTTTATATGTTGTCTTTTGTTGAATTTTTAATAATTCAGATTTGAAAAATTGTAATTTTTGTGCTTAATGATTTGGGCTCGCAATAACTAAATGGCATCTAAATGGCATTTGGGAAAAAGGTGTTTTCTACTATCAAATTTATTGTTCTTTTCTTTATACTACCTCATATCATTTAATTATCCACTGTTATATGTATTTACTTGTATTTCCAAAGAAAATGTTGGCACCAAATGTATCTCAATTTACCTAAAATTTTGTTCCTTTATGCCACACTAACGCAGAAAGATATCATTTCAAGATAGTTTTACATTTATGTCTTTTGAGCAGGAATGGTTAAAGGATGCACATCACCCATCAAAATAACTAATATATCGAAGATGCAATTTTAAAATATTTATTTGTAATAATTTTTCTTTTTAGTAGAATGTTTAAAACATATAAATCATTTATCATAATAATTATTTTGTATTAATTTGATTATATGTAATAATTTAAGTTATAAGTTATTTGACATGATAATATGGAACATGGAGTGGGTATGCGATCTGCTACCAAGGGAATCTTGAAACCGACAGACAGGTAGATGTATGTTGCTTTGTCGATGTTGACTAGGCTAGAGACCTTGATCAGTGGAGGTCGACCAACGTGTATGTTTTCAAACTGTTTGGTGAAGCTATAAGTTGGATGAGTAAGAGACAAGCAGTTACAACCTTGTCAACTATAAAATATGAATATATGGCGGTCACTCATTCAAGCAAGGAAGTGGTAGGGCCTAAGATTTCATGTTCAAAGATTAACCGTCATTTGACATGATAATATGGAACATGGAGTGGGCCTGGAGTACCTAAAATTGCTTCTACTTTCCTAAGAGCTTGTCTTCCTCAGATATAAGGGTAACATGTTTACTAAGGGAATTTAAATGGAACAAAGCATTGGGATTACAATCCTTGCTCGTTGAGTTTGGGTACTTCCTTTGAGGCCTATTGAAAAATTAGGAATGATGTATCTATGTATCTTGTTATATAATTAGTTTGTAAAATAGTTTCCAAGTAACTATGTTAGAGCATGGATTTTGTGAAATGTTTTTTACTCATCCTACCTATCTTAAGATGGATATGAACAAATATGAGTATTGGAGATAGAATTCTCCCATTTTTTTGTTGTAACAAATTGTATAGGTATAGCCATGTCCATCATTAAGTATGCCCCAACCGTATCGACAATATTCCCAAACCAAAAACTTTTTAGTACTAAAAACCATAAAAAATCCAACATTACATACTAAAAGAACATATTAATAAAATCTACTAGAATAAATGTTACTGGAAAAAGAAAGTTTTTAAAGGACTACCATTATAAGATCTGTAGAAATACCCAGCTTCAATACCTGCCTCATGCGAGGGTAATCAATGTCTCGGGGATATGCACGAGCACCAACAATGATAAGTTTGGGCCTAAAAAGGGCGGTAGTATTCTCAAGCATCTCATAGTCAGTGAATCCTATAACCCAAGAAAACAAACACAACCAGTAACAATGTTAGGTCCCTATAATACTAGTGATTCCCCCATTACTATTGTCGTTGTATCCCTTATTAATATTGTTGTGCCCCTATTGTCCCCATATTGTTATTATTGTGCCCCATAGAATCCCTCTATTGTTATTTTTGTGCCTTTATATTATTATTGTTAGGTTGGCTTAGTTATATTGTGACCCCTTAGACTCCTATATATAGAAAGGAGGTTTTGTCATTTGAATCATCAAAGAATTGTTCATTTGTGTTGTAAAGGAGGTTTCCCCCTCAAAGAGGTTGAATTCGAAGGTGCTGATCTATCTTTTCTATCTTTTTGTGAGCTCGTTTCATAACATTTGGTATTGGAGCTTTGGATTCTAGGGTTTCGCTACTCTAAACAAGTCATCCTGGTATTTTCGCTATAACTTTTTTTCTGTGACATTTTAGACACTAAAAAAAAAAACCATTTGGTTTGAAATTGTTCTGAACCTCGGGTCCAAATTTCAGAGCATTTCATGCTATATTTGTGGAGATATGATCTGAGGAAGTTGGCCTTTTTGCAGACTCCCAAATTACATTCCAAACAGGTGACCTAGGGAAAATCGTCATAAATTTTGTTTTGAGCATCATATTCAAATTTCGTAAGAAGGTATAGAAAGCAGACATGCTGTAGTTTCCTGTGTATATTTTTCAGATCCTAAGGTCAAAACAATGACACATGGCACTTCATAAAAAATTTCTCCCTACCACCTGTGCTAAACCTAATTGACTTTCCATGAGAAATATCTTTATATTCCATATAAGGAATATAATTATAAGGAATATACTTGTTTTGGTTCTTGATGGATTGATTAGCAAGGCTTCAAGCCATTACAAGAAATACTCATTATGAACTTTGTTAGCCCTTTACAAAGCCTTTATTATTCAGTGAAATATTCACCAAGATCTTACAAGATTTTATAATCCAATGAAAGATTCGCCATGATTTTACAAGATAATATAATTTGGTGAGAGATTTGCAAAAAAAATTATATATACATATTATATTATTGATAAAACCGCCTTCCATTTTTCTTACGTATCATGGGGATTTGTCCATTTATTATATATATAAATTTAGGGGGTTCTTCAAATTTTCCCCATCGAAAACGCGTTGACCAAGGTTTGCAATGCTTAGAAAAGTGATTGGGACTAGGGAAAATTTTAAGAACCCCCCCTAAATTTATAAATATAATAAATGGGCGAATCTCCATGGTATATAGGAAAAATGGAAGGCGATTTTATCAATAATATAATATGTATATATAATTTTTTGGCGAATCTCTCACCAGGCATGGCGAATATTTTACTGAATTATAAAATCTTGTAAGATCTTGGCAAGTCTTTCACTAAATAATAAAACTTTGTATGGATCTAAGACGATAGAATTTCCCCTTTAAATAGTCTAGGCTCACATGAATACCATGGTATTACCATGGGTCAATACCATGGGTTATCATAAACCTGGAGCTTAAAAATTACTATTAGTAATTTATAAAAATTAATAAAATTAATAGTTGATTTTTATTTTAACCAAGCTAAAATGTTTAACCTACATTAAATTACAACATCCATTTTTACTCTTGACCAAGCCCCAAGAGGATCAAATATTTTTTCACTCTATGCTAGTTTGCATATCACGATATTTGATACCTCTCGGGGGTTAGTAGATCCAGAGTAAAGATGGATCTATGCTGGTTTAATTCCCCCATTTAAATAGGCTACATTCCAGGTGAATACCATGGGTCAATACCATGTGCCATTTTGGTGAATACCATGGGTGAATACCATGTGCCATTTTTATTTTTATTAATTCTAATATGAGGGTTAATAATGGTTTTTTGCATGGTATTAATAACAATCTAGTCCATGGTATTTGTCCCATAGTATTTTGCCCATAGGTTTGACCTACATATAACCCATTTTTTGAGTGTTTGTAAATATAAGGTGACTTATGGAGTAAATATAAAAAAATGTTTTATTTGTTTACCATACCTCTCGTTTATTTATATTTTTATTAATTTACCATACCTCTGTTACAAATATGGTATTTGGCCCATAGGATTCACTTAAATAAAACCTCTTTCTTGAGCCTTCATAAATAGAATGAGGGTTATGGACTAAATATAAAAAGAGGTTTTATTTATTTACCATACGTCTAGTTTATTTATATTTTTATTTATTTACCATACCTTTTGAGTAAGTATAAAAAGACGTTTTATTTATTTACCATACCTCCAATTTACTTATATTTTTATTTGTTTACACCAGGTGACTTATGGAGTAAATATAAAAAATGTTTTATTTATTTACCATACCTCTCATTTTTTTATATTTTTATTAATTTACCATACCTCTTTTATAAATATGGTATTTGGCCCATAGGATTCACTTAAATAAAACCTATTCTTGAAAATGGGCGAATGGATTCACTTAAATAAAACCTATTGTTTAAAATGGGCGAATGGAAGGTTGTAACTCCTAATTTCAAGGGCTAAATTTACCTTTTTTACCCTCTCCCTTAAAATAAGGTGGTCTATTTGAGGTGATTTGTAAAAACGTACTATGATACAAAATATTCGCCCACTAAAAATTTAAAACCCCTTAATTCCCCCAAAGAGCGAACATTCGCCCCTAAAATTATCCTTGATTGGGACCTACACATACCTGCAGTAATATGGGCTTATCGAATGAAAAGCAAGAAGTTGACTGGACAAACCCCTTTAGGCTTGTCTATGGTGTTGAAGTGGCAATTCCTATGGAATATATTGTGCCTAGTCTATGCATAGCGGTGATCACAGGTATGATGGATCGCGGAACCCTAGAGGAAAGGCTCGCACAGCTAGATGAACTTGAGTAAGAGAGATTTTTAGATGGATTTCACCAACAGGTCCAAAAGCAGCATGAAAAGGCATGGCATGTTCGACATATTAAGCTGCGCATCTTTAAGATAAATGACCTGGTTTTGTTATATGATAGTAAGTTTGATAATTTTCTAGGGAAGTTCAAGATGCACTGGTTAGGTCCTTATGTCATTAAGGAGATTACCAACGGAGGAGCAGTACAGCTAGTCAAATTGAATTGAGATCCCTTCCCAGGAAAGGTGAATGGCAATCGATTGAAGCCATACACTGACGGTCTGAACATGTGACTAAATGAAGACACATAGTCTTAGTGCTCCAGGAAACTGAAAGGAGGTGCGGGACTATAAACTACATTGCCCGGTTTGGGGAGCTGCACGATTGGAGGATGGTGTGAAGCAAGGAAGTGGCATAGGGTCTGCGGCAACACGGAGGGAGTTGCACTACCCAGGGAGAAATCACGAAGGTCAGCCGGAAAGTGACCGTTACAGTCACTGTTCATGAAAATATGGCAGAAGTGAGGCCAAATGAAGCAGGCGACCAGAATTTAAGATGAAATTTATGGTTCAGATCCTTGAAAATCTACCGCTAATTTGGCATTAATGAACCAATTTTGGGGGGAATGGTTAGATTTGAATTCAAAATGCCCTATAAATTACAAGTGGCTGTCCAGCAAGAAACACTTGGCATTTCGAGTATTGAGTTGTTGAGCTCTCAGAAACCTATGGACCGAGAGTTCTTCGAGGCTTTCAAAAAGACTCCCACATTTGCGAACTTGCTAGAGATGTCACGAGAACTGCTAGAAAGCATTACGTTAGCACCCGTAGAGATTATAAATACTGAACAAGTAGTAGAGGAGCCGGCATAAGAAATGGAAAAAGAGGCAGAAGTAGCTGCTGTGGAAGTGGCTGAAGTATTGGCAAAGGTCCCTAAATCACCAAGAACGCCGAGACCAAAGCTAACCCCAACTAAGGAGACTGTCAAGGACAAGAAGGGCAAGCATCATTCCATACCGGTATGCGCATCACCAAGAAGAAACCCACCAAAACCCACTGCACAGGAGAAGGTCAAGGCCATAAGCTTAGAACCAGAGGAGGAAGACATTGAAGACATCCTGATGGACAATGAGGATGTGGAAACGGAAGTGGAGGAGGTTGAAGTCCAGGGTGTGGACCCTATTACGCGGTTTCCAGAGTATGTCCCTCCACGCAAGCCTAAGTCCAAGGTCCCAAAGGACATTGATGAGAGTAATAATCCCCTGAAAACTGCTCTGCTCCCAGACAAAATTATTTTCGACGGTTCGCACTTGGCACGAGTGCCAGTACTGAAGCTTGAAGACTGGGACTTGGCGGACCACGAGAAGTTCCCACACTTGGCGACTGACCAGCTGATGCACTGCATCATAGATAAGAATACAGGAATGACCGCTTTGGAGCTGCGGAGGTGGCTCAAGGGAGTAGAAAAGGTAGGGTTTCTCAACCTGCTGTGGGTGCTGTACTATAACCACACCCTGGTGACAGTGTTGGTCATCAAGAAGTTGTTGTGCTTGGTGCATGATGAGTGTCTATGGTCGGAGGAGCTGATACCCATCACAAATAGGTTGATTCAATGAATCACGCGCCTGCCGTATATGAGTGCCTGTGACCCCATTGTGAAGGTAGCCACACAGATCCTCATAGGGAAGGTAATGAGGAAGTGCTATGTTGATGAGGTGTCAGCGCCTGTCGTCACGCTCACACTACAGTGTACTAAAGGAGTCCAATTTAACAGGTTGGACTACCTTCACAAAGAGTTCCTGGTGAACTGCCATGAAGCACAAGAGCTCAACAAGACATTCCACTACATGTGGCTCTTGCTGTCGATTGTGCTGGTAGCATGGGAGCTACCAGAGGACAGCCATTTCCCTTCAGTCGTGCCAGACCTCCCTGAAATAGTGAAGTACGCTTCGCTGTGGGTGACCAAGGATGCGCAGCGAGTCTAGGACAGCAAGATCTTCTGGATCTTGATGTAAATGAATATCAGGATGGCCATCAATCGCAAGCCGTGATTGTCACCCATGGTGTATGCCAATCTATAGGGGTATGCCAAATTCAAGGCTAACTTCCATCGAGTATCCATCAGGGCATGGAAGGAACCTACGTAGAAGTGGTATGACTTGCTATATTTGGCCACAAATGATGCCATTGATGCAGTTCTTGATCAATGGTCGATGGAGTGGCGCACTACCACGGACTTGGTGTTCGGCAGGAGCAAGCCCGTCATGTAGAAGAAAAAGGAGGAGGCCAAGCTGAAGATGGCACAACTAGTCAAGAAAAGGGAAAAGGGGGCCACTGATAAGGCCCGGGTGGAGCAGGTAGGAAAGCATGCAGGAAAGAAGATAGGTGGAACAGAGCATGGCTTTGACAGAGGAGTGAGGTCACCTTATCTTGAGATAGAAGAATAAGAAATAGAATATCATGGCGCGGACCTTCAGGAGATGTCCACTCACATTAAGTGCCCAAGAGAACTGGAAAAGGGAGGGTCCAGGAAGAAATAAAAGGTTACCAAGACCTCACTGGTCCCTATCACACTGAGAGAGGGTGACTTACATGATATCGGTGACATAGTCGGGGATGTCACCGTGGAGGCCCTACAACAATTTGAACAAAAACATCAGATCATTCTAGGGGCCATCTAGACCAGGTTGTAGTAGTTGTAGAACTACGCGTCGCAAGCTGGCATGGTGTCTACCAGTTTGGCTATCGACACTTCAGAGGTTGCCAATATGCTGCACATGAAGGCTTCCAGTGCAATAGTGCTGTCAGATGGAGCACTGACCACAGAAAATGAGGCTGACAGGCCCACTGTCAGTGCCTTGAAGGGAGTTGGGTTGAACTTGGGAGCACTTCTGTGTGAAGCACTCTACCTCTTGCAGGATGGAGTAATTGTAGAGCAGAGGGACCATGAGAACCATGCCCTCTAGGTAATCAGCGAACATAAGATCAACAATGAACATATGGCCCTATAGAGAAATGCTGCCATCGCCGCTGAGACCGAGGTGACCAATCAAAGCAAGAGGATTATGGAGGTCATTGAGGAGGCATGCCGAATGGTCCCG
The DNA here is from genome assembly GCA_031772625.1 of Pinus tabuliformis. Lineage (NCBI taxonomy): Eukaryota > Viridiplantae > Streptophyta > Pinopsida > Pinales > Pinaceae > Pinus > Pinus tabuliformis. The sequence continues at coordinate 1,011,690,975 of CM062804.1, forward strand.
AGTTGGTCATTCTGAAGGAGGAGCCAGTTGAGGTACGCATCCACAAGTTGGCCACATGGGTGCGCGACTCTCGGACTCATATGGCATGGTTCAGTTGGAGTTGAACCTGAAAATTACTGAGCTACAATTGAGGGCCTAGCCTTCAACACCGCGAGAAGTAAACGAACAATGGGTGGCTATTGTCACAAAGGCAGTAGCAGTGGTGGAGAGTGCAGTAGTAGACTACACGCAGTTGTTCGTGCAATCCTTTGAGGTCTTGACAAGCTTGCAGGAAGACAATAATATACAAAGGCTAGAAACGGAAGCGTGTGAGCTACATCAGCACTACGATGAGGTCAAGGGCATAGCGCAAACCCTTGTGCTAACACAAAGGCTAGCCAAGTTGCAGGAGGCCAAGTAGTTGAAGGAATAGGTGGATGCAGTGCTGCACAAGGAAACCATGTTGAAGGCGAGTCTAAAGCCCTGGCTAGAGGAAGCTTACGCAGTCATAGGAAATATTGAAGGAAAGCTTGCCACTCTGCAAGCGACGCAACAAAAGCTTCACACTGACAACGCATGAGTAGTGACCGAGCAAATAGTGAGAGATGTGAAGTAGACGGAAGCTCAGTGCACGATCGAGGTAGCGGTCATACGGGTCGATGTGGAAGGACTTCGTGCAAAGATCTTTGCGCCTACTAAGTGACTCGAGGACAAGTCACAGTGTTTGTGTTGGGGGCCTGTTGGGAGCGGGATCCCCCAAGGACATTTTTGGGGCTAAAAGCCCATGTTTGAGTCAAATTTTGTAATAAGACTGTAAAACCCCCACATTTTGTGGTTGCAGAGCGCAAAGGTGTCATGTGTCGAAAAGGGTAGTCTACCCTTAGTTTTATAAAGTAAAGTCGGTTGTAAGAGACCTACCCATGGTCCGTGAACCATGGGATTGTATAAAAAGAGCTAAGCTCTAAGTAGTTTTAGAGACAGATAATGTAAGAGAGTCATTGCTCTGAAGTAAGAAGTCTAAGTCTTAGGTTGTAGCATAGGTAGAGGCTATGCAGCTGAGTGCGCAGAGGCCTAGGGTAGAAGTCTGCAGTTGAGTACATGGACCCCTGTAGCTGTGTGTTCAGGGTGGATAGAGTCTGTTAATAACTTGGAAGATCTCAATAAAGAGAAATATTCGGCAATTCCTATGTCTTTGTTCTGTTGATGCATCTTGATATGTTATGTATGAAGTTCCTTTATTACGCTTATGTAATGCATGAATGAATGCAATTATATTGAATAATTGAAGACATTTACGAATATCTGTTTACGCGGTGTTAACTATAATTGTTTTATAAGATAATCAAGTCACTTATATTAATTGGGGAATCTGCACGGCACGCTGCCATAGCAGCGCGAAAGTACCTGAGCAGTAGGTTAGGGCTGTGCGAAGTTCGATCATACCCTTTTGTGGAGGTATTGAAGGACGGAATAAAGGGCTCGTCTTGCAAGCCCTAGAGCGAAGCGACCTACGCGAAGGCATGGATAATGGGAATCAAATGAAATCACAACCATCTCAGTGTACGGAAACTTGGTTCCATCACTCCCACATACTACTTCGGTTGAGACTTTGGTCCACACTCCATGGGCTGATGCTAAAAGGGCCAATAGTGTAGAGATTTGTTTGGCTAATTGACGTTGAACCTCGGTCAAGCCCCCTCAAGCCAACAACACAACAACTCAGAGGGATGAATGGAACTACAATAGCAATAGGAATAGGAGGGAGAAATGTTTGCCTTGGTTCAGATAGAGTTGGAAAGGCAGGTTCACATAAAATTGTTTTTATAGACAAATTAAATGAAGTTGATGGAAAAAATTTGGTGGATACCACAACTCTAAAAGTAATTCTCTGTCTTCTTCAACTTGTCCAGTGTATTTATAAAGGACCAATGCAGCACCTCCTATTTAATTTTGTTGGACACCTAATCCTCAATGGGTTAGTGTGGAAGCCGAATAGACAAAAGGAGTCCAAGAGACCTTGGGATGTGAAACCAAACGGTCACAATATGTACTATAAATGTATATCTCGTGTTAATAAAAATTGATTCTCATGTTTTATCCTTCAAATTATGTTGCTACCCATGTGTGTTTAACATGGTATCAGAGCGGGCGAATTCTAGCCCTGCTCATATTTGAGTCACTGTTTTCTTGTGGCCTTTCTCTCAGTGTTAGTTCTACCCTCTACTCATCAAACATGCTACCATACCCTGTCTGCTTGTCAGAACTACTGCCCTCCATCATTTCTCTATTTGAGATCTAATATCTAATTCTTCCTTGAAGAACGCTTAGTCTTCCAAACTTGAAACCTGCAAACACTCACCCTATAATAACTCTCTACAACGGTTATTGTCTACGCTCAATCCTTCTACAACCTTATAAATAACGCTTATTTTTTCCTACTGTTTTTCAGGCCTATAAATAACGTCTCTGCCCACCATTTCTAGCTACCAAATGCACTTGACAGTCCATAACAATTTTTATATTGAAACGCTTGTAGAAGACAATGTTCATTCTTATCATTAACCTGTCTGAGGGCGCTATTGTATTTTTCATTGAACGTTACTTCTTTTGATGTCGATTGCCCTCTCGCTTATCGCTGCAGACCTTTGGTGTTACATTCAATCATAGTCTGATCACTGCGTTTCTCTTAAAATTCTGCGTACCATTCAGATTTCTCTATACCTTTCTGGCACAACCACCATCCTAAAACCGTCAGACGTTACATTCCTCCAACGTTGAATCACTATTTGATTTCAGGCGCTAGAGATGGTATGTGCAACGGAAGCATCGTGAACCGGATGTGAACCCATTGGAAGTAATTTTTTTCAGTGAAATAGCGATAAATCCAATTTAGGATGTAGAACCCCCTGTAAGCTGCAAGAAAGAAAACATATTGCCCCGTCAAGTTGTCTATGTTCCTGCTCCTCTATAATAAAACTAGTTGTGGAAGAATAGCAACTGCTTCCAAGTAAATAGAGAATGCCCAGAGAACGTCTATGAATGTAAACCTGTCGTGTACGAGGAGAGCCAAGATGAAGCAGGGAGTATCAAAGCTATAAAGATCATCTTCATTACGGTATTGTAGAATGAAATAAAATCGAAGAATAAATCCAAGTAACGAGTAATAAACACGAGGGCGTAAAGATCCTGAGTCTTTAACGAAATCCCTGTGCCGGATTTAATGGTGTGGATCTTTAGTAGAAGAATCAAGATGCTCAGTAAATGCATCATGTCCCCTGCTAACCTGAAGATATTCCTTTTCACTCGTTAAACAGCGAAAATCCCCGGATCCAGGAACGAGGTCAGAACAATGCGATGGAACCGTTGCGAGAACCAAGAAAACCTCTCATGTTTGCTATCTTTCTTGGCGATACAACATCGTTTGGAAGCTCAAAAACTGAGTAGATCTACCTTGGCCAAAGCGATAAACATGACACCGACGACATCAGAAGTATTGTGAACCCTGGAGGTGCATTAAACTTTGTTCATTGTCAGTGTGTTGGTGTCCCCTCATTGTGATGATTAAAATATTGTGAGTGAGTTGAAATGTGTTGGTATATATTGGTTGCACCTTGGTATTAACAGTTCATTTCAGTTTCCGTATGATGTCTCCTTCAAGTAGTTCATTTCAGTCACCACATGCTGGAATGGTGTTGCATTGAACTATTGATGCATTGAACCCATGACCATTGTGAAAATAATTTGAGACATGCGATATGCTTTGGTGATCTGGCACAGAAGATAATATGAAAGAACAAGGACTTCATTTTTTTGAGGGAAGTTGCGACAGTGAGCTATTGGCATATTAACGAAGTTGCTCCAATTGAATTTAAAGTTGCTACTTGTTCAATTTACTTGTTCCTGTTGTGTAGTTTGGGCATAAATTTATGTGCAACAAAAAAATTTGTTTTTCTCAATAGATTCTAATGAGAAGTTTGCTTTAATTGTTGGGGTGACATCAGCATTATACGCACCAAATTGTCTGTTATTTGTTTGCAACAACAATTCAGATTTATGAGCGTTTTGCTTGTTGTTTTCGGCATCACAATATAGTAAAGGACAAACACATGTATAAATTCCAGCGTGTGATAACTTGAAGTGCTTTCAATTTCCTTCAAATAATTGAAATATGAAGCCATTAAATTAAGAAGGAAGGGAATTATTTCAAAGGGGACAAGATTGTTTTATATCGACCCTACTGCAAGTGTCTACATATTTCTTTCTAGAGAATTCAAGTGCTCAAAATTGTTGTCATTATTCTGAATTTTTCTTGGCACTCTTGAACTCGAAAAAATGGGGAAAGCTTATGAAGTATTAGAGTTTTTGAAAATTCTGATACAGTCTACTACTAATGACACAGTAAAAATCAACAAATCCTCTCTGGTTGACATTAGAATTTGTCTGCAAAATGCAAAAGAAAAGATAGAATTTTTGCAGCTCAAAACTCATCTACAACAAGAAGAATTAAAACAGAGGAGTCATCATTCTGAACCTGTTTCTGTTCAGAACAATGAAACAGACTCCCATAAACAGCAAGACAATATTGATGAAGTTCATTCAGATCCAGTGCCCAATAAAGCAGCAGTTGTACATGCAGATGCTGAAACTGAGTCTGCACTTCCCAAGCCCATCATCAAACCTTGGGAGCAACTTGTCCACAACAAGCATATAACTGGTCCTGGATATGAAAAGGACGTGTCCTTTCATATTCCAGACTACTCCAAACCAGTCCAATTTTAGAGTGCTGGATTCCTTAATGACAGTTCACCTCCAGCTGTTCTAGATTCTACTCCTCTTCCACAGCAACAACAACAACAACAGATTGTGAAATGCCCAACGCTGTGACCTAGTTGGCCATTTTAAAGATCATTGTTTTGATCTTCATCCATGTAAGCACTATCATAAAACCACCCATTCTTCACACAGATGATTCAAAAACAAATGTCCTGCAAGAGCAAAGATTCATCTTGGATGGATCGCTTCTTGGCAATGGGCATCAACATCCAAGAATATATTACAGTCACATGTCAAAACTTGTTCTAGAGTATTGAACAGTCTTGCAGTTGAGTTTTCTCCATCATCTCAACTTGAATCTGATAGGGGGGAAATGATGGTCATCTAAAAGCTTCAAAGTCACATCAAGCGAGCCTGAGCCATAACCTCCCACACCAGTTTCAGAGTTGTAGCCAAAGAAAAATATGTCCCTGAGCATGCCTTCAGTTGGTAATCTAGGACACTTCCTCTAGAAGAAGACTTCAGCTTCTTGCCAGTTTTGGAAGAATTCCAAGAAAAGAATTGAGAACACTTCCTCTAGCAGAAGACTCCAGCTTCTTGCCAGTTTTGGAAGAGTTCCAAGAATTGCATTAAGCATTCTAGAGTTGTTGGTCATCCTTAAACCATCACAGGTTGAGAATTCCCTTTTCAGGTTGAAGTTCTCCCTTTTATGCGGGGTGAGACCTCCCTTTCATGGTTGAAGGTTTCCCTCTTCAAAACAATAGGAGCACTTCCTCTAGCAGAAGACTTCAGCTTCTTGCCATTTTTGGAAGAGTTCTGGGAACTGCACTAAGTGTTCCAGTGTTGGTGGTCATCCTTAAACCACCACCCTTTATATCGACATTTCAGAGAGCACATTCAGCCTAGTGCTGCCATGCATTTTTTCACATTTTGTATTACAACTCTCTTCTTGGACTCATACATAACCCTTCGGATTAAAGGGGGGAATGTTGGACACCTAATCCTCAATGGGTTAGTGTGGAAGTTGAATAGACAAAAGGAGTCCAAGAGACCTTGGGATGTGAAACCCAATAGTCACAATATGTACTATAAATGTATATCTCTTGTTAATAAAAATTGATTCTCATATTTTATCCTTCAGATTATGTTGCTACCCATGTGTGTTTAACAAATTTATGTACCCATAGTGTTACACGAGTTACATTGGTTCAATTTTTTCTAGATATGTTGATTCCAAATGAGGAAGGATCTACACAAAATGATTCCCCTTTGACTAACATATCATCTTATTGCTTGTATGGTTGTTTGGATCATGTGTTTTATTCACAGCCAAAGTTTTCAGATGGAGTCCCACCTTTGGTATCACGTAATTTGTTGGAAACTTTGACTTATTTGGCTCAAAATCATCCACTTGTTGCAAATATTCTGCTATATCTAGAATAGACAGATACTTCTAAATCTCATCCAAATCAGGATATGGAAAGAGGTAAGTCTTTAATGATTGATGAAGAGATTCAACTAGAAATTGTAAATAAAAATATGATAGGAAATTTTCATATAGTTTTACTTTTAAAACTTTTTAACCAACCTCTTTATTCAAGAAGAATTTCCCATATCAAACATGTGATGGGTCTTCCTAAAGTCATAATGAACAATGTTGAATTCAATGCCCAATCCTAGTCCTAGCTTACGAATTAAGACCTAAAACCTTATGCTAAGGATGTCACAACTAATGCATAGCTTGATAATTTGGCCTTGGAGATGACCCCTTAGGGTTCAACTTCTACTACAGAAAATAAATTTGGTCCTAGAATAATGTTGATCAGTGTTGATGAGGCTAGGTATTGCAACAAGAATGCTGCAACTCCCAGGGCTACCAAATCTACTTATCAACCCAGGGTTCGTACAAACTTGGAGGTGACTGTGCTATATACACAAGTAGAAGTGAAGGTACTACCTGTTATCACTGCTCATCTGGAAAGAGACCCCATGGGTTCCAAGCCAAACTTCTATAGGTTCAGAAGAAGGTTGATTTTGATGGAAGGAGAGCAAACCTAGTCTAGGGGAGAGCTAATCTACTGCATAAATGAAGAAAACAACATGCAAACCTAAATCACCATAACCTAATTAATCATGAAAACAAATAGACTAAGAAGAATTGCTAAGAAACACTAATCTAATGCTAACTACCTAAGTTGCAAGAGTAAACCAACAAAACTAGACTAAGCGGTGAGAAATAGAAACTAGGCTAAGTCTGTACTTAGGCGGAAGAGCAGTCGGAGGTCAAAATGGCGAAAAGAGGACATGAGGGAGCAAAAGTGCATGAGGACCATTGGATCAGGCGAGTGGAAGGTGAATGAATGACTGAGATCAAATCAGAGGAGGGTACATAGGCAAATGGGTAGACATGGTGGACTAATAGGATGGATGGCTGGGATTATATTGCAAAGGCGATCGGTAGATGAATGATGGAGATGGGCCAAGCTAGTTGGTGATTGGGTGAAGTGACAACCGTCAGATCAAGAGACAGATCGACAGTGGAGAGTCCAAGGCGATAAAGCAATCGGGTGATGCGATAATCGTTAGTTCTGGCAGGGCAGATCAATGATGGAGATTGTAGCGTGAAAAGAAACATGTGGAAATGATGAGCGGGTTTGGAGGGTGGTAAGATGTATCTCACGTGCCCTCAAAGCTGTAAATGGTATTTTTAGAACTCACACAATTAGCCTCCCCAGCCGACACGTAGCACGTGGAAACCACCCATATTGCGTGCTCTCAGCCCAATAATGGTCGGAAGTATATCCACATGATATGGCACAAGGGCCATCGAATCTGGCAAGGTAGATCTATGACGGAGATGTGACTGAGCAGTTTGGTGAGAGAGTATGCGACAACCATCGGATCTGACAAGGCAGATCAATGGTGGGGATTTAAAGGGAAAAAACATCAAACGCAAAAAGTGGATTTGAGTGGTGATTGGATGATTTGGCTTGTGCAATGCATTTTACCAGTAAAACCATTTAAATATGAATTATCAGCTCCTGCGCAAGCGTTTCAGGCCGAAGGAGAATGATAGTATGAATGAGGTCTTAGGCAGAGGGTGGAGTGACAAATAACCAGGAAATGAGTGAATGATCATGAAACAAACCAAGCAATGATCTGATGAACCATGTGATTGCATTAAATGACAAACCCTATGAAAACCAAAACCCTGTGTTTTTGGGGTTGCTACAGGGTTTCTTCTTCACATCATGGTCCCAAAGGGAGGAGGTGAGGCCGAGACACCTGTGAGCATCCTGATGGATCTTTTATTTCCCAACCTACTGATTAAGTGAAATCATAAATGGAACAAACTGAAACACAACTACTCTGTTCTACCCTATTGTAATGGACTGCAACTATTCAAGAAAATGAACAGGAAACAAGAAACTACTTAAGTCAATGAGCAGGAAACCCGAAATCTACGTTGAACCACTGTAATGAAAATGCATCTATTTAACCAAATGAACAATCAAACCATGCATCTATGCTACTGCTGTAATGGAAATGAACTGCTTAAATTAATGAACAGAAAATAGGATTCTCTGCTAGAATATAATACAAGAAAGAGGAGCTTTGGCTGCTAGGGTTGGGCCCTAACCCAAGAGGTTCAACCCTCTGATTTAACTCAGTGCTAGCTCAAATCAAAACTCATCTTCATTGTCAAAGAACATTGTATTACATCAAGATGTTACAAGTCAAAAGTTCTGAATACTTGCTAACTGATTGAATGGTGCCTGCCTAGCTGACTAACTAGCTGACTAAAAAGACTGAGGTCATAAGCCTCTCTATTTATACATCTGAAGTCTCAACGACTTCCCTCAAAATTAGGGAGGTACAACTCCCAAATTAATGGTAACGTGTCCTTTCACTTTCACTAGCTCAGTTGCCTTCTAGTAGGGAGGCTACTTGTATTTCCACTTGCTTGTCTATCTTTTAGTACTTCAGATTTGGTTGTTCGTACTTTCAGGTGATGGAGGGATATTCGGATGGATGGGCAGTAAATGAGGAGGATTTACCTCCTGTAACTCCTCTCCCTTGTCCCATTTGAGTTTTTACCAAGGTCTTTTACCATCTTTCTTTATTTTTACCTTTTATCCCTACATTTCCTTTGCTTTTATCCTTTATTCCTGCATTGCATGCACATTAGACCACAAAGAAAAATATCCAACTCTAACTCAACTCATAAGAAAAATATAATCAAAAGTATGCAATAGGTTGTGAGAATACTTGGTTTGACTAAGCTAGGAGGTGGATTAAGGCCAATTAAAGCCCATATAATTACTCAATGATGAGACTCATCATCACCCCCTACTGAAAGTGTTGCTCATCCTCTGAGAAACTTAGTGGCTCTGGTAGCCTCTCTCACATCTCATGCTTCTACAATGGTATTTTCTTCTTGTTTATAGGAGTCTGCTTTCCTTTCTCCTTTTCCCCATTCATATTCTTTGATCTTCAAGCTATGTGGAAATGTGTTATTTGTTTTAGCAGGCATGTATATTATCATTTCTTTAGCAGCCTAAACATATTCTCATAATGTGTACTTGTTTTCCCTTGGACAACAAGATATCTAAGTGTTAGCTGAGGATTACTTGTGATTAGATGCTGATTAGGGCCATGGGGTTTGATTTTTCAACTGCTTCTCTATCCTTGAGGCCACTTATCTTTTGTTTCTTGTTGCTCTTTTTTTTTTGTCAATGCCTTCTTTCTCTTTTGTTTTAGCATTATGTTTCTCTATGTTCTCCTTCATCATGTCCCTCTATATTAGTTCCTTTTGTATCCATCTCCTCCCCATCTAGCTCTATATCTACTTTTTCTTATTTTGTCTCCTCCTTACTGACAAAAGGACTAACATCATGGATGAAGTTTTTGATATCATCCTCTGCTGGTAAGTCATTGAAGACTATCCATGTTATAGGGATCCTGAGGTTTTGGAGGGCATAGCCTTTTTTTTTAGAGGAAACTGGCCACCTTTTTTCTTACAAACCAACTGCCTCTTAACCTTTATAAATTTTTATCATATGATGCAGATGAGTGAGTGAGTAGGATACTTACCTGTGGCCTTAATGCCACGCTGCAAGTTTCAAAGAACAAAGGTGCTGCTGATGGTCATTCTTCTTCCTCCTCTGCTGTTTCCTGATGGTTTCTTGCGGATGATGCTATTGTTGTATGGTCATATTTCTGCCTCTTCTATTGTCTGTTGATGATTTTGGTGACTGCAGATCAGATGTTGTTGCATGTCCAAAGGGATTAGGAGTGCGTGTGAAGGCAGGGATGATGGTAATGGTTGAGGTGATGCTGTGGAAAACACAATCTTCTCCTTAATTGAAGTAGTGAAGTGAAAAATAATGGAATTTATGGAGGGATGCATGGTAAGGAGTGGGGGAGATAAAGATATGTGAGGCAAGCCCCCCTTTGGATCTTCTCTTTTCTCCTTGATTGTCTTTCTCACCCTCTTGCAAACAACAATTCTATTTTTTTTGAAAAACACCTAGGCTACCTCAGAGAGGTTATCACCCTAGGTATCTGCCCTGAGTGCCTCAAGGAAGCCTTTCACCTAGGGATCTTCTTTTCCTTTCCTTTTTTGCATCCTTGGGCTGCCTCATGGAGGTTTTCAACCCAAATATGGGACTCAGGCACCTCATGGAGGTTTTCACATGAATCCTTATTCTTTTTTTTTTTCTTTTTTTTCAGTGACCTGATGAGGGAAGAGCTGGAACTTGCTCCACCACCATCACTGTATTATTGGTGTTGTCAATGAACTCTTGTTTAGATGAAGGCCTCTTGTATGATTTCAATGTCTGTGCATTAACTAGCAATGGAATGGCTTCTTCATCTATAGTCCTGATTCGCACTGAACCATTGTCATGGCAGTTTTCCACCACATATGGTCCAAGCCATCTTGTTTTTAGCTTTCCGTTGAACTCTTTGTACCTTGAATCATCTAATAAGGCCCAGTCTCCTTCTTGAAACAACTTCTCCTTAATGTTCTTGTCATTCCATATCTTTCTTTGAAGCTGAACTACCTATGTATGAAGGAGGCCTGCATTTTGAATTCATCTAGGCCATTCAAATGGAACATCCGTTCTTTTTGTGCATGACTGAGATCTAGATCTAGTTGGGCTACCATCCTCATTGTTTTATGTTCAAATTCAATGGACAGCAAAGCCTTTTTCCCATAGACCAGCTCATAGGGTGTAAACCCAGTGGTGGTCTTCCATGTTGTATTATAGGCCTAGGTGGCCTCAACTAGTCTCTCAGCCCAGTCCTTTCTACTGTTGTTCACTACCTTCATCGGGATATTCTCTAGTTCTCTATTGGTCACCTCCACTTTCCCATTAGCTTGTGGATGATAGGGAGTTGAGGTCTTATGTTTGATATTGTGATTCTTGAGCAGTTCTTCAATCATGCTAGAGGTGAACTGACTGCCTTGGTCTATGACTAGTTCTGTAGGGTACCCAAATTTGTAGAATATGTTCTCCCTTAGGAACTTAACCACATTTTCTTATGTTGCTACCTTGATTGCTTTGGTTTCTGCCCACTTTGTTAGATAATCAGTGCACACAATGATGTGTTGTTTTTTCTTTGAAGGAGGGTTGATAGGCCTAATGAAGTCAATGCCCCACTTGTCAAATGGCTCGAAAGTCCCTTGAGACTGTAGGGGAATTTCATCCCTTCGATTCTGCTTTCCCATTCTCTGGCACCAATCACACTGATTAACATATTTCTTCACATCCTGATGAAGAGTAGGCCAATAATAGCATGCTTGCAGCACCTTGAATGTTATCCTTTTTGCTGCAAAGTGACCTCCACAAGGCCCATCATGACAGGTCAGAAGGATGTCAAATATCTCCTCTTCCCTTACAAATCTTCTCAAGATTTGATTTGGGCCATGTTTGAACAGATTGCCCCCAATCCAAGTGAAGGGGGCACTTTTCCTGATCATCTTTCTTTTTTCTCTAGAGGGTAGGTTTGGTGGGAACTGTGCTGACACCATATAGTTTGCTATATCAGGAAACCATGGGGAGAGCACTTAGATGGAAAACAAATGCTCATCTAGGAACTCATCATCCACCATTCCTTCTTCACCTGTAGGCAGATTCATTCTAGACAGAAAGTCAGCAACAACATTTTATTTACCGGGCTTATCAACAATAGTTAAATCAAACTACTGCAATAAAAGTAACCATTTGATGATTCTAACATTTACATCTGGTTTGATCATTAAATATTTAATTACAACATGATCAATATGCACAAATGTTTGATAGCCTCTAATGTAATGCGTAAACTTGTTCAATGAATGCACAACAACCAGGAGTTCTTTTTCTGTCATAGTATAACTTAGTTCAATCTTTCACAGGTTTTTACTGGTAAAGTAGATGGCATACAGAAATTTCTCTTCTACCTATCCTAAGGCTGCTCCTATGGATCTATGTGAGGCATCATCATGAATGTGAAAAGGGAGGGTCTAGTTTGGGCCTCTAAGGATTGGTGCAGTGGTTACCTTTTCCTTTAAAATGTCCAAGGCCTCTTGACAGCTTTTTGACCATTTAAATTCAGAATCTTTAGCCAATAATCCAAACAAATGAGAGGCTAGCTTGCTAAAGCCTTTTATGAATCTTTTGTAATATCCAGCTAGCCCTAAGAAACTCCTAACATCTCTCTGCTTTTGTGGAGGATGGACCCTTTGAATGATTGCTACTTTGTTTGGGTCCACTTGCAGTCCTTGCTGAGATATTGAGTGGCCTAACAAAGTCCCTTCAGTCATTAAGAATTCACATTTTTCTGGACTGAGGGATAGGTTCATCTCAATGCATTTGTGTAATACTTTTCCTAAGTTAGTCAGGGCCTCTTGGAAATCACATCCATAAGGTGTAAATCATCCATGTAGATCTCCACAGTGTCATGAACTAGTTCGGAAAAAATACTTAGGACTGCTCTTGGGAAAGTGGTAGGAGCATTCCACAAGCCGAAAGGAAGGACTCTATAGGAAAAAGTACCCCATGGACAGGTGAAAGTGGTCTTAACCTGGTCTTCTGGGTAGATTTGGATTTGGTTGTACCTACTGAATCCATCTCGGAAAGAAAAGAATTTCTTCCCTGCTAAGCAATCTAACACTTGGTCAATGAATGGTAAGGGAAAACGATCCTTCTTAGTGGCTTTGTTAAGCTCCCTATAATCGACACAAATTCTCTACTTCCCATTTTTCTTGGGCACTAACACTAAAGGAGAGACCCACTCACTGTCAAATATAGGGTAAATGAACCTTGCATCTAACAGTTTCTTTAGTTCTTCTTTGACAATATCTTTGAGGTTTGGATTCATTCTCCTTTATGGTTGCATGACTGGCTTGAAACCTTCCTTGATGTATATGTGGTGAGTACACAACGAGGGGTTTACTCCCTTTATTTCCTTGTAGTTTCAAGCAAAGGCTTCTAGGTTCTCCCTCAACAAGTTGCATAGTTTCTCCACCTCTGAAGTAGAGAGAGATGGATTAATCTTCAAGGTTTTATCTGGCCCAAATTCTATGGTTTTGACTCAGAGTGGGTTGGAATCATCCAAGCATAAGTCAATTTGATGACTATTCAGCATTTCGTTTACTTCTTCTTCTAGGGGTAATGAACTAGGAGTTGGACTCTGGAGCAGGTGTTCAATTAAATCGTCCTCATCATGTTTTCCTCCTCCTATGATGGCTTCCAAAGTATAAATTTTTTCAGAATAAAGCTCATATTCTTCCTCCTCCTCCAACCATAAAAGTAAGTCATGTTCTAGGGAGGGTTGAGCAAGAGGGTATAGGAATAATTGTTTGGAGATATGCCCATTCTTCATTGTCATATTCCCAACTCTCCAACTAATGTAGGCATCATTTATGGACAACAATGGCCTCCCAAGGATGAGAGGGTAACCAATTAGCTTAGCCTTAGGCTGGAGAACTAGGAAATCTACTGGGTACTCCCAGGAATCAATGAAGACCATCACATCCTCCGCATTTCCCTCAGGGGTGGTTGTGGAACGGTCTGCAAGTTGCAGCACTATTATGGTCTTCCTTAATGATCCTTGGAGGTTAATCTTGATCATGGTGTCCTTTTTCATCACATTAATGGCAGCCCCAAGATCAATCATAGTGTGTGGGACAATGGTGCCATTAATGTGGACATCAACTACTAGGCTTCCAGGGTCTAAGTATTTTGGACATATTTCTTGCCCCAACATTAAGTCAAATAACTACCCAATGACATTAATGGTAGGGGCATCCCTTTTTCTTCTTCTTGGATGCTTAAAGAACTTCTCCTTAATCAATTTATTGTAAATAGGCACATCTTTGATTGCCTGGAGAAGGGGAATCTTTACACATAGGTTTTCCAATTCTCCCAGAAGTTTAGTTTCTTCTGGGGTAGGCTAGTGTGGTCAGGCTAATCTTTCAGGAAAGGGGGATTTGCTTTAAGTTTTCTTTCCTCTCTTTTTTTCTCAACGTCCTTATGTGGAGAGGGATGTTGGTTATCTAGGCGAATTCTCCCAGATCTCAGGTTGATCTCCTAAATTTCAATGGCATAAGCTGGGTATGATGTCTCTCCACCATATGTTTGTTGGGTTTACCTATTGTTTGGGTTTGGATTTGGCTGGGCAGGAATTTGGGGTTTCCTAGGTGGAGCAGAGTGTAGGAGTTGCAGTTGGGTAGGTGATAGAGGAAATAGAGCTAGAACATTGTTGAATTGGGGCCTCCACCCCTGGGGTGGGGTATTCCACTGATGTTGTGGCTATTTGTAAGGTTGAAATGACTGGTTGGGTGGCTGGGAATGATATTGAGATGCATAGGACCAAGGAGGGGGTGTAGACCAGGAAGGATTAGCAGGGGGTCCCCAAGAAGGTGTAGTTGTGTTTTGGTTGGGTTTGTAATATGCATGGGATGATACTTGCATACCCTACTGGTATGTTCTAGGCCCAGGAGGTCTCCTTTGGTTAATGTAGCAAAGCTTCTCAGTGACCCCTTCAGATCCTTGGTATAAAGCTTTGAGTCCAGGCAAGGAAGGGCACTTGTCTGTGGAGTGGTTTTCTTCACAAACTGAGCAAATCTCCATACAGTTTAGTGGGCATTCATTCCTTGGATGCCTTCTGGTACACCTAGGATAGAAGATGACTAGGGCTCTCTCCACTTCCTCTTTCTTTATTCCAATATTCATGGTATCCAATTGTAAGGCAAGGGTTTGCAGCATCTCACTTTTGAATTCCTCCAGCATATTCCGAATTTCACCCTTGATGGATGAGTTGGAGGATGATGTACTGGCCATAGGTTGACTACTTCTACTCTTGTTTTTGGCTGCCCTAGAATGATTTATAAAGACAGTCTTGATGTCCTCATAGGGTAGTTGGTAGATATATCCTCTTGATAACATATGTAAGGTGCCTAGGATATCCTCCCTCACTCCTCTAAGAAAGACCAGCTTCAGTGACTTAGGGTCAAGTGTGCACCTGGCCATTTTGTAACTGAGCTAGAACCTCTCTTCGTAGTCTTCTAGGGATTCATCATGGCCTATGGTCATCCTGAAAATTTCATCATTAGTATTCTTTGACCTACACTAGTCCCTATATTTGTTGTTAAAGGCCTACTGCATCTGAGCCCAAGTTGTTATGCTATATCCAGGTAAACCCATGAACAAGTGTAGTGTTGCCTCCTTGAGGGTAGATGGAAATAGTTTCAACTTCTACTCATCATCTGTGTAGTCATAGGTTTGGCAGACAACAACAAACTCAAATAGGAAAGTGTCAGGGTCCTCTGTGGTCAAGCCATGGAAATGAGGTAGAGAAGAGGGGCTTATGTTCTTCATTTTAGTGTCCCCATTGGTTTCCCTAATGGGGAAGGCACTCCCAATTCTCCCTCTATCTCCTCTGTCATTTAAGTGTTCAACGTTTGGTTCAGTAGGAATGGGTTCTTCCTCTCCTTCTTATTCCCCTATAGGTTCCTCAAATATGTCAGGTTGCTCAACCAAAGAGGCTTCCAATTCACCGTCAGTGAAGAAGAAAGGAGGTTGACTGTTGGATGTGGTGGGGGTGTTTGGCAAGAATTTTCCTGAAGTATCCCTAGTCCTACGAGGCATGAAAGGAAATGTTTTTGGGTTTTTGTGAGATTTTTCTTGAAAGCTGGGAAGTAAATGCAGAAAGGAAATTTCTGATTAAATGAAAAACGACTAACAGAATGGAAACTACTTGCAGAATTGAAATTGTTGAATGGAGGATTATTGACAGAAAGAAAACTACTTACAGAATGAGATTGATAATGGAATGAAAACTACTAACAAAATGAAACTACTTTGCTGGATTGAAATTGCTGAATGAAAGACTAATGACAGAAAGAGAACTACTTATTGAATTGCAATTCTATTTGCGGGATAGGAAACTAGATTAACTTACAGAATGGAAATGAAAGTAGATAAATGAAAAAATGAAAGAAAGAAACTAGATTACTTTTGCATAAATAAACTAATGGAAGAAAGTTGGAAACTATAAAATAGAAGAAAAGAGCAGTAAGCACTACTACTCTGACACCTCCCCAGCAACGGTGCCAAAAAGTGATGAGCCTAGGTATTGCAGCAAGAATGCTGCAACTCCCAGGGCTACCAGCTTTACTTATCAACCTGGGGTTCATACAAACTTGGAGGTGACTATGCTATATACACAAGTAGAAGTGAAGGTACTACCTGTTGTCATTGCTCGTCTGGAAAGTAACCCTAGGGGTTCCAAGCCAAACTTCTATAGGGTCAGAAGAATCTTGATTTTGATGGAAGGAGAGAAAAACTAGTCTAGGGGAGAGCTAATCTATTGCATAAATGAAGAAAACAACATGCAAACCTAAATCACCATAACCTAATTAATAATGAAAACAACTAGACTAAGAGGAATTGCTAAGAAACGCTAATCTAATGCTAACTACATAAGTTGCAGGAGTAAAGCAGCAAAACTAGGCTAAGGGGTAAGAAATGGAAACTAGGCTAAGTCTGTGCATAGGCTGAAGAGCAGTCGGAGGTCAAAATGGTGAAAATAGGATGTGAGGGAGTGAAAGTGCACGAGGACCGTTGGATCAGGTGAATGAACGACTGAGATCAAATCAGAGGAGGGTACGTAGGGAAATGGGTGGACATGGTGGACTAATAAGATGGACGGTTGGGATTATATCGCAGAGGCAATCGACAAATGAACGACAGAGATCAGCCAAGCCAGATAGTGATCAGGTGAAGTGACAGTCATCGGATCAAGAGACATATTGATGGTGGAGAGTCTAGGGTGATAAAGCGATCAGGTGATGCGATAGCCATCAGATCTGGCAGGGTCGATCGACAGTGGAGATTGCAGCGTGAAAAGAAACATGCGGAAATGACAAGCGTGTTTGGAGGGTGGTAAGCTATATCTTGCGCACCCTCAAAGCCGTAAATGGTATCTTGAGAATTCACGCAATTAGCCTCCTCAGTTGACATGTAGCATGGGGAAACCACCCATATCGCGTGTTCTTAGCCCGATAACAGTCGGAAGGAAATCCACGTGATATGGTGCGAGGGCCGTCAGATTTGGCAAGGCAGATCTACGGCAGAGATGTGACCGACCAGGTCGGTGAGTGAGTGCGCGACAGCCGTTGGATCTGACAAGGCAGATCGATGGTGGGGATTTAAAGGGAAAAAAAGTCAAACATGAAAAGTGGATTTGAGCGGTGATTGGATGATTTGGCTTGTGAAAGACGTTTTACTGGTAAAACTGTTTAAACATGAATTATCAGCTCCTACGCAAGCGTTTCGGGCGGAATGAGAATGATATTATGAGTGAGGTCTTAGGCAGATGGTGAAGCGACAGATAACCAAGAAATGAGTGAATGATCATGAAACAAACCAAGAAATGATCTGATGAACAACGTGATTGCATTAAATGACAAACCCTATGAAAACCAAAACCCTGTGTTTTTTGGGTTGCTGTAGGGTTTCTTCCCCACATCATGGTCCCAGAGGGAGGAGGTGAGGCCGAGACACCTGTGAGCATCCTGATGGATCTTTTCTTTTCCAACCTACTAATTAAATGAAAGCATAAATGGAGCAAACTGAAACACAACTACTCTATTCTATCCTACTATAATGGACTGCAACTATTCAAGCAAATGAACAGGAAACATGAAACTACTTAAGTCAATGAGCAGGAAACCAGAAATCTATGCTAGACCACTGTAATGAAAATGCATCTATTTAACCAAATGAACAATCAAACCATGCATCTATGCTACTGTTGTAATGGAAATGAACTACTTAAGTTAATGAGCAAAAAGAAGGATTCTATGCTAGAATAGAATACAAGAAATAGGAGCTTTGGCTACTAGGGTTATGCCCTAACCCTAGATATTCAGCCCTCTAAGTTAACTCAGTGCTGGCTCAAATAAAAACTCATATTCATTATCAAAGAACACTGTATTACATCAAACTTTTACAAGTCAAAAGGTATGAATACTTTCTAACTGACTAACTGGTGACAGCCTAGCTGACTAACTAGCTGACTAAAAAAACTAAGGTCCTAAGCCTATCTATTTATACATCTGAAGTCTTAACGACTTACCTCAAAATTAGGGAGGTACAACTCCCAACTTAGTGGTAACTCGTCCTTTCACTTTCACTAGCTCACCTTCCTTCTGCTAGGGAGGCTGCTTGTACTTCCACTTGCTTGATTGTCTTTTAGTACTTCAGATTTGGTTGTTTGTACTTTCAACTGATGGAGGGATATTCAAATGGATGGGCAATAAATGATGAGGATTTACCTCCTATAAATCCTCTCGCCTGTCCCATTTGAGTTTCTACCAAGGTCTTTTACCATCGCTCTTTGCTTTTACCTTTTATCCCTGCATTTCCTTTTCTTTTATCCTTTATTCCTGCATTACATGCACATTAGACCACAAAGCAAAATATCCAACTCTAACTCAACTCATAAGCAGAATATAATCAAAAGTATGTAATAGGTTGTGAGAATAGTTGGTTTGACTAAGGTAGGAGGTGAATTAAGGCCAATTAAGGCCCATATAATTACTCAATGATGAGACTCATCAAGTATTCCTAAAACAGAGCTTAGATTATTATCATCTTTATTGGCATGTGAAGGTGTTTCCTATTAATTTGGTAGCTTAGTGACAAATTACAACCATGGGACTAGATTCCTCCTTTCAATAACACCAAGTTTGACTATTTAGGTGCTCAATTTAGACAAAGGAAAGCATACTTGTGAAGAAAATCCCACATATGCACATTTAGACAGGGAAATCCTAATAGAGAATTGGTCACCCTTAGAAGCCTATAAATACAAGTGACCTCAAGCTCATTTGGGCATCACCAAAAATTATCTTATTCTCTTCTTTGTTGGTTGGTTCACACACGTGTGAGGTTGGGTGGAGGAAATAAGTTCACATAGGTATAAAATTACAGGGTCTGAAGCTCATACATGTTTTAGGGGTTCGGTTTTTTACCGCAGGCTCATCAAAGGAATTTTTTGGCTATAATTGATGGCTAGCAAGCTCAAGGAAGTGGTTGGAACGTCCCAACTACATGCACAACTCTTCCTCTATGTGGTTGAGATCTAGGGCTAATTTTGGCATCTGACTGTAGTTGACCTCAAATAAGAAAAGTTGCCTCTGATATATATTGATGATGGGAACACATTTCTCAACATTTTTGGGTTAATTTTTCTAGATGATTTTGTATTAGGATCATTGTAATATTTGTTGAAAATTTTACGATAATCTAATAGAAGAATATTTTCTAAAAGGTTTTCCCCATATTGGGTTTTTCCCTAGTCTTTGACCAAATCTAGTGTCTCCTGTTGATGTGTTTATTTTCTCCTTTGTCATTGCATTTATTGTTTTATCTTCAATTACTGTTGATGATTGGAAAGATTAATTATTATTGCAAATATTCTTAATTGAAGTATTGAATTATTCTAAAGTAATTGATATAGTATATGAAATTGTGAAAATTGACATGAAATTAGATCTAAGGTGAAGGACAATCTGAAAAGGAGAAAAGAATTGAAGGAATCATCCCTAGAAAGTTGAAGGAGCGTATCTAGTCAAGTCAATATGTCTTCCTCTTTCTTAAATGAACATGAGAAGTTGGGTAACTCATCTAACTTTGTTGCATGGAAAATCAGGTTGGAGATCATAGCTAATAACAATGATGTTTTGGAATACATTCAAGGAAAACTACCTGAGCCTCCAGAGAATTATTTCGCTGCTGCCAAGAAAAGTACAAGAAAGGTGCGTTAAAAGAAAAGAAAATTATAGTCGATGTTTTACAAGATAGAAAATTTCCATATGTTGGAAATTTGAGGAAGTCTAAGGACATGTATAATAAGATAACCGACATGCATGAAGTAAAAAATTCGAATGAAATCATCTCCTTGAAAGATAAATTCAAAGACATAAATATGAACAAAGTAGAGTGTGTGAAATTCTACATTATGAGGATATCATGCCTTAGAGATCAATTGCAAAGAGTTGGAGAAACTATGTCTGACAGGGAATTGGTGATTGTTACTTTAAGAGGTCTCCATTCTATTTGGGAAACCTTCATTACTATTATAATAAACAACAATGTTTTTTCTATCACTTGATGATATTTTTTAAAGATCACTCAAGAAGAGTTAAGGATGGTTTCTATAGGTATGATACAAAAAAATGAAGAAGGAGAGTCGGATGCATTCATCACTCATGAAAAGAAGAAGAAGAAAGGAAAAGGAGGTCCATAAAATTCAAGAAAGCCTCATCCTCGAACTTCAAATAGAAGGTTTGGAATATCCAAGGAATAATTGGACATTGAATTCTTCAATTGTCATGGGAGAGGCAACTATGCTCGAGATTTTATTGAGAAGAACAATGGTCCATGTTACAACAATAGAAGCATCAACAGTAGGTTTGCTGATTGAAGAAAAAGAGATCATTGAAGGAATATCTCAATGGAAGAGACGAAATAAGAAGAAGTGATTATCCAAGTGATCATGAATAATATCTTCATCCTCAAAAGAAGTCAAGATTCTCTAAGTATGAAAGCAATGTTGCTAGTCAATCTGAATATATTCTTATTTCTTCCCTTACTAGTTCCTCTCCTCCAGATTCATGGGATAGTTGGTTGGTTGATAGTGGGGCCACTCAACACTTCTTAGCGTATAAAGAAGTTCTCTCTAATTTGGTAAGAGGGAGTCAAATTTGAATTTTTTTCTTAGAGACAACTCCACTCATCCAATTAAAGGTTGTGGGTCTATCAAACTTCATTTGGATTTCGGGGAATATATTTTTCTTCGTGATGTGATTTATGTCTCAGGATTGAAGAAGAATTTGGTATCAATATCTGCTTTGAAGACAATGGAATGAGGGTTTCCTTCATCAAGGGAAAGGTTCTTACTTGGCCAGTTCGATCACCTATGAGGGATGTAGTTATCTTGGGATATATATTTGAAGGACTCTATTTGAAAGACTCTATAGATTCACTATTAGACCTATTCTAGCATTAGTCCATGATAAAAATCACCTAAGTGAAATATGGAACTGAATATTGGCCCATATACATTATGATTGTCTTCTAAAATTGAATAAATTGGTCTCTGGTATTCTCAATTTTCAATCCCAATATGATGGAGTATGTCCAGCTTGCACAAGTGGAAAAAATACAAAGGGATCATTCCACTCTAGAAAGAAAAAGACAAATGACATCCTCCAACTCATTCATTTTGATATATGTGGTTCAATGCACCTACATTCTATTGGCAGCCATCTCTACTACAACACTTTCATTGATGAATCCTAAAGAAAGACATGGATATACTATTTGAATCATAAGGATGAAGCATTCGAAATATTCAAGTTCAAATATTTTGTCGAAAATCAAATAGAGATGAAAATCAAGATATTCAGGTTTGAAAATGGTGTGGATTATATTTCAAGGGATTTCATTGATTTTTGCAAGAAGGTATCAAGAAAGAGACATTTGTGCCTTATACTCCTGAAAAAAATGAAGTAGCTGAAAGGAAGAACATGTTTATTGTAGAAGTCACTCCTGTCATGTTCCATCATCAAAAGTTGCCAAAGTTCCTTTAGGGAGAAGCAACAAATGCTACCATATATGTTCAAAATAGGGTGCCTCAATAAGTATTAGACAACAAGACCCCTGAAGAATTTTTCTTAGGTGTCAGGCCGAAGTTGGTCAGCTCTAGATCTTTGGATACCTCGTATATTTTTATGTCTCAAAGCACAAAAGAAACAAGTTGGAAGCCATGGGAAGAAAAGGTACGTTTGTTGGATATTAATCCTTTGTTCTTTAGCTTTAATTTGTGGTGAATTTCTTTGTCGATATTCTCTTTGATATTCCCATTGATATTCTTTTTTATATGCTTCTCAATTTTATCTTTTTTTCTTCACTTTTCTTCTTTCTTCTATCTTCACTTGCTTCACCACATATTTCTTCTGAATTTGATATGTCTTCTTCTTGTTGTTCTCTAACATGTTCACATGTTTTTCTTCTTATACTCTCAATAGACACATCATCCATGTGGTTATTATGAGATGACATGGTTATGTCAGTTACTGTAACACATAAACCAATGCATCTTATCAATAATCAATAATTACTTTTAATAAACACTAAAATAAATGCATCAATGAATTTAATAAATTAGGATTAAAATTAATATTCACATAGAAAGAAATGCATGTAGTGTACTTATATATAAACACTGAAATAAATGCATTTACTATGAAATAAGATTAGAAATGTTTGAATTAGAGTAATGTAAATATTAAATTTTATTAACTAATTATTTCAAACATGTTAAAATGGATAAATTTGATAAATGGATAAAATTAAGCAGATAAGGGGATAAAAAGAAAATTGAAAAGGAAAAACCATGATATCTGTTTTTACAAAACTATAATATATTACAAATAAGACACCAAAATAAATGCATATTACAAATATATTACAAAACTATTACGAAATATATTAAAATTAACGTATTACAAAACTATAATGTATTACAAATAAGACACTAAAATGAATGCACATTATAAATATATTACAAAACTATTACAAAACTATGACAAAATATATTAAAATTAACATATTACAAAACTATAATATATTACAAATAAGAGTTTTTTTGGAAACCTTAAAAGAGCTGACAAATAAAAATAATGATATGTAACTATAATATATTACATCACATGGTGTTCTTTTCCGGAATTCCTAAAAGAGGCAACATAGAAATTGAATATCATAGACATCATTTTTATATTAAATTAATGTTACAATATTCAAGTATAATGTAATAATGTTATAATTTTGAAATCCTCATATGAACGATATGAAAATTCAGTTGACAAAAGAAAGTTTTGTCAACAATGAAAGTTTGCTTTAAAATGGGATACGGTTCTCCTTTCGAGTTTGCTAATTTATTTTTAAAATATTAACAATAACATCTCTCCATATCGCTCTAAAGTAATAGTAAGAAATATCTTAAATAATGTTAAATATCAACATTAACATCTCTCCATATCGCTCTAAATATCCCTGTCAATCTCTCCAACATTAAGCAATATTTGATATTTAACAAGTTTACGTTGATTTATATTTGTAGATTTTATCTATTGTGATGGCCGAGTTGGCCTACTACAATAGAGTAAGATTCTGGTTACTACAATAGAGTAAGATTCTGGTCCATTTAATAGGAAACAAAGATTTTTCTCAGAGATGGGCAAGGTTTCAGGAAAGGAGGAAATTAAATCATTCTAATTTGGTGGTGCTGCATTACCAATTTCACTCAATATGACAAAGAAAAAGTCCCAATTTTCACAGAGTGAAAATGTAAAAACAAAAACGTAAGAAAAACATAAAATGCACGGAGGAAAAGTAATTGAATCGCAATTCATTCTGACACCGAAATCCTTTCCCACAATTATTATTTCCCACTTCACACAACTCTTGAAATCCTTTCTCACAAATATTATTTCACACTTCGCACTATCATCAAAATGCTTCCTCACAAATAGAATTCGACACTTTGATTTTATGTTAAATTTATATAGTTAGGGAGAGACGTAATTTTTCATTAGGGACAAAATTAGATTAGTTAGATTAAATTTTATTAAATGAGAAATATGTTAAATTTGAAACATTACATTTACGTTGCGTTTACATTTACATGTTTATGTTTTTATGTGTGATCTGCCACCATATTGGGATGTAGAGTGCATCACGGTGCAACTAGAGTATAACTATGGCATAAAAGAAAGACTATATTTTTGCGCTTGTCCTTACGAGGGTCAAAACTAAGTTTCTTAAGAGGATCATTTGAACAACATGCAAAGACAATTTTTTTTCAATAAACTAGATTTTTAGAACAATGAACTAGTAAGTTGATCTATGTACCCAAATACCTAGTAAGTTGATGAAGCACAAGTGCTATGGGGTAAATATTGTTGTTAAGTTGGATTTTTTTAGGCTTCATCATAAGTCAATTAAACTCTAAAGAATATAATTAGCACATTTTAAAATTTAGCATAAATTTATTACTAAAACTCGAAATTTGAAAAAAATGAGCTAGTAAGCCAATCTAAGTAACCAAATTCCTAAGCTAACCAAGTGAAAATTATGTAGGATGAATTTTGTTGTTAAGTTGAATTTTTTGAGACTTTGATCCAAGTGGAATTAACTTTAAATGAATGTTTTATCATGTAAAAAAATTCATTAAAAACTGACTACTGTTTTTCTACAGAAAAGTTCCAGAAATTCCAGAGTTGTGAACTAGTAAACCAACCCAAGTAGCTTGGTGATAAATATGACTTTACAAACCTATTCTAAGGATGAATCTTACCTCTCACTCTATAAATAATATACAAAAAAAATTCACTTCAATTATTTGACAAATATTACCTACAATGAATGAACCATTAATACTAAATGCAAAAATATGAAATCGAAGAACAACAAATGTAAGTGAACAAGAAATGTAAAGAATGCAAAGAAATTGTACAATAGGGCTCTAAGGCTCCTAGGATGGTCAATTCGAAGGATAATGAGATTCATATGAAGGAAAATAAGGCTTAGAAGCTGGAAATGAAAGCAAACTTCATTATTAGAATCAATTCAACTACATCACTGCCAGAAATGAAAGTAGAGCTATTAAATAACATGTTATCTTCACAAAGAGACAAAAAGATTGATTCTCGTAGAGTCTAAATCAAATTTGTTATTACAAAAAATATGAGGAAGCATCCTCTTTGAAAGGAGGAAACTTTCCCTTCTAAAATCCCTCAAAAATTGGATGTGGTTCCCAACAATGTTATAGCACCATTTACCACCCTTGGTATTTGTGATGCTTGGTTTATGGCCTAGGGCAACCCCTCCTTCCAGACTTGGTCCAAATATTTTAAAAAATAGTGTTTTTTTTCCTTGTACGCTACTTTTACCTGAGATAAAAGTGTGTACACATAGGTTAGTTAATACCCAACCCATGTATAGGTGTTAAAACACTTAAAAAAATTAAATTTCCTTAATTATGGGTAGAGTTCATGGGTTTTACCTATTGATTACCTCCTAGTACCTGTGGCCCAACTATTTCCCAACTAAAAAACTATTTGGGAGAAGTATAAATAGACTTCTATGGGAAGGCATTAAGGAGGAGAAGATATAGAATTATTATACTGAGATTATGTTAGGGTCCCACCCTAACCCCCTTATTTATGTCATGGGATCACGTCATAGTCAAGAGTCAATAAAGCCCATATTAATATTTGTAAGTGGTTAACCCACAATTAATGACGGGACCACAGTTAGTTGCAAATGGGCCGTAGTATTAGATAGATGGTATTAATAAAACCCACGGTATTGGCCCGTGGTATTGCATGTATGAGTCATATATAAAGGATAGAGACTCCCTGCGAGGAGCATTGTGTCTTATTTTTGTAATCGAGCTCTGCTCTATTGGAGGTTGCCCCCTCGAAGAGGCATGTGAACATTGCTCGCTGAATAATAAAATCATTGCTATTCTGTGTTCTGGGTATCTTTTTCTTCGCATATTCTGTATTTGGGTATTATTTTGTAGGTTAAGAGCATAACAAGTGGTATCAGAGCACTTTCCAGGGCTCGGTGGGATCTCCAATTTTTAGCAAAAATTTTTTGGCTAGAGACGTGTTCCGACGTCTTTAAACCACGGGATTTGTCGTTGAGCGCATAAACCTGCAGATTTGGGGAGGCATGCACGCAGGAAATACAAGAGGTGGTCACGTCTATTGGACTCCCTTGTAACCCCTGTGGGTACCCCTTCGAGTAGTAGTGCATTAGACAGAACCACGCACGGACTGTCTTCCACGTACCCTCTGGGTATATAGGAAGCCCCCTAGGCTCCCTTCAAACCTCGCCATAGATAAACCTTTGGCCGTCTTGTGGCTACAGTACACCGAGAACAGCACTCGGAGAGATTACTCTCCCGCACGATAGGGTAGTTGGGTTGTACGGCTAAGGGTACGGTCGATCCTCCTTAGTTAGAGCCCTGAAACATTGGGCCGAGTACTACTGTCAGACCCTTATGTATATTGCGATCTGTAGCACCTGACACTCCTCTAGACCATAGTTCCCTTTTCTATCGAGGGATCACACATCATCTATTCCAGATCTGCGTGTGCAAAGACGTGCCGCAGCAGCAGACATCAGTCCCGCAGCTCCATCAGATCCGTAGCAGCAGTTGTTCCACCATTCAGATCTCTCAGATCCACTAGATCGGAGTTGTTGTGAAGGGTTCCTATACCGTGGTATACTTTTCGCAAGACTTTTGGCAGCATTGACATTTTGAGGATTTGGCGACTGCAGTATTGATCAAGAAGGAGTAAAACTCCATTAGGAGTTTTCCAAAAAAAAAAAAAAAAAAGTCTGAGATCTTCCGAGGCGCTTATTAGTGATCTAGCCCATCAGCATCAGGACGACGAGCTGAGCAAGGTGGTACCATTCAATTTATTAGTAAAAAAATTTTAGGCGGTCCTAATTTTTTTCATCAAGTTGGTGTATGGTAGAAACTAGAGCTCAAGCGATGGCCAATGAAAGGCTGGACAAACTGGAAGAAAATATGAGCTCCCTCCAACGTGAGATTAGCGGACTAAGTCTCCAGATACAGCAAGCACTCTCGAAGGGCAAGGAGCCAGCCCATGAGGAGGCGTATAATGGCCATGAATACCATGAGGGTGAGTCTAGCCACTCTCCTCACGTCTGGCACACCCATCCACCACCCAGTCAGCGACCTCCCAAGTTGGATATGCATAAATTTGACGGTTCTCACATGTCCGCATGGCTAGCACAAATGGAGCAGTATTTCAAATTGAATCATATCCTAGATTATTGGACTAAGCTTATGGTGGGGACCATGTACTTGGACAATGAACGATGGCAATGTGGGGAATGGCATCAGCGTTGCAATGGACCTTTCCAGAATTGGGCCCAATTTACCAAAGCTCTTCGAAATCGCTTTGAACAGGAAGACTCTTTTTTGGGGCGTCTCACTAAGCTCCGACAGACGGGTACAGTGGATGAATATATTACCGCTTTTGAAGCCTTAGCCTTCCGCACTAAGGGTCTCACAGATGAGTTCTACATGGAATGTTTTATCAGCGGTCTTAAAGAAGCCATCAAAGCTCAAGTTCTACTCCACCACCCTCCCACGTGGACAGAGGCTTGCCAGGTAGCTCGTAAGGTCGAACGTGCATTAGCAGCCCAATACAGCCGCCCCAATTTCCTCGCTAAAGGTCGTCCCTCACAGGCTCCCAACACGACTCAGACACTTAAGATTCAAAAGGTGTCACCTGTGGAAATGGCCGAAAGAAGGAAGCAAGGACTATGTTACTACTGTGATGAAAAGTATTCCCCGGGTCATAAATGCAAGGAGCCCAAGTTTTTTCAAATAGATGCCACTGACTACAGCTCCACCAAGGAAGATCCACCACTTGAGGAACCAGAGGCGATCGAAGAAGACAACCAAAAGGAGATTGTATCTGACGAACCAGTTATTTCGCTAAATGCGTTGGCAGGAATTTCTTCCCCTCAAACTCTCAAAATCGGGGGTTTTCTTAAACATCGCCCAGTAGTAGTCTTGATTGATAGTGGAAGTACCCATAATTCCATACATCAAAAAATCGCAGAAGCAGTGCATTGTTTTGTACGGGCAGTCTCTAACTTCCAAGTCCAAATTGCAGATGGGGGCACAATGAAATGTGAAGGCCGCTGTGAAAATGTCAAACTTCAAATGGGGGATTATCAGTTGAAAACCCACATGTTTTCCATACACATGGGGGGTTGCGACATTGTCCTAGGCGTTGAATGGCTCCGCACTCTTGGGCCAATCACAATGGATTTCCAGGAGTTATATATGAGTTTTAAGCAGAACAACTCCACACATACCCTCCGTGGACTCCAGGCGGGAGCCCCCTCTATCATCAGCTCGCATAGGATGGAAAAATTGTTAAAAAAGGGCCATCATGGAGTGGTCGCTCAATTTAATGCCATACAGGTAGTCGAAACCCTGTCTCTGCCAATTCATCCTGAGATGCAACAGATTTTAGATAACCATCGGACAGTATTTGACAAGCCTCATGAGCTTCCACCCTCGCGAGGGGAACATGATCATAGCATCACCTTGGTTCCAGGGGCCCAACCCCCAAATGTGCGGCCATACAGATATCCGTTCACCCAAAAGAATGAAATAGAAAAAATCATCAAGAAATTGTTGGAATCAGGTGTCATTCGTCCCAGCATTAGTCCTTATTCATCGCTAGTGGTCATGGTCCTCAAGAAAGATGGGGAGTGGCAGATGTGTCCCGACTTCAGGGCCCTCAATAAGTTGACAGTCAAAGATAAATTTCCCATCCCGGTGGTTGACGATTTGCTGGACGAACTTAATGGGGCTCAATTCTTCAGTAAGTTGGATCTTCGCTCAGGCTACCACCAAATTCGCATGAAGGAAGTCGACATTCCCAAGACGGCTTTCAGAACTCATGAAGGCCATTATGAGTTCCTGATCATGCCATTTGGTCTCTGTAATGCCCCCTCTACTTTTCAGAGCCTTATGAATCACATTCTCAAACCATATCTCAGAAAATTTGTCCTTGTCTTCTTCGATGACATCCTCATCTATAGTGGCACTTGGGCGGCACATCTTCAGCATGTAGATCTACTCTTGCAACTGCTCCGTAAGCATAAATTATTTGTCAAGATGTCTAAGTGTTCGTTTGGCATGGAAGAAGTTGAGTATTTGGGCCACATTGTGGGGCGTGAAGGTGTCAAGGTGGACCCCAAAAATATCCAAGCAATGCAAGAATGGCCTCAACCTAAGACCCTGAAGAGCTTGAGAGGATTTTTGGGTCTCACAGGCTATTATCGTAAATTTATCCGCAACTATGGCCGCATAGCGAAGCCCCTCACTCAACTCCTAAAGAAAAATTCCTTCTTCTGGAACGAGGAAGCACAACAGGCATTTACCGCTCTCAAAAACGCCATGTGTTCCACTCCAGTCTTAGCACTACCAGATTTCACCAAATCCTTTGTCATTGAATGTGATGCTTCGGGTACAGGTATTGGGGCGGTCTTAATGCAGGAAGGGCGACCATTGGCCTTCACAAGCCAACAACTCAGTGGGAGGAATCCGGGCCAATCTACCTACGAGAAGGAAATGATGGCCATCTTACATGCAGTCGAGACCTGGCGACCTTACTTATTGGGGCGACGTTTCCAAATCCACACAGATCATCACAGTATTAAATGTTTTTTGGAGCAATGCCTATCCTCCCCACAACAAAATAAATGGTTAGCCAAAATGTTGGGATATGATTATGAGATCATTTACAAGAAAGGGAAAGACAACAGTGTAGCAGATGCATTATCTCGCCAATTTGAGGAGGAAAGTACTCTGCTCGCAATTTCCCTCCCCATTCCAGACTGGATTGAAGAGGCTCACAGGGAATGGTTTTCACACCCCAGGCTCTCCCAACTCATTTCTCAATTGCAGGTAGATCCTAATTCCAGCAATGGCTACTCGTGGCAGAATGATATTCTTCGTTACAAGGACAGAGTTGTAATATCACCAACATTCACCCTCAAAAGTCGCATTTTGGCAGAATTTCACTCATCTCCCATTGTAGGACATTTGGGCTTTCAGAAGATGTATGCTCGCACCAGAAGATCATTTTTTTGGACAGGCATGAAACAAGACATCCTTACTTTCGTAGCAGAATGTGATGTCTGTCAACGCCACAAAGGGGAAACTGTCAACACACCAGGCTCATTACAACCATTGCCCATTCCGGCATCAATTTGGACGGAGGTTTCTATGGATTTCATTACAGGTCTTCCAAAGTCAGGGAACAAGTCAGTCATCATGGTGGTTGTGGACCGACTGTCGAAGTATGCTCATTTCTGCGCCCTACCCCACCCGTTTACACCAACTTTGGTTGCTCAATCTTTCATGGATCAGATCTTCAAATTGCATGGCATGCCCACTTCTATTGTGTCCGACCGCGACCCGATCTTCACCAGTAATTTTTGGCAGGAACTCTTCATAATACAAGGCACTCAACTCAAACTTAGTACTTCATATCATCCACAAACATATGGTCAAACCGAAGCCGTCAACAAATGTCTAGAAACCTACCTTAGGTGTTTCATTTCAGAAAAGCAACACCTTTGGGTACAGTGGTTACCTCTCATTGAATGGTGGTATAACACCAACTATCATGCCACCACCAAAATGACTCCCTATGAAGCAGTCTATGGTCAACTTCCGCCTTCCCCTACTTCTTATCTCAAGGGGTGCTCCAAAGTACAAGCAGTGGATCAACTCCTACAACACCACGCAACCATGCTCGCCCATATTAGAGAGAATCTTCATCAAGCTCAGAACCGCATGAAGCAACAAGCCGACCAACATCACTCAGAGCGCCAATTTCAAGAAGGGGATCAGGTCTTTTTGAGGCTGCAACCATATAAGCAAACATCACTCAAAGACAAGGGTTGTCAAAAGCTCTCTCCAAAATTCTACGGACCATACCAAGTACTTTAGCACATTGGAGAAGTGGCTTACAAGTTGGCTTTGCCACCTACGGAAAAAAATCCATCCATTTTTCCATGTATCGTGCCTCAAGAAAGTGATTGGGAACAATTGTCGAGTTCAAACCAGTCTACCTGAATTGGACGAAGAAGGGTCAATCTAGCTTCAACCCGAACAGGTTCTAGATACATGAGACAAGCACCTGCGCGGCCGCATGATTAAGGAAGTCCTCGTCAAATGGAAAGACACCTCTCCGGAAGATGCAACTTGGGAACCAGCCACTATTCTTCAGCAGTTTCCGCAGCTTCAGCCTTGAGGACAAGGCTAGTCTTAAGGGGGAGGGCATGTTAGGGTCCCACCCTAACCCCCTTATTTATGTCATGGGATCACGTCATAGTCAAGAGTCAATAAAGCCCGTATTAATATTTGTAAGTGGTTCAGCCGCAATTAATGACGGGACCACAGTTAGTTGCAAATGGGTCGTAGTATTAGATAGATGGCATTAATAAAACCCACGGTATTGGCACATGGTATTGCATGTATGAGTCATATATAAAGGATAGAGACTCCCTGCGAGGAGCATTGTGTCTTATTTTCGTAATCGAGCTCTGCTCTATTGGAGGTTGCCCCCTCGAAGAGGCAAGTGAACATTGCCCGCTGAATAATAAAATCATTGCTATTCTGTGTTCTGGGTATCTTTTTCTTCGCATATTCTGTATTTGGGTATTATTTTGCAGGTTAAGAGCATAACAGATTATCCCTGATTGACACTGAACAACCCAAACTAGGAATAACAATATTGTTATCCCGAGTGGAGTTGTCAATTCTGTTATGAGAATAAGTACCCTAGGGTTTTGGGTTGGAACCCCAACAGAGCAAGAGAAAACTACAGTAAGAAACACTCATATAACTTAGCGAACATGCTTATATAAACAAACTATGTGATAGCAACAATACCCGGATGTCCTTCGTTTGGGTGGTTCCAACAAGGTTCAGACCCTCTACAACTCTTGATGATCTTTGAATATGCAAATCAACCAATTCGAACATACATAGAAACATATAGATAAAGCATTTTAATGAAACTAACTTTATATCATATAAGAAAATGATTAGATATACATCAAAATAACATTCATAGATGAATTACAATAGCATCTCATGCATAAACAAAAGTAGCGTACAGGGAATAAAACATTGTTTTTTAAAATATTTGGACCAAGTCTAGAAGTAGGGGTTTCCCTAGGCCATAAACCAAGCATCACAAATACCAAGGGTGGTAAATGGTGCTATAACAAATAGTAGGAATCTTCATTAAATATTGAGTTTTGGCTTCTCCTGTAACATGGAACATATGCATAGATTTTCGCAATCAATCAAGTTCTAGAATTTGTTCCGTAATTTCATAATATCCTAATCATTTATTGGTTCATCTTGTAGCATCATGTGTGAGGTAGTAAGTCCCTAAATTCTCTCATTTTGTATATCTTCAGAATTTACTTAGTATTATTCAAAATTTCGTAAAATAAATAATATTAGGCACATAATATGTAATTATCTCTAAACCTTCAATAAATTATTAAAGCTAAGAATCAATATTAAGTGTAAAAGGAGAGATTTAATATAAGATTTATGAGGTTAGGGAATGTTAATTGGGCCTTAGTTTGTATCCAACTTGGAGGCCCATCATACAACCGTACTGAAACTATTGCTCACCCTATTAGCAATGTACTCATCTTCTGTGCCCTATTTTCTTCATGCATGTTTTTGATGACTTTTTCGACATCCAATACTAATGTATTTGTCCTCTTGGTTTTGGTATTATTGAAGAATTTGTTGATTCTCCTCCTCCCATCATTTGAATTTTTTTTTACATATTTGGGAGAAACTTTTGTATAAGGAAGTACTAGTAAAATATTGATTTTTTAGTAGAGAAGAGATGTATGTCATTTTAAATGTAGGAAAGAAAAATATTGGTCACAGATTACTCCTCTTCATTTTTCTACTTTGTGTCTCTTGAAAAAAATCAAATTATGTAGTTTCCTTGTTGTTTATTTCAATTTTTATTAACACAAAAAATTATCTCAGATAACTAATATAATCTGATAAATTTTTCAAATGTGAGTGGGAAGACTGCAACTTACACTTATTTTGAATATACCATTTTGTTTTAAGTTATTTAAATATTTCATGTCTATTTTAGGAATAAAATTGTGTTCCTGTAGTGCTATATAAGTTTCCTGTAGCAACCTATAACTTTCCTGTAGTAGTCATCCTATCTATATCCTATAGTATCATTATTGAACGTCTGGAGATGGTGGGTCTACTATTCTATTTTTCTTTATATAACAACCTAGATCCATCTTAATTTCAGATCTATTAAGCACCGATAGGGATCAAATCTCTCAAGGTGCAAACCTCTTCCCTGAGTGCAAAACACGAGGAAATGTTTGCACCTTGAGATATTTGATCCCTCTCAATGCTTGATAGATCCGTAGTTAAGATGGATCTGGGTTGTTGTTGTAGCGGCTACAACCACCCTCCAAAATTTTTCCTATGCTTTGTTTTGGATCCTCCATAATAAATTCCAACAACTTATCACACACTGAACTAGGTACTTGTGCTTTCATTGCGTTTTATCATTTGATTTAGAACTTTTGTTTGCTTACTTTATTTATTGTCTAACCCACAAGATGATCTCTTGGCTTGGTTTCAACCCAGTTCCAAGATTTCCTTAGTGAACTGCATAATCCTTGAGGGCAAGCAACCTTGCTCCCGGGAATTGTGCAGTCCAAGCTAGCAAGTGAGATTTCAGCTCCAGAATTGTGGAGAGCCAGTTGATAGCCTTCCTTCAACTAGGAAATTTCACAGATCCTGAGAGATAACCTATAGCCACTTAGCGCAGAAATTGCGCAGATCCTGAGAGGTAACCTATAGCCACTTAGCGCAGAAATTGTGCAGAACCTACTATGCTAAGAAATTGTTTACTGCATCAACCAAAGAGTTGCCCGATCCTTCCTCGAACTGCACGATATTTCTAGGAAGTGCATTGAAGTTTTCCTGAAAAATTGAGAATCTAAGAGGAAAATCATCCCTAGGAAGTAGGGATCTATTTTTAGTTTCCAAAAGGTGACATATTTCCATCTTTAGAAGTTTTTTCCAAGTGTCGTTGTTGTCCCTTATCTCAAGCATACACGTCATGAATTCCATTTTTGCTAAACTTTATTTAATGGACTCCTCTAGATCTCACTTATACATTTGATCATGATGCCCAAGTATTCCCTTGGAGATTAAGGAGTCCTCAGAACATTGTCATCACATTTTGGGGTGAGTTTTATTTTTATCACCTTCTGCACTTTTTTTGTTACTTTTACTTGATTAGCTTGTGAGAGTGTTGTTTCACTCATTTTTTTGAATGACCATTGGGGTTTTAACTATTTCTAGCTTGTAGAAGTGTTGTTCCAAGTTATAGATTTCCTTTCCCAAGGGTCGCATGAGTTTTCCCATTTTTCCACCAACGGTTGCCCTTGTAGAGACTTCCTTCACATGCTTCATGTTGCTTTAGTTTCATCCATTGTTGCACTTGTTTTACATGAAGACATCTACACTTAGTCAGATATGCACTCATACTCATATTATCCTTCATATATTCTTGTTTGCACACTCCCCATGAATAGGTTTGGGCTCCCCTTTCCTGAATCTCACATCTCACTCTTGCACTCTGAAATATGGGATCTCAAGGCCTATGCCTTAGCTTATTGAATTCAATAGAGCTTGTCCTAGGCTGGCTCCAACTTTACACTGCGTAGTTCTAGGAACCAGTCTCCCAGCTTGGCCATTAACAGTTCACGATGTGTAATCTCTCCCAAGATCTGGCCTAGACTAAACTACACATTGCACAATTCCAGTCATCAAGTGTTGACACTGACTGATGTGAATACATAGTGCATAGTTCCCACTGTCAGTCAATCACCGCTCTCAGTCAAAATTGTGAAATTCCTCTCATCAAATGCCTTGGTTGCTACTTTATCACGATGTAAAGTTAGATTTGTAAGAGCCAATGTTTGCTTTCCATGATTGTCTTTTTTGTCCCACAGGTACCACACTCATGAAACACTTCTCTCTAGAATTATTTGTATCATGGCACCAAAGAGAGTTGTTTCGAGAGTGATTACTGAAAGTAGTACTGGGGAAGTAGTTGAGCAAGTGCCAATATATATGCCCATATATATAGATGCCCAACTATTTATAGAAAATGAGTCAACACTAACATGGCAGGAAGACCAACAACAATGGCATAAGGAAACAATCTAGTACAAGATCACGAAAAGAGGAAATTCCTGACATAATAAAGGAAGAACAAAGCTCCAGAGAGAAAGAATATTCAATCTTCATGCATCCAACTTTGACAATAGAAGCAAAAGGAAGTATAGGACATAGACAACATAACGGAGGAAGAAAGAAAAACAGAGCTTGTAGGTAGTAGAACTGAGACTGCAACAAGTTAAACAACAATTGAAGGAAAGAAAAGGAAGAGGAGTAGAAGCGGGAATAAGAACTAAGGAAATGTGCAATCATAGAGAAAACAACACCATTACAGGTTGATAAGTCAGAACAAACAACAAATAAGGAATAGAGTGAATAGATGCAGGTTCCCTCACTGATGCTAAACACAAGAACCAAGTCTGGCTAGTGATCGAAATGTACATGGAGCAGCTAAAGCAAGAGGCCATCAGGGATGACTTGGAGTTGAGCGGACCCAACATGTAGAAGTAAATCGATGGTTATTTCAAGATCAACATCATGTTTCTTGTTGGGCGTGGGATCACCCAAGGGAATTTTTGGGGCTTAAAGCCTAGATTTTGGTCAAAGACCATAATTCTGATGTAAAGTATCAACATTTTGTGGGCACAAAATGCATAGCTTGTAAAAGAGTCATAAGGTTGTCTGCCCTCAATTTTGTAATGTAATATCGGCTGTAGAGATCTACCCATGGTCCATGGACCATGGGACTGTATAAATAGAGCGAGGCTCTAACTAGATAAAGACGTCATCTAATCTAAAAGTGGAATAGAAGCATAGTGGAAGAGCGGAGGAGAAAAGACTAGTTTTGGGTCATAGAGTAGGATAAGGCTTTGCAGCTGAGTGCGCAGAGGCCTAGTAGTCCGAAAATGAGTGCGTGGATCCCTCCAGCTGAGTGCGTAGGGCAAGTCGAGTCTATAATAGTTAGAAGTATTAATAAATAGAAGTTTCATATCAATTCTATGTATTTATTTTCTATTTTATGCATTGAATATATTGTGTATAAATTTCACTTCTACTGTTTATATGATGCGCGAGTATATATGACTATGTTGATTAAGTGAATATGAGATAGAATATCTGTTTTCATCAAGATAACTAACACCTGTAAGAAGATAAGTAAGATTCATGATGTAATTTAGGGAAATAGTGCAAGTCACACCCATAGTAGTGCAAAAGCATCTTAGCGGTTATGGCTACACGAAAGATGATTAGAATAGATCATGAGGGTATTGATGGGTAGAACAGTGCGCGAAGTAACCTGTGTGAAGGTAGGCACAATTGGGATAGATCGACACCACAGACATCTCAAGGGTGCAGAAATTTGGTTCCAGCATCACCCCATACTACTTCGGGTGAGACTTCAGTCCACACTCTACGAGCTAATGTCGAAAAGGCCAGTAGTGTAGGGATTTGTTTGGATAAATAGCTCCAAACCTGGGTCAAGCCCCCTCGAGCCAAAAAATGGTTCCATTGCCATGGAAAATTGTCACTTATTACATAAGTATATGCAAAACTCACAACAGTTGTTCTGTAACTTTTGTAGGTTAGTGGGACATGATGAGCACACTTATAGAAGCTATGAGTTAATGATGGATAGAACTCCCACCTACAGGGTTCATGCCAAAACGCGACCCCTTGACCAAAATAAAAGAATGGCATGAATAGGATTTTAGGGGCGCGGACGAGGCCAAGACGGAGGAGGAGCTGGAAGAGGTCGCAGACAGTTGATATGTTACAATTGTAGAGGGCCAGGACATTATGCCCGCGATTGTATGAATCCAACATGCCTGTCATGTTTGTATTACACCTTGTTTGATCATGAGGTAGAACATTGTCGTACATTGATAGCTAGGATAAGTGACAAAGGAGTGCTACGCCTCCCCTGACTGAGAACCTGTAGATGATGAGGTCTAATATAGGAGTTCCATGTGCACACTCCAATGGCTAGTGCTGTGTTAACCAGCCTTGCAGTAGGCACGTCTGTAGCTGAGGAAATGTTGCACGCCTAGATGAACAACACCATATTGCTACTAGATGGAGCACTTGTTATAGAAAATGAGGCTGACAGGCGTTGAGGGGAATTGGGTTAAATGTAGCAGCACTCCCTCGGGAGATGCTCTATGTTTTGTAGGATGGAATCACTGCAAAAATACAAGCCAAGGAGGGTCGCATGCTCTAGATAATTAGCGAGCAGTGCATCAAAATTGAACAGTTGAGCCTACAATGCGATGAGGTAGTGGTGTAGAACAAAAAAATTGTGCAGGTGGTGGAGGAAGCCTTCGCGATGGTCCTAGAGTTGGCCATCCAAGCAGAAGAACCAATGGAGGCACGCATATGGAAATTAGCAGTAGGGGTGTGCGAGGCAAAGCAAGAAATGGCCAGGGTTCAATTGGAGCTGAACCTTCAAATAGCTGAACTACAATTGAAGGAGCAGCCTTCAACTCTGCTAGAGGTTAAGGAACAATGTGCCATCTCAATTACAACAACAATAATGGAGGTTAACAGTGCAGTGAAAAATTGCACAACACTGTTCGAGTAGTCATTCAAGGTTCTCACTACCCTATAGGAGGACCAGAACATACAACTCCTAGAGACAAAGGCATGCAAGCTACAACAAAAATATGACGAAGTAAAAGGGATCACACAGACCGTTTCCCTTACACAGAGGCTCGAGAGGATGCAGTGGCAAAAGAACTCAAGGAACAGGTAGATGATACTTGACATAAGGAATCCATTTTGAAGGCATGCTTAAAGCCATGGATTGATAAGGCATACATCATTACAACCTCCATTGAAGCAAAGCTTGCATAACTGCAAGAAACATAGGAAAATGTTCAGGCCAACAATTTAGTTACATTGGGCTCTGAACAGTGAGTCGAGGAAGTACAACAAGTAGCCGCTTAGTGTGTTGCTAATCTTGCAATGATCCACGGAGAATTGGGAGGTCTTTGCACAAGATATCCACACCGACAGAGTGACTCGAGGGTGAGTCACAATGTTTATGTTGGGGTCTTGTTGGGCACGGGATCCCCCAAGGGAAGCTTTTGGGCTTAAAGCCCAGATTTTGGTCAAATATTATAATTCTAATGTAAAGACCGCATTTTGTGGGTGCAGGGCGCTTAGCTTGTAAAATATTCATAGGGTTGTCCGCCCTCAATTTTGTAATGTAATTTTGGCTATAGAGATCTACCCATGGTCCGCGAACCATGGGATTGTACAAATAGAGTGAGGCTCTAAGTAGATAAATACATCATTTAATCTAAATATGGAATAGAAGCATAGTGGAAGAATGAAGGAGTAAACTCTAGTTTTTTGTTGTAGAGTAGGAGAAGGCTCTACAGCTAAGTGCACAGAGGCCATAGTTCACAGCTGAGTGCGTAGGGTGAGTTGAGTCTGTAACAATTGGAAGTATTAATAAAGAGAAGATTCATATCAATATTGTGTATTTATTTCTTGTTTTATGCATTGAATATATTGGGCATAAATTGCGCCTCTATTGTTTATATGATGTGAGAATATATATGGCTGTGTTGATTAAGTGAATACAAGATATAATATCTATTTTCGCGAAGATAAATAACATTTGTAAGAAGATAAGTAAGATTCGTGGTGTAATTTTGGGAAGTAGCACAGGTCACTGCCATAACAGTGCGAAAGCATCTCAGCGCCTGGTTAGGGCTGCGAGAAAGATGATTAGAATAGATCGTGAGGGTATTGAAAGTTAGAACAGTGCGCGAAGTAACGTGTCTGAAGGTAGGCACAGTTGGACTAGATTGACACCACAGACATCTCAAGGGTGTAGAAACTTGGTTCCAACATCCCCCCATACTACTTCAGGTGAGACTTCAGTCTGCTCTCTGTGGGCTGATGCCGAAAGGGCCAGTAGTATAGGGATTTTTTTCGCTAAATAACTTCGAACTTGGGTTAAGCCCCCTCAAGCCAACAAATGGTTTCGTTGCCAGGACCAGAATCTACATAGAGATGTCTGATGTCATATCATTGGAATCTAGCTAAAAAGGAAATTGAAGGCTGGTTGGACATAATAATTCATGAGTTCCCAGCGAAGGAGAAAAGGAACCCGTGACTGTCCAAAGAAGAGTAGTTGTACTACTACTTGTATATGGAGATCCATGAAATCTTCTTCGCATCCTTCCCTACTAAGCTATATGAGTGGATCACGAAGCTAGCAGATAGCCAAGGAAGGTGGAAACTTGACAATCCTATTGTGTGGACCCTAGAGTTAGTGTGAAGGTTGGAATCATTGAAGGATAAGATCCCATGCACCATTGATCATTAGATTGATCATATTATAGGAGGATTCATTACTAAGTTCACGGTTGACACCTTAATTAGCTACAACGAGGTAGAGTGACGATTTCTTAAAGGACTACGAGGTAAGTATGTAAAGTCTTTAAATACTTGGATTAAAATGCTATTGTGTGAAAAGGGGGTTATGCAGTTACCTTGATGTTCAAGGCTACACGAAGTGGAAAATATTACAGGAACGAAGGAAATAAGGGACTAGAAACTAGCCCCTTGATTTCATCTCCATGAGGGGACGAGGAAGAGCTCACGAAGGTCTCACTATGAAGTGCGATTCATCTGATAAGGAAAATAATTCCATGAATACCACCCCCACCCATATTACTACCAATGTCACCACCATCACCTCCATTTTCATTGGTACCACCTCCACCACCACGGCGATTCAATATGGCAAGCACAGTGAAGTTTTTTGCATTCAAAGGTTTCGGAAATGAGGATCTGAACCAATTCTGGTTCATGGTAAGGGTTGTATGAGAATTGCAAGGAGTTACAAATCACAATATAAAGAAA
This sequence comes from Pinus tabuliformis, assembly GCA_031772625.1. NCBI lineage: Eukaryota > Viridiplantae > Streptophyta > Pinopsida > Pinales > Pinaceae > Pinus > Pinus tabuliformis. The sequence goes on from CM062804.1 coordinate 1,011,731,001, forward strand.
GAGACATTGGTTAGTGCCCTGGAGGACCACGCGCTGACCTGGTATATTTAGCACTCCAATGATAATCCAAATGCGGGAATCACGGATATCCTAGCAATGCTAAATAGATAATTTAGTAGGCCGAAGTCTGAAGCACAATCTATCATTGGATTCAAAGAGATCACAATGCTACTAGGAGAGACTCTTTAGGAGCTGGATCAGAGTTTGAAATGTACAATTCCTGAAGCTAATATGAATCTGATAGACGGACAACATAGCGAGTGGTTTGTAGCTTTGTTAATGCCACATTTAAGGAGTGTGCTATCGCAGCAGAAGATAACGACTCAGGTGGAGGCCTTAGATATTTTTATGAGGCTACATGAGACCTCAATTCAAGAGCCTAACTTTGGAGTTCAACAGAACCACGTGCAGCTCGACCAAAAGTGTGCGAAGAGGAATGGTGTGTAAAATGCAAGGGTCAGGGTCATGACAAGGACCACTGCCTGGTTTTCACAAATTACGTCGTAGGAGGAGGACTAATGCCCTTGATACCGGAAGCACAAGTAGGACCTAGCGTGGAACCTACATTGTAGTGCACAATTTGTCAAATAACAGGAAAACATGGCACAGACAATTGTCACTTGTTACAGAAGTACATGCAAAATTTGCAACAGTTGTTCTATAACTTTTGTAGGTCAGTGGGACATGATGAGCACACTTGTAGAAGCTATGAGTTAATGATGGATAGAACTCCCACCTATAGGGTTTAGGCCGAAACGAGACCCCTTTACCAAAATAAAAGAATGGCATGAACAAGATTTCAGGGGTGTGGACGAGGCCAAGGTGGAGGAGGACCTAGAAGAGGTCGCAGATAGTTTATATGGTACAATTGCGAAGGGCCAGGTCATTATGCCCATGATTGTATGAATCCAATGTTCCAGTCATGTTTGTATTGCACCCTTTTTGATCATGAGATAGAAGATTTTCCTACACTGATAGCTAGGATACACGACAAAGGAGCACTACCACCTTCCCCGACTCAGAACCTGTAGATGATGAGGTTTGATTAGCGCGAGGAAGATTCGAATGTGAACATTATGCTCTGAAGTGGAATCATGATGGGAGATGACAAAGGAAAACAACTAGAAGATAGTACTTTGGTTCACAAAGCTCCGACAAAAGAAGTAGAGTTTTATCTGGAGTGCACTCGGAAAACCGTCATGGAAGCTAAGAAGAGCTTCATTGATGCCTCCACTTCAGGAAGCAAAGATAAACCAGAGTCAAAGATGGACCCATCTATACTTACAATGTTCCTGGAAACATGTATGAAGCTATTGGATGATAGTAAGGTGGTGAAAGGGTTACAAGAACTCATTAACGGATGCGTTGGGACTGTGCTAGGAGAACCACGCGTAGTCAGGAAGATCCGAAAACGTAAGACAAGAATGGGAAGAGAGATGAGACTAACCGCATAGATCAGAGAATATGAGATGGATCAAGTTATCTTGGATTTAGGATCGGATGCAAATGTTCTATCGAAGCAGATATGGGAACGAATGGGGTGACTTACGTTGCAGTGGTCTCCAATTCAACTGCGAATGGCGAACTAGCAGAAAATAATACCCATGGGGCGATTGCAAGGAATAACCATCGATATTGATGGAGTGAGCATGCTGGCAAAATTTGAAGTGATAGAGATCGTCGATGATAGCAATTCCTACCATGCTCTCTTAGGAATTGATTGGGCCACTGACATAGACAGGGTGATTAATCTAAAGAATTACAAGATGATTTTTGAGAAGAAGTCACTATGTGTAATTATACCCCTAGACCTTGCCGAAGGATCATGCTATACGGAGCCGGTGTGCAACTATGAAAGTGATGATGATTTGGACTACATCTATAAGATAACAACATGAAATGAGGACTAGGTGAATCCCACCACGGATGGGCAGATTTCATGAGAGCGTGAAAGCTCCTCTACTTCAGATTCAGATGAGGAAACAGAGTGATGGAAAAATCAGTTACATGAGGTAACTACACTGAATTGTAATATGATGACAAGGTAAGTAAGAGACTTTCCTACTTATGATGGTCTAAGTGAGGTAGATACCTTCTTGAATAAATTTGAAAGGGAGGTGTCGGAAAAGCAACGATTCCAGGCCTTGGACTGGGTATTGTGCGCTACGCCCGCGAGATGGTGGGTTACACATAAAGGAATCTTCGAGGACTTGCACAAATGTAGGAAAATGATGAACACATGATTTGGGAAGCCTAGGGTGCAATTGACAGACAAGTACAATGGACGGGATGATCCACATGCACATCTGGCCAAGTGGGCGCAGGCATATGGAAAACAACCTACACAGATGCACATGAACTCCGCGCTAAACTGTATGGTCAATAAGCATGTGTTGGGGGCACAAATGTGTAAGTGGCTCTTAATGTTGGGGAGACAATATGTAGGAAGAATGATTGCTCAGAAGGTTCTCCATGTGGAAGCATTCAACAAGGTATGCAATGCACAACAAAGTGATTTGGCCCTGCGCGTACCTGTAGTATTATGGGATTATAGGACAACATGCAAGAAATTGATGGGACATACACCTTTTAATATTGTCTATCGAGTGGAAGTTGTAATTCCTATGGAATACATCGTTCCTAGTCTATGCATAGCAGCAATCATATGTATGACGGACCATAGATCCTTGGAGGATAGGCTTGTGTAGTTGGAGGAACTCGAAGAAGAACAGTTTTTGGCTAGCTTCCACCATCAGGTAAAAAGCAGCCCGAAAAGGCTTGGCACGATCGACACATTAAGTTTCGCACCTTCAAGGTGAATTATTTGATGTTGTTGTATTATAGTAAGTTCGATAAATTCCCAGAGAAGCTTAGAAGGCACTGGCTAGGACTGTATGTTATTAAGGAGATCACAGATGGTGGTGCGGTGTAGTTGGTAAAGTTAAATGGAGAACTCTTCCAAGGAAAAGTCAATGGTAGTCATTTGAATACATACATAGGGGGCTCAGCAATCTGACTAGTTGATAGGAGCACAGTCTTAGTGCTTTAGACAGGTGAAAGGAGGTGTGGGACTATAAACTACTCTACCAGAAACTGCACGATGTTAGGACTATGCGCAGTAGCGAAGTGTCATAGGATCCATGACAACACAAGGGTAGCTATGCTGCCACACAGATCAACTGGAAAGCGACCGTTACAATCACTATTCATGATGTGATGCTTATTTTGAGACCAAAAGGAGTGGGCGACAAATATTTAAAGCAAACTTTATGGGCTAGATTCTTTAAAATATGTCGCTAATCGAGCATTAATGGACCGAATGTGGGGGGAACGGTCAAATTAAAATTCAAAAGGCGCTATGAATTACAAAGGGTTGTCCAACAAACAACACTTGGCAATTTGACGACTAAGTTGTTACGTGGATAGACACTCATGAACCTAGACTTCTTTGATCTTCCGAAGCCGAATTTGTTGCTTGAGCAATTACCCGAGCCGTTAAGAGAATTATGGAATAGCACTATGGAAGCACCTGAGGAAGCCATGGATACCAGAGTAATGACCGCTGAGGAAGTCGTGCAGGCCATGACAGAAGTGGAAGCCCCAGAAAGTGCTGGGAAAGTGGCAAAAATCCCTAAATCGTTGTGCACGCCAAGACCCAAGAAAGAAAATCAGGCTATGGTATCAATTCACATATCCCCTAGAAATCTATTAAGGACAAAGCTTACCATGGAAGAAAAGGGGAAGGTTATTAATTTAGAGGCTGATGAGGAGGAAGAATTTGAAGAAATCCTGGTAGAGGAGGAGGAGGATGTAGAAATGCAGGTTGACACCCAGGGTGCGGATCCTCTTACCAGGCTGCCCACATATGTTCATCTGCAGAAGGGTAAAGCTAAGGTTCCTAAATATATAGATGAGAGCAAGAGCTCTCTGTAGACTCCGCTGCTTCCTGATGACATTATTTTTGAAGGAACGCACCCAGGGCGAGTGCCTAAATTGAAATTTGAAGACTGGAATCTTGTAGGCCACGAGAAGTTCCCACATTTGGCAACCATGTAGCTAATGCACCAGAAGAAGGATGTGCTGACTAGAATCATAGAGTTGGAGTCGCGTAAAACGATGAGAGGTGTGGGGAAGGTAGTACTGTTAAACCTTCTCTCGGTGCCACATTACCATCATGCCCTAGTGACCATTTTTGTCATCAGGTAGCTGCTCTGCTTGGTGCATGATGGGTGCTTGTGGCTGGAGGTGTGTTGGGCATGGAATCCCCTAAAGGAATGTTTTTGGGCTTAAAAACAAAATTTTGACTAAGTACATTATAAAGACTCTGAAAATTGTGGGTGTGGAGTGTAAAGCTGTAATAGAGTCATAGGGTTGTCCGCCCTTGTTTTTGCAATGTAATGTCGATTTGAAAGATCTAGCTATGGTTTGCGGACCATGGGACTATTGAAATAGAGCAACACTTTAAGTGTAAGAGGGACATATAATCTAAGAATGAATCTAATGAATTGATGGAGTATTGAGTCGAAGTGTAAGTTGTATCGTTGGGTCATAGAGTAGGAGAAGGATCTACAACTGAGTGCGCAAAAGGCCTAGTAGTTCGTAGCTCAATGTGTGAACCCCTGTAGCTAAGTGCGCAGGGTAGGTCATGTCTGTAACCATGGGAAGAATAATAAAAGAGAATTTTTACCATATTTATGTGTATCTTTTCCTGTTTTATGCATTATTGGGTATGAATATCAAGTTTACTGTTTATTTATTGTGTGAACACATATGGATGTGCTGAATAAGTAAATATAATATAAGGCATCTATTTACGTCAAAATAACTAACTGTTATATGAAGATAAGTAAGATCTCGAGTGTGACTTAGGGGAATAGTGAAGATTGCTGATCCAACAGTGCGAAAGCCCCACAGCTCCTCGCTAGGGTTGTGCGAAGGCGAATATATTAGGGCACAAATGCCATGGAAGTGCACAAAGTAACTTGCATGAAGGGACTGACAATTGGACCAAATCAAACCCTCAGACATCTCAAGGGTGTGAAAACGTGGTTCCAGCACCCCCCCATACTACTTTGGGTGAGACCTCAGTCTGTGCTCCACGGACTATCGCCGAAAGGGCCAGTAGTATAGGGATTTGTTTGGCTAATTAACTCCAAAACAGGGTCAAGCCCCAACAAGCCAACGAATGGTTCCGTTGTCAAGACCGGGATCTGCATAGAGATGTCTGATGTCGTATCACTAGAATCCAACTAAGAAAGAAAATGAAGATTGGTTGGATAGGAAGATCCACGATTTCGTGGCACAGGAGAACAAGAATCCATGGCTATCAAAGGAGAAGTGGTTAGACTACTACTTTTACATAGAGGTCCATGAAATTTTCTTCGCATCTTTCCCTACTGAGATATACGACTGGATCACAAAGCTAACAGATAGCCAAGGAAGGTGGAAACTTAATAATCCTATTTTGTGGACTCTAGAATTGGTGCACAGATTGGAAGCATTGAAGGATAAGATTGTGCGCGTTGTTGATCACTGGCTCGATCGAATCATAGGAGGAATCATTACTGAGTTTGCAGTAGATACTTCAGTTAGCTATAGCGAGGTAGAACGTCGCTTCCTGAAAGTACCGAGAGGTAAGTACGTTAAGTGTTTGAAAAGTGGATTATGCAAATACATTAATTTTCAGGGCTAGGTGAAGTGGAAGAAGTTACAGAAATAAAGGAAGTACAGAGCTAGAAACTAACCCCTTGATTTCACCTCTGTGAGGGGGCAAGGAAAAGCTCATGAAGGTCTCACCAAGAAGTGTGATAAATTTGATAAGGTAGAAGATTTTGTGCATACCACCCCCACCCACACCACCACCAGTGTCACTGACTTCAACACCATCTTCGCCCATACCACCTCCGGCACCACCACGAGTCGATATGGCAAGTACGATAAAATTGCCAGTATTCAAGGGAATAGGAAATGAAGATCCAGACCATTTTTGGTTTGTGATAAGGGTTGTATGGGAAGCATAGCGAGTTATAGATGATAATATAAAGAAAACAACATTGGTCAGTGCTTTGCAGGATCACGCGCTGACCTAGTATATCAAGTATTCTAATTACTGAGTACTAGAGAAGGTATGTAATTACCACTTATTTTGTCATATTTTCCTTAAATTCATAACTTCTTTACATTATGAAATAGGTATACGGTGAAAGATTATGATAAGGTTTAGAAGATTTGTGTGCAATGTAAAATGACTAATAATTACCCTTTTCCTATGCAGAAAAAGAGGAAAAAAGAAAATCGGCATTCCAATGGAAACGACAAGGTGAAATCAAATGCTGTCCCTTTGACAGGGAACCGCATCCAAACGAGGCAAACTAGATTGGAGCGTTCAAGCCAAGAAAAGGAAAAGGAGATACCAAATCAGGACAAGAGAACGAGAAGATAATTGAGAGCTAACCATATGGCAAATCCCTCAGGATCCTTTGATCCTGAGGGATCGCTACCTTAACGATTCTTTGTATCATTGATATCTCCACTCGGCTGCTGTAAGAAGGGACAACATTGCTAGCCCAAAGGGGCGGACTATTGTTTTTTTTATGAAATTCACAGTTGTAACTAAAACTTTGATCATAAACTCTCTTTAAAAGAGCGATTACTGTAAGTCTATTTTGATGCTTTATATATAAACTTTGTTTCCATTCCATCTTTGATTCTGAAGTAATCATAAGCAGTGCGTCCCTTGCCCCCTTTCCTACACATTTGTTGTTGTTTTGGGTAGAAATCAGTATTTGCTTTGTGTGCATGACTAAGTAGAAAAAGCCTAAAAACAATAGAAAACTACTACCCAAGCCTAATAAAGCTAAGGGGCCAGTGACCCTTGGCTGATCGACCTTTATAAAAAAAATCCTTAAGAAAGTAGAATCTCGACCTTTAGTAGGACCTAGAAAAGTTTCTTCTAGACAGCCTACTAGTTCCCTTCAGGCCACAGGATCACCATCTATAGCCTTTACTGAGGTGCACAACCCAACTGAGGAGCAATAATTTCAAGAAATTGAGAATTCTAGTCCAAAATCATTGCAAGAAGGGAACTTTAGTAATCTCTATGAGGGAAGAGGAGAAACAGGGGAAACTAAAGATCCAAAATCTCGTCTTGGAATAATTCAGCCATTAAGTAGCCCAGATATGGGAAGTGTTGTAAAGATCATCCAGAACGAAGAGCAAGAATCCCCCCAAACATTAATTCAGCAAGGAACTCTCATTATCCCAGATCAAGGAAGTGTTATTAAGGCTATTCTTGCCCCTTCTAGTTAGCCTAGGAATACCCTCCTCGACATCCCAGAAGGTTATTGGCACATATTTGACCAAATGGCCCAAAACTAGCCAAACACCCAAACCTCCACACTACAATATCCCATTGTAGATACTGCAGCTAATGCACCTATGTAGGCCATTCTGCTCCAGCACATCGCTACATTCCATGGCCTAACATCAGAAGATCCAGATGCTTTTTTATTTGAATTTGATGTGCTATGTAGAGGATATGACTATACCACCAATCCCCAAAAGTTGAAATTATTTCCCTCTACATTGAAAGGGGCTGCTTTACAATGGTTTATGGGGTTGGGTGGAGGTGTTATAAATAATTGGGATCAAATGAAAGGTGCTTTCCTGAAGAAATATCAAGATTATCGTAGGTCTATAGAGTTAAAAGATGAAATATTTCAGATGGTAGCTAGACCTAATGAGACATTAGAAGAATATGTTGAATGTTTTCAGTATAATCTTCAAAGATCTCCTTATGCATCATTACCCTTACCTGATAATGTATTAAAAACCACATTAATTAAAGGTACGAAGGAACAATGGATTGAAACACTGAATATTATGGAAAAAGGAGATATATATCAAGAAGATTTTACTAACATCATTGAATTATGTATCAGGAGCTCACGAGGAAGCACAAGGCTAAAACTAGCAGAACATGACAGGTTTACAAGGGACAACAAGATATCTACAGAAGGAGTAACTCGTGCAGAAATTGGAAATTTATTAGAAAATTTCCAAACTGACATATTAGGGACTCTGACAATGCAGCTTGATATTATGCAAGGAAAGCAGAAACAAGTAGAAGTAGAGAAAAATCTGGCAATATTCTATCCCAGATGTAGAAAGAAACATAGCCACAAAGAGTGCCCATTAGATGCAGTTCAAGTTTGCGCCATTTCTACAAAAGACCATTCTACAGAAAGTTGTCCCTCACTTCCTGGTTTGAAAGCGGTATACAAAGAAGCGGAAGAAGAAACAAAACCTGTGTACCCACTTAATCAGCGCCGTCAATGGCAGTCATGACAATTAGGTATGTTCCCCGATCCGGCTTATCCTTTTTAGCCTCCACAATATCATGCTCAGCAATATAATACAATGTGGCAAAATCAACCCCCCTTCCAAAATTGGTCACAACAACCATTTCCTTCATCTTCTCCATGGCTGAACCAAACAAGCCAATCTAATTGGCCAAATTTTCCCTATACCCCACCATATTGGCAAAACAATGCATATCCAACACAATGGTCCCCTCCTACTTTGCAGAGTCAAGCCTAGAAAACAAACTGGAAAAGACCGATGAATCAGCCAGTAGGAACCATTCCACTCCCTCAACCTACACTGCTAGCATTACAACAAAACCCCCAGTCCAATTTAAGACCGCAACTCCCAGCCCAACCCAACCCAAACCCAAATAATAGAATGATCCAATTTGTTCAAATAATTGAGACACCAGAGCTAGAGACCAATCTAAGGGAGTGCAATGACCTTCAATTAAGGTCTGGGCGTATTGTAGAAACCGAGGGAGATAAAATTGTTCAAGTTGAAAATTAGTTACCTGTAGAACAACCATCACAAGAAGAAGATGTGATTAGACAACAGACTCATAATAAAAAAACCACATCTTCTCCTCCATTCCCAGAATGATTAATCATACCAGACCCTATAGAACATCCTAACTTTGATATTCTGGGAGAACTAAAAAATTTGTACATAAAAATACCACTCCTCTAAGCTATCCAAGATATCCCAATATATGAAAAGACCATCAAAGAGCTATGTATAAAAAAATCAAGGAGGAGAATAACAAATAACCCAACAGTCCAAGTAGTTGGCACCTTATCTGACCTGTTATCAGGAAGAGAAGCACCTGTCAAATATGAAGACCTAGGAAATCCAATAGTGACAGTGCAAATCAATGGACAAACCTTTCCAAATGGCTTAGTTGATTTAGGGGCTGCAGTTAATATTTTAACAACCGCCACTTGTCAAAAACTAGGCATTACATCAGTAGAACCAACCTCCACTTTATTAGAACTAGCTGACCAATCAGTGGTTAGGCCAAAAGGTACACTACATGATGTCATGGTATTTGTTGATTCCTGGGAATAACCTACCGACTTTGCTATAATAAACCCTAAAAACCAACTTGATGGACATCCGTTAATTTTATGCAGACCTTGGTTTGCAACCTTTGATGCTTACATTGGCTGCCGACAAGGCAGTATGACCATAACTAGAGGGAGTAACATCAAGAATCTAGCCCTATACCCTCCCACCCAGCCATGTGTGATGATAATAAAAACTAACAAACATCTTGTATCACACCTAATTGAAAACATTAGATCCCCATTAACCATAAAAGATACCCTCGATTTTAAAGATCAAACAGAGGATGATGTTATTAACAACTTTATTAACTAAGCTGAATCTAGATCCCACATACAATGTCACATGATAGAGGTAGTATTTGATAATGAATTAATATAAGATCTTCTCAAAGACACTCATGATCAAACACTACCTACTACCTCTGTTTCAAATAGCAAAACTGTAGAGATTGAGCCACGAAAAACTTTAAATATTAATGGTAACCTAACTCCTGAACAAGAAGAGAAGATGATCCAACTACCGAGAAAATACAAGGAAGCATTTGCATCGGATTATCCAGACATGAAGGGAATCGATCCCTAGTTATGTACACACCACATTTATACAGAAAAAGATGTGAGAACTATTTTCCAACTGCAACAGAGACTCAACCCTCACCTGAAAGACATTGTGAAAGCTGAATTACAAAAACTTTTAGATGTAAACTTTATTTATCCTATCTCCAATAGCAAATGGGTCTCTCTGCTTGTAGTGGTGCCAAAGAAGAATGGAAAGTGGAGGATTTGTGTAGATTATAGAGAATTAAACAAAGCCACCCAAAAAGACCACTTTCCCCTTCCATTCATTGACCAGGTATTACATAAATTTACAGGAAAGAAATTCTTTTCTTTCTTGGATGGCTTCAGTGGATATAATCAGATTCAGATTTCCCCTAAAGACCAAGACAAAACTACTTTTACCTGTCGTTGGGGAACATTTGCATACAGAGTCCTACCCTTTGGCCTATGTAATGCCCCTGCCACATTTCAAAGGGCCATTCTCAGTATATTTTCATATTTAATAAATGAAGGGCTCGAAGTATACATGGATGATTTCACACCATATGAAGATTATTTTGACCCAGCAATAGACACATTGGAAAAGGTGCTGCAACAATGCATCGCTACCAGGCTCTGCCTCAGCCATGAAAAATGCTATATGATGATGACTAAAGGAATCATTCTAGGTCATTATATCTTAGCAGCTCGAATACAGGTCGATCCGGCCAAAATTCAAATAATTTTGTTAATACCTACTCCTACCACACAGACATAGGTACGCAGTTTTCTTGGATTTTCTAGTTATTATAGTAGATTTACATAACATTTTTCTCACATTGCTACACCTCTATATGCACTAACATGAAATTTTGATTTTGTTTGGACAGATAAATGTGATCGTACTTTTGAGGATCTAAAAAATCTTGTGTCAATAGCCCCAGTACTCAGAGGTCCCAATTGGGACCTGCCATTCCAAATTCCATCAGATGCTTCAAACACAGCTATTGAAGCAGTCCTTGGGCAGGAAGAAGACAAAAAACCATATGCAATTTATTATATTAGCAAGAATTTGTCTCCTGCTGAGTTGAACTACACCGTTACTAAGAAAGAATTTTTAGCTGTAATACATGCTATAAATAAATTTAGGCATCATATCACTAGATATCCTGTTGTTTTATACACAGATCACTCCACCATAAAATATTTAGCAAATAAACCAATCAAAAATGGTAGAGTAACCAGATGGTCGATTTTATTGTAGGAATTCAACATCACAATAAAATACTGACCTAGGAAAGAAAATCCTATAGCTAACTTTCTCTCACGAATGCCAAAACTAGTGGATGCAACAACAGTCAAAGATCAATTTCCAGATGAACATTTGTTCATTGTTACTGTCAAAACACCCTAGTATGCTGATGTTGCGAATTACTTAGCAGTAGGGAAATTACCAAAACATTTGACTCCCAATGAACGAAAGCAGATTGTCCAGCGTAGTACCTAATTTTTTAATTGGGGGCTACCTATTTCATACAGGAGCAGATATGCACATCAGAAGATGCATCCGTGAAGATGAAATTTTTGACATTTTGAAAGCCTACCACGACAGACCGTGTGGAGAACATTTTTTAGATCGAAGAACTAGTCACAAAGTTCTTCAAATAGGGTATTACTGGCCCACAATCTTCAAAGACACAAAGAACTTTGCTCAAGCCTGTGACAGCTGCCAAAGAGCAGGATGCCCTAGACAATCTGATGAAATGCCTCTAAACACACAGCTAGTCATTGAAACTTTTGAACGTTGTGTGCTCGATCTTGTTGGTCCGATCAATCCATCATCAAACCAGAAAACAAATATTTTGGTAGCAACAAAATATGTCACTGAATGGGTTGAAGCAGAGGCATTGCCAAGAGCTATAGAGGATTCCATCATTCAGTTCATGTTCCACATATTTGTGTGATATGGCCTTCAAAGAGACTTAATCACGGATGGAGGACCATAGTTTGTTGGTAATAAAATTGTTGCAACAGTAGAAAACTATCATATTCAGCATAAAATTACCTCTCCATTCCACCCACAAGCGAATGGCCAAGTAGAAAGCACGAATAAAGTAATAGAAGAAATACTAACAAAAACCATTGTGTCACACAGACACAATTGGGCTACAAGACTTCTAGAAGCCTTGTGGGCATACAGAACAACATGGAGAAGCACTATTGGTTATTCACCATATCAGCTAGTATTTGGAAAGGAAACTATTTTTCCAATAGAGTTCGAAATACAAACCTTGAGAACAACACAAGAAGTCGGTCTGGATTTAAACGAGGCCCAGATTAATAGACTACAGCAGATCAATGAGCTCGATGAAATCAAGCTCTTTGCTCTTCAACATACTGCATTAATCCAACAATAGAGAGCCAAATGGCACGACGCCCTCATAAAAAAGAAATTATTTCACGAAGGAGATTGGGAGCTCCTATATGATTCGAGTTTTCAGGAATTTTCGGGGAAACTTCAGACTCGCTGGCTGGGACCATATGAAATCCAGAAGGCACATGATAATGGCACTGTTATGAAACCAGCTCAAGAAAAGATAGAAAAGATAGGTCAACGCCTTAGAATTCAGCCTCTTCGAGGGGGAAACCTCCTTTACATTACATAAATGAACAATTCTTGGATGATACAAATGAAAAGACCTCCTTTCTATATATAGGAGTCTAAGGGGTCATAACATAATCAGAGCCGACATAACAATAATAATGTAAGGGCACAATAATAACAATAGTGGGCTTCTATGGGGCACAATAGTAACAATATGGGCACTACATGGGTACATCAATATAATAAGTGGGTTATACTAATAACAATAAGGGGTTACACTAGTAGTATAGGGTCCTAACATGCCCCTCTCCTTCAAAAAGAGTTGTCCTCAACGCTTGAGTAGTTCTTGATGCTTCTGTATAAAACTCTTGTCCTCCCATGTGGAATCTTTAGAGGGTAAGTTCTTCCACTTGATGAGATACTTTGAAATTGATCGATTTCGTAGCTGTCGGGTTCTTTTTTCTGTGACTGCTCCAGGTTCTAATATGATTTTTCCTTCCTCTTCAATTTATGGCAATATTGTTTGAATTGGGATCTTTTGCAACTTTTGAATAAGTGGACATACTTCTTCATCCTTCTTCCATTCATCCCTTGCTTCGTTTATCCAATCTAGTTGGATAATATAAATAACACAAAACAATGCTTCCACATCCTCATCCTTGAAGAGTCTTCCCATTCTATAAGGTCGCCATTTTTTAAGCGCATGTAGTATTGCCAACATTTCCTTCTCATAAATAGCTTGCTTGAGATGTAGCAGTAAAAATACCCTTTCACCTATATCAAAACATTTTTCACTACGATGTTGATCTACATGTTGTTTTGTTTGATTTTGCAACGAAGTGACATTATCCTTTAAAAGTTGGAGGACTTGTTGTTGATGCTCGATGTGATCTTTCACTACTTGAACCTTTTTCTTCTTGATATGTCATTCTATCTCTAGAGTTTGAGGAGTGGTAATTTCTTCCAATCCTTTACAAGATATTGTAGGATTCATTTCTTGATGCTTGATGTGATCTTTCACTTCTTGAACATTTTTCTTCTTGATATTTCCTTCTATCTTGATAGTTTGAGGAGTGGTAATTTCGAACAATGAATTACAAGAAATGGTTGGATTCATTTCTTCTTTCTCGATGTGGTCTTTCACTTCTTGCACCTTTTTCTTCTTGATATGTCTTTCTATCTTGAGAGTTTGAGGAGTGGTAATTCTTGTCAATGCTTTACAATATATGGTCTGATTCATTTCTTCTTTCTCTGGGGTGGGGTCCTGGCGTATATCTTCTTCTTTTGGTGGTTCTTGATCCTTTTCTTCCTCCTATTCATATTGTATGTAAAATAATTTCTTCTCAGCACACTTATGACCTTTAGTGCATTTGCTATCACAATTGTAACAAAGCCCTTTTTCTCTTTCTTCTTCCAATTGTTGTGGTGTAACCCTTGTAGGTTGTGGAAGGCTAGGAGAAACAACACTTCCATATTTTAGTTGTGAGGGGTACGCTTCATGGTTTCCATAATTTTTCTTTCCACTATGTCACAAAGCCCTTTTATTCTTTCCAATTGTTGTGGTGTAACCCTTGTAGGTTGTGGAAGGCTAGGAGAAACAACACTTCCATATTTTAGTTGTGAGGGGTACGCTTCATGGTTTCCATAATTTTTCTTTCCACTATGTCACAAAGCCCTTTTACTCTTTCCAATTGTTTTGGTGTTGCTCTTTGTATCCTTATAATGTGCTATCATTTCCTCCGTGAAAATTGACCATGTAACAAGTTGTTTATGAGAACAAAGCCCTTCGTACCATAAAAATTGATCTGGTTCTAAATATGAAGATGCAATACATACCTTTTGTAATATTTGTACACCATGTAGATCAAAAGATTGCTCCATCTGAAGTATCCAATTTACTGGATCCTTGCCATCAAACTTCCTCATCTTGCTTTTTCTTGATTTTAGGAGCTTGACCTTGAAACGACTGTAATTCTGTACTTTTGGATCTTTAGGTTCTGAAATTGTGATCTATAGTAGCCCTCTATTTCCTCTTTCCAATTCCACTAGTCTGATCCAAATTCGATTCTCTAAGAAAAAGTTATGCACAATCTCCCAAGATGACCTGATTATAGACCTTTCCAGAAGAGAGAACTTGTAATAAGTTCCACGTGTCACTGTTTTGACCTTTGGATCTAAAAATGATATAAAAATAACTACATTCTGTCCTCTTTCTGTACCTTCTTACCAAATTTCAATCCGATCCCCAGAGAGAACGTTATGACGATTTTCCCCAGGTCACCTGTTTGGAATGTAATTCAGGAGTCTATAAAAAGACCAACTTCCTCATATCATATCTCCGCAAATATAGCGCGAAACGCTCTGAAATTTGGACCTGAGGTTCACTGCGATCTCTTCTCAAATGGGTTTTTTTTTCAACCTCTGAAACTTCTTAGAAAAAACGTTATAGCGAAAATTCCATGATGACTTGTTTGGAGCCGCGAAACCCTAGAATCCAAAGCTCTGATACCAAATGTTATGAAACCAGCTCAAGAAAAGATAGAAAAGATAGGTCAACGCCTTAGAATTTAGCCTCTTCGAGGGGGCAACCTCCTTTACATTAAATAAATGAAAAATTCTTGGATGATACAAATGAAAAGACCTCCTTTCTATATATAGGAGTCTAAGGGGTCATAACATAATCAGAGCCGACATAACAATAATAATGTAAGGGCACAATAATAACAATAGTGGGCTTCTATGGGGCACAATAGTAACAATATGGGCACTACATGGGTACATCAATATAATAAGTGGGTTATACTAATAACAATAAGGGGTTACACTAGTAGTATAGGGTCCTAACAGGCACCATTACTTTAACTACCATTGATGGATCTGGACATATCTTTAACGCAAATAGCCACCGAGTTCGATTGTACTGCAAACCACTTACTCGAACCAACAACTCTAGGAAGGCTCTAACATGCAGATTCTGGTTGAGGAAGAGAACTCTTCCTCACCTTTGGTTTATTAAGTGATTTGATTGCTTTTAAATTTCGTACATAATTCTTTTGTCTTGTTTGTGTAAATTATTTTCTGTACATATTTCTGCATTTCTACAACTTTTGCATTTTGTTGTTCCTTTCAGATGGAACAACATTTTCACCATTCTGTTGTTCTTTTTCGAAGGAACAACACTTCTGCATTTTGTTGTTCCTTTCCGAAGGAACATCATTTTCGCCATTTTCTGTTCCTTTCCAAAGGAACAACATTTTTGCATTCTGCTGTTCCTTTCTGAAGGAACAACATTTCCGCCATTTTACTATTCCTATCCAAAGGAACAACACTTTTACATTTCGTTGTTCCTTTCCGAAGGAACAAAACTTCTGCCTTTTTGTTGTTCCTTTCCGAAGGAACAACACTTTTACATTTTTTTGTTCATTTCCGAAAGAACAACACTTCTGCATTTTTGTTGTTCCTTTTCGAAGGAACAACACTTTCACTTTCTGATGTACCTTTCCGAAGGAACAACACTTTCATTGTCTGTTGTTCCTTTCCAAAGGAATAAAACTTTCATTCTTCTGCTGTTCCTTTTCGAAGCAACATCACTTTCATTTTCTGATGTTCCTTTCTGAAGGAACAACACTTTAATTCTTCTATTGTTCCTTTCCAAAGGAACAACACTTTCATTTTTCTGTTGTTCCTTTACGAAGGAACAACATTTTCACATTTTTTGTTTGCGCTTGTTTTCTTTGTTGTTCCAATTAAGGGACATCTACTGTTCCTCTCAGTGAACAGTAGTTTCGAGCATATTTTCCCTTTTGTTTGCACTTTTTTTGTACAATAGCTATTCTATGTTGAGAACAACATTTTTAGAGTGCATTTTCTTCTTTGTGTGTTTTACCATTTAGATCATTTTTGTGAGTCATGCTCATTTAAAGCACAACTATACATTTATGCAATGAATACAAAAACTAGAGGATATTGAAATCAAAAAATTACATAATAATCGTTATCTTTAGAAGAAATTGCTTTGAACTGATAAGAGAAAAGAGGAAAGGACACAACTATTGATCACCTTGTTGTCATTATTCTACTAATACTGATGTCATTGATTATTTTTATCATGATGGTTCTTCTTAAATCCCCATAACCCTCTTTGATAATTATTATTGAATAAGAATAAGGGCATACTTTTCTATTGAGATGTTAAGACTTCTTCCACCATCCCTACTCTTAAGGAGTGTTGAGCCACCATCTGTATATAAATAGGAAAAGTGCTATATAAAAGAAAAAAGAAAAAAATTGTTTATATGGTTTGTTAGACGAAGGATAGGGGGTCTCATCAAGAGCTAGCCTACCATGATCATAAGGAAGAAAGTGAAGTGGCATTCCCACTATGGCCACCACACCAGGGATATGATCCAAGCGGCACATCAGAAAAAATAAAAAGTCCTTGGAAGAAGAGGTCTCATCACGAGCCAACTTGTCCACCTTTCACTCCTTACTGGTGAATGGCATTATGATTTATTTGGTTACAAAGCCAGCATAATGGCCTCCATTCTGACATTGTACAACACTTTCCTAAGCATACACAAAGAATTATGGTTCCAAGGGTGAAATAAACAACTCTGTCAAGGTTATGGACACCTGTGGGCAATAGAGTTTTGTTGATGGTATTGAAGTCATATTTATTATACACCAATAACAATTATCAAACCCTTCTTCTTATATCTTTATAAATGGTTCCAATGAGATTACGTATAAAACCATTTCGAACCTATGATACATGAAAATCAATTACAAATCAATTATGATGGTAAAAGTCGATAATGATCACATAAGACCTTTTATGCACATGAGTTGTCCTATCCTCCGACTCCCGCATCATATCACAACATTTTCTTATTTATTAAGTGATTCTATTATACACCTCGATTTAGGCAATCCGCTCGTCATTGTAAACATGGAATTTCTGTATACATTGTTCCTTTATGACTCTATACTATGGCAGTTCATCACGCTGCTCGTTCATTTGACAGTTGAGGACGACCTATCACATTGTGGGGGGGTGCAGGTGATCCCCATAATTCGTTGGCATATGTGTCAGCTTATCATTCAGAGAATTATGATTTAGGAATATCAAGTCTTAATGGTATTTTGTTTCCCAATATGCACGACTTGTTGTTCCGAAGCTATTTCCATGTTTTTCTATGCAAAAATTAGTAGTAAGTTCGAAATTCGAACAGCTTGTTGTTCCGTCATCTTCTCCGTGTTTGCTAATAGTGAGCTAAAAATTTTAACAGTTTGCTGTTCCATTGCCGTCTCTGTGTTTTTACAGTGTGCTAAGGATGGGAGGAAGATCAATTCGTAGTGAGCCACAGGTGTGGTGTCTGATGCTACATGGGAAATCCTAGCTATGGTAGGATGTATAGTTTATCTTAACCGTATACAATAATCCAATGAGATGGTGGCAATTGAGTTTTTGCAAAATTTGCAAGAAAATTATTACATGGGAAGATGGATACAGATAGCAGTCACGGATGACATAATTACAGAAGTTTCAGGACTGCCAACCACTGGACCTATGTGAAAGGTGAGATTGTGAGATGCCATGAAAATCTTCCAGGATGAAGGGCAGAACCTGACTGTAAAAGGGAAGGGAGTTTTATCAGCAGCCTTGGGAGATTTGTGGGTAGAATTGGTGAAAATTATCCAGAGCTACATCACTTGTGATGGTAGGAAAGACGTGGTAAGACCACACCATCTTAAACTTTCAATTGCGTTAAAGTAAAAATGCACTGTGAATTTGCCTGTGTTTTTAAATTGTTTATTACATGATGTTGCCCAAAGCATGAAGAAATCTTGCGATGTAGAGTCAGTAGTAAGCCACCACGGGTTAATACGACTGATAGTCAGCTACAGCCTTGCTCAACAATAGAGTAGTTGGGAAGAAATAATTTTCACGATAGACGGGGGATTGGCTTTGCCAACCCCAAAACAAAAATATGTTGTCAGTACATCGACCAGACCACTAAAATGAAGAAAATTTGTTAGATTGGCAAGGATCAAAGGAATGCTGGGAAATTCCTAGGGAAACATTAGTTAGCCGATGGAAATACACGATTCAGGAGATGAGCAACCCCCACAATTGGAAGGTGGGGAGGATGAAGAGGAATTGGAAGAAAATGATGAAGGAGAACTGGAGTATGAGGCTAAACAATCCAGTCAGGAAGAAGAAGAGGAAATAGAGCAACACAGTGGAATGCCACTGTAAAACGCACTGCAAGAAGATGAATTGGCCTAGATTCTGGCCAATATGGGCGAATATGTCCAACCTCACAGCCCACTTAACCCCCACATTGAAGAAGGACCGCAGGAGCGCTCTGCTCATGATAAAAGTGCATCTGAGGAACTCTGTGATGAGGAAGAAGGACCATAGGAGCACTTTGTTCATGATAAAAGTGCATCCGAAGAACTGTGTGATGAAGAAGTAGAAGAAGAAGAGGATCACTCTGCCCATGATGAGAGTGTATCTAGAGAGAAGAGTGATGAGAATAAAGAAGAGGAACAATCTGTTCCTAGTCAGAATACACCAGAAGAATTCCACGATTAAGAAGGGGTAGAATAAGAAGTTACCTAGGAAACAACAGATCAAGCTAGGGTTTCTACCCCTAAACAACCCAATTAGTAGAAAACTAAAGAGGCACCCCAAGAAGAACATAAGGAAATTGGCCAAGGCGAAGGTACAAATCCCAAGCCCGAGTAAACGAACGACTGTCCCTTCCAAGAAAACAAAGGAAATTAAAAGATTATGAAAGGAACAACAAAGACTGATTAACATGATCAAGCAACTTTGACAACAGATAAGGGTTTTGAAAATGGGGAAGAAATCCTCGAGGGTTTTGACAACAGATAAGGAAACTTAGATAGAAGTATCGTCCTCGAGTGAGAAGGAAATTCAGACCATAAAGATGAGATGTCGTGATAAGACGATCCAAGTAGATCTCCCACCTATAACTATTATGTTGGATAATGACCCAAGGAAAGTAACTCTATGAAAATATTTGGCACAAGCCTAGCAAATAATAGAGAAACTTACAGAGCAGACTACCCCTCGAGAAAAATATGAGAAATTACAACAGAAAATGAAAAACATTAATGCATCAGAAAGCCAGGGCTTTGAAGGATGGCGAAAGGTAGAAGAAAGAGTCAAAAAGGTAACCCATAGACTAGACATAGTCATCAAATAGATGGATACCTTATGCTCTCTGTATACTGACGTGCTAGCATGTAG
Source organism: Pinus tabuliformis (assembly GCA_031772625.1). Classification (NCBI taxonomy): domain Eukaryota; kingdom Viridiplantae; phylum Streptophyta; class Pinopsida; order Pinales; family Pinaceae; genus Pinus; species Pinus tabuliformis. The sequence continues at coordinate 1,011,750,853 of CM062804.1, forward strand.
GGCTCCTACTAGAAACTATGCTTTGTTTTTAATGGAAAGATATTTACAATTGAAAATTAAAGTTGTTAAATCAGGAGTACCTATAGAAATAAAAACCATTGATGACTTCATAAACTATTGTAAGCATTACGGGGTGAAAGTTCAGAGACTGTTATGTGAATTTTATTTGCACAATCTTGTATTAGATGGAGAAACAGAGCATAACCCTGGCCCTTTTGTGGGTGATGTCCAACCGCAGGCATTTATTTCTTTTGGTGTCAATCAAATAAAGTGGCTTAAAGCCTACAATGTCTTTCAAAGACAAGAGAATGGATTAGATTTATGGGTAAGGTCTGAACCTAGAGACCCACTGCAGTTATGGAATAAACATAGGAGCTTAATGATAACTGAAGGAGTGATCGAAGCATTGGGACCTATTCACACAGCAATCATCCAGTAAGGGGTATAATACTTCCTTGCCATCAAAGACCTTGCCATAGCAGCAGCCAAATTATGATATTAGACTTCTAATCAGAATATCCAAAACAGGGAACCATTCAATTATGAGAACTTTAAGATAGCTGCTGACCGCTTAGGTATCTATGGTGACCTAATTTTGAGAGAAGGCCCATCTTGTTTAAGCGATAGGTTCCGAAGTCCAGTCATTTGACACCCTGCACTAGGATATCAAGCCTTATATGAAATGCCTGAAGGTCAGACAGGACATCTTTTTGAATACCTAGCTAGGCATCATGGCTGTAGACCACCTCATGGGATCCCTTCTCCAACCTATTCCTTAACTATCTTGCATGTCAATTACAATGTTTTCATGAGGGCATGAAAAAGGGTAAGCAGGGGGGTGTGTTGAGCACTAGAAAAGGTATGTAATTACCACTTATTTTGTCATCCTTTCCTTAAATTCATAACTTCTTTACATTATGAAATAGGTATATGGTGAAAGATTATGATAAAGTTTAGAAGATTTGTGTGCAATGTAAAATGAATAATAATTACCCTTTTCCTATGCAGAAAAAGAGGAAAATGGAAAATATCCATTACAAATGAAATGACAAGATGAAATCAATTGTTGTCCCTTTGACAGGGAACCACATCCAAACGAGGTAACCCAGATTGGAGCGTGCAAGCCAGGAAAAGGAAGAGGAGATACCAAATCGACACAAGAGAACGAGAAGATAACTAAGAGCTAACAATGTGGTGAATCCCTTAGGATCCTTTGATCCTAAGGGATCGTTATCTTAACAATTCTTTGTATCATCGATATCTCCGCTCAGCTGCTATAAGAAGGGATAACATTGCTAGCCCAAAGGGGTGGAGTATTGTTGATTTTATGAAATTCACTGTTGTAACTGAAACTTTGATCATTGACTCTCTTTAAAAGAGAGATTACTGTAACTCTGTTTTGATGTTTAATATATAAACTCTGTTGTCGTCCCACCTTTGATTCTAGAGTAATCATAAGCAGTGCATCCCTGGAGGCTAAGGGCCCGACCCTGGTGGAACACTTGCTTCCTGTACCATTAATTCTCGATTCCAAGTTGTGTGTGGTTTGATTTCTTTCATCTCTTCTGTTCAGTAATCTTCTCTTCCTTATTATTTCATGTATTAGCTTTGTTATATTTCATTCCTATTTGAATAGCAAGGTTATGCTCTGCACATGAATGTTATGCTTCTCGTTCTAAAATTATATCGTATTGTTGTTCCTTTAACAAATTGATATTATTGTATAACATTGTTGTTCCTTACAGATTACCATTAGTGTTCGATTATAGAGTAACGATGTTGTGTATTTATAAATCGGTATTATTGTCTATTTATCTACGGTTTACTCCCAAGTGTGATTGCTGTTCATTGGGACTACTATTCCACCATGATCGCAATTGCTATTTCTTCACAGCCATGATTAATAATTGTTATGCGAAACTCAGATTACTGTTCCTTCAACAAAGAAGTGCTGTGTGTAATATTCCATTTGGTTTTCTATGCATTTACATTTGATTCAGGTTGTTGTTTAATATTTCATATCTTCCTTTAGTTTGCTTTCCCATTTCCATTTGCTGTTCAAATCATTTCTGAGTGAAGACTGCAATTACTGCTTCATTTTCGTAGGGTAAAGATTTGTTGTTCAATCGAGTTAAATAGATCAGTCGATGTTCCATTTCCTGTTATTTGAATTATCATTGCTTTGATATGTATAAAACAATCTGAAACTGTAGTGAACATTGACAGTTGTTGTCTAGTTCCCAGGTTGATGATCTTTTCCTTAAGCTGCTTCTCAATTACATCAGTTTACAAGGGATGAGTTATTATTACTGCACCCTTGAGTGATAAATTGCTATAGTTTTCTAATTGAATGATTTAATTCTCAGAGTGTTAAGTTTCTTTTTGAAAGTAGATTTTATTCCAAGCATCCATTTACTCTTGCATTTAAAGCACTATACTACTAGCATTACTCTAACAAATGACCACCTCAAACTGAGTACACTCTTTGAGATAAAAAATCATACCTAGATTGATAATTAACGTAGGGTAAATAGAGGTGAAAAATACCCTTTTTACTACTTGACACTAATGACTATCTGAATGCGAGGGTCATAGATATCCAAATTGCACTGAACAAAGAATTTAGCAGGCTGAAGTCAAAGACACAGTCGATCATCAAGTTCAAGGAGATCACAATGTTGCGAGGTGAGACTCCTTGGGAGTTACATTAGAGACTGAGGTGCATAATTCGCGAAGCCAATATGACTTTGACGGATGGAAAACATCAAGAATGGTTTGTAGCATCGCTAATGCCACATTTGAGGAATGCGCTATCACAACAGATGATAACAACTTAGGCAAAGGCATTGGAGATCATGATGAGATTACATGAGATCCCGATATAGGATCCTAACCTGGGAGTTTAGAAGATCCACGCACAGTTAAAAAACCTATCCCTTGAGATGCAGAGTCTGAAATAGGACAGGAGAGCTCACCCAGAGGTGTGCGAAGAGGTATGGTGTCTCAAATGTAAGGGTCAAGGTCATGACAAGGACCACTACCCGGTGTTTGAAAATTACCTCGCAGGAGGAGGGTTGATGCCATTAAGACTGGAGGCACAAGAAGGACCTACCATGGTGCCTGCTTTGTGGTGCACAATTTGTCAAATAGGAGGAAAGCATATTATGGACAATCGTCATCTGTTGTAGAAGTACATGTAGAATTCATAACAATTGTTCTGTAATTTATGTACATTAGTGGCACATGATGAGCGCACCTATAGAAGATATGAGTTGATGATGGATCAAACTCCCACCTATAGATTTCAAACTGAAATGTGGCCCCTTGACCAGAATGCAGGGATGGCGCGAATCGGATTTCAGGGGCATGGACGAGGCCAAGGTGGAGGACCTGGAAGAGGTTGCAAACAACTGATATGTTACAATTGTGGAGGGTGAGAACATTATGTCCGTGATTGTATGAATACAATGTGGCTGTCATGTTTATATTGTACATTGTTTGATCATGAGACGGAGGATTGTCCCACACTAATACCTAGGTTGCACGACAAGGGAGCGCTCCAACCTCCCTCGACTTAGAACTTGCAGATGATGAGGTTTGAGCCATGCGAGGAAGATCCTAACGTGAACATTGTGCTCTGAAGTGGAATTACGATAGGAGATGATACAGTCACGCAACCTGAAGATAGTACTTGGGTTCACAAGGCTCCGACAAAAGAACTAGAGTTTGATTTGGAGCGTGCCAAGGAAACCTTCATGGAAGCTAGGAAGAGTTTTGTTGATGCCTCCACTTTAGGAAGCAAAGACACACTAGAGTCGGAAATGGACCCATCGATGCTCATGACATTCCTAGAAATGTGCATGAAGTTGCTACATGACAGCAAGTCTATAGATTGTAGGAACTCATTAATAGATATGTTGGGACCATGCTAGGAGAACTGCACGTAGTCCAGAAGGTTGGAAAGCATGCGAAAAGAACGGGAAGAGAAATGAGGTTGACCGTGCAGAATGGAGAATATGAGATGGACCAAGTGATTTTGGATTTAGGATCCAATGCGAACGTTTTGCTAAAGTAGACATGGGAGCGCATGGGGAAGCCTATGATGTAATGGTTTCCTATCCAACTGCAAATGGAAAACCAACAAAAGATCCTACATATGGGAAGATTGTAGGGAATCACCATGGATATTGAAGGAGAAAGTGTGCTAGTAGATTTTGAAGTGATAGAGATTGTTGATGACAATAATCCCTACCTCGCGCTATTAGGAATCGATTGGGCCACTGACATGAACGGGGTGATAAACCTAAAGAAACACAAGATGATTTTTAAGAAAAAGTCCCTACGCGTAGTAGTACCTTTGGACCCTGTGGAAGGATTGCGTTACACAGAGCCAGTGCGTGACTATGAAAGTGACGATGACATAGATTGCATCTACATGATAACCGCATGAGAACAAGACTAGGTGAATCACACCGCCGATGGATGAATCTCATGGGAACATGAAAGCTCATGCATTTCAAATGCAGACGAAGAGATAGAGCGATGGAAGAATGGGTTACACGAGGTAACCACAATGAACTGCAACATGATGACAAGATCATTATGCTGCATATCAATAGAAGTAAGGGATCTGCCTACTTATGATGGGATAAATGAGGTAGATGGTTTCTTGAACATATTTGAATGAGAGGTGCCGAAACAGCAACATTTTGAGGCTTTGAAATGGATGTTGCAAGCTACGCTGGCGAGGTGGTGGGGTATGCAACAAGGAAGCTTTGAGGACTGGCGTAAATGCAGGAGAATGATGCGTATATGGTTTGGGAAGCCTCGGATGTGATTAGCCAACAAGATTGCCAGACAGAATGTCCCGCACATGCACCTGTCGAGATGGATACAGACATATATTAAAGAACCTACCCAAATGCTCACAGACTTCATGTTAGGAGACACAGTCAATAAGCATGTGAGGGAAAGGAAATTGTGTGAATGACCCCTCCAGTTGGAATAATGGAGTATGGAAAGAAAGAGTGTGTAGAAGGTTATCCACGTAGAAGCCTTTAACAAAGTGTGTGAAGCACTAAACAAGGTATATGATGCGCAATAGATTGATTGGGACCTACACGTACCAGTGGTTGTGTGGGATTATAGGACAATGTGCAAGAAACTGACGGAGTAGATGCCTTTGAGCCTAGAATATGGAACAAACATTGTAATCCCAATAGAGTATAATATGGCTAGCCTATGCATAGTGGCACCAGTAGATATGACATGTCACGAAACCTTGGAAGAAGGGATCGCACAACTGAATGAAGCAGAATGCTTGGGACCTGAGGAAGGAATATGGCATGGTGATCTTAGTCTCCAAGAACTTATGAAGGAAAGGGTGTAACTAAGGGAGAAAAGTGCTCTAGTATAAGTGGGAGTCAAGAAGTTGGAGGGAAAATTAAAGAACTATTTTCTTGATAAGAAAACCAGGGTGACAAAACAGGGTGTGCACAATTATGTTGAAGAATTTAGGGACTACCGTCAAGAGTTGATCATCCTGATGCCCTGGATTGGACTGAATATTACTAAATGGGTCATCCATGGTGGTGCGCTACAAATGATAAAGTGCCCGACACAACTAGTAACAATAAAAGATGGATGCTTTCCAGGAAAAGTGATGGATAACTCGTTGAAACCTTATACAGGTGGTGCAGCCACCTGAATTACCGTGGGAAGTACAGTCTTAGCACTCCAAGTAGTCTAAAGGAGGCTCGGGACTATAAACTACCCTACAGAGGACTTGTACAATGTTGAGTCTGCGTGCAGGATCAAAGTGTCACAAGGTCTGTGACCGCGCAAGGGGGGTTGCGCTGCCACATGGGTTTGCTGGAAAGTGACCGTTGTAGTGACTATTCATGATGTGATGCTTGACTTGAGACCAAATGGAGCAGGCAATAGTGTTATAGACATATTTGGGCACTCCAACCCCAATCACATATGTCCATAAACCAAGGGCTTCTAAACCCCTAAAAGTGTTGTTTCATATGTCAGTTGATTACATCATCTCCCAGAAGTTCTCCATGAAAAACTGCTCAGAAGTGGTCAAAATAGGACCATACAAACTGCTCCATGCATAGGGGGTGCGATGCATAGGGGGGTGTTTGTGTATGCATTTATATGGTTAATTTACATCTGATCCTACATTATTTATGGTTAAATATATCTATGCTTTGATGGTATTTTGTTGCCTTGACTCTACAGGTGTTCTTTGAAGCGGGACAAGTGAGAAAGGAGTGGTGAAAGCTCTATCAAAGGAGAGAGGAATCAAGCAAGGAGACTAGCGAAAGACTGACGTTGGTGCTCTCTACTTCTCTCTCATCTATCTCTCATAAAGGAAAACACAAGTAACTTCAATCTGTTTGTTTCTAAGGTAGCTACCTGTCCTAGTGGGACTAGCAGCTCTGAATGGACACTAGTTTTCCTGATAAGAAAATGGCGACTCCATTGGATTGCAAATAGTTTGTTGGTTTTGTTACTGTTGTTTGCTTTATAAACCACAGACGGAGCCTGAACTCAAGCCAGCTAGCCTTCGAATTTCTTTTGCTATGCAACTACAAAGTAGATCAATGCTGCTTCAGTCAAACTCCGGGTTGGTTTATGAACTGAACATATAGCTTGCAAACATATTAAGTGCCTTGGTGGTAGCTCAAATAACCTCATTAGATCAACCCCTATACTTTATGTTTACTGAAAATCATTAGCTCAGCCTAAATCCTCGAACTTAGCTCCAAACTGTGAGCAAAAACCAAGCTCAGTCTCATCCATGAACCATCACACTGTCTCTTCTTGGCAGTCTGGAAGCGTCGCACCTCCCATGTGCTATAGGTGAGATGCATCCCTGTTTCCTTGTGTTACAGGTGCGATGATTAGATGAGCTTGTTTCTGCCTCCAGATTTTGGTTTTTTCTTCATTGTCTTCAGCTTTATTCAGTGGTTTTGTTGTCTATGATTAGTATATCTCTGTTGAAGCCATCTTCCTTTGCATTATTCAGCCTCCATCGATAAAGAATTGTGAATTTTTTTATCTATTTTTCGTCATTTACAGTTCTCTTGTGCAAACAGTAGATTAATCAAACTGTCATCTTCTGATTTGAAAGTGTTGCAAGTGTCATTTTCAGTCAAAGAAAAAAGTCTTCCTCTTTTTGATAGTTGATTACACTTTTTCCATTGTATTTGATTTGAATCATTAGTATTTCAAGTGTCGAAAGAAATTTTGAATTCAAAATCGCAAAGTGTCATCTTGGCTTTACTTTCGTTTTTGAAAAGAAAATTGTTGGTATTGTCAGATCTGTACTTAGCATTCTTTTTGTCATTCATACATTAAGAAAGCAGAAAACAAATATATGCATGTGCATTTGCATTAAGACTACATGCTGAAGTTGATTTAGGAAAAGTGCATCTAGTGTGTGCTCTCCGCTCTATGTTGAAAGAATTTCATTTATCTTTCCTTAGTAGCTAGGATATTCATTGCAAAAAGAAAATAAATGACTGTTTATCATCTTAGATTGCATATTTAGGAATTGTATATCTACATCACACAGTGAACCTTAAAGGAAAACTTCTTAAGAAAGATCAACTGTAAAATAAATTTCAATGAACATAAAAACGCTTTGGAACCTAATGCATAACATTTAGAAGTCTACACTAGAGATGTATTCCGGTGTCATAATGCCTGGTAACTATCACTTTCATCGTAGGTTAGGTGATTCCTCCTCTTTGAGACGACAAGTGCTAGTACAAACTTGTGCTCCCACGTACCATCGAGTATATATTGGGAGACCACAATAGGCTACATCATTTATCCTTAGGAATCCATGTCTGCCGCCCTATCGATCGCAATACACTAAACACAACATTCAGGAAGATTGACTATTGTACCGTAAAAACTATTCTGCAGTTTTGTGATCGGTTTGGTAATCCCTCTATCTAGATTTCTAGAGCAGTCACTCTCATTCCTTTTCAGACTCCTTAAAAGAAAAGGTCCATGTAAGCACTTGTCACTTCAGGCTCATTAAAAATCGAAGGCAACTAGAGTCATCTTTAGCTTTTTCTCGACTCTTAAAAATTGAAAAAGCAATTTGTGTCAAAGAGTCATAAAATTTATTTTAATCGGAATAACGTCACTATTCCCTTGTCGGTCTTTAGGTTAAGAAATGGAGTCTAGCAATCAAGGATTTCCCCTTGGGGGAAATCTTAGTCCCTTCTCCTCTTGCGAGGATGTTGGTGCTTCACACATGGCCACATTGTCCCTTCCAGGACTCATAATTGGCCTGCTAGTATGGATTTTCTTGACCTTGATCATTCAAAACACCGTAATTCCTTAGCAATCAAATCAACAACTAGATGAAGTTGCTCCCCCACATTCTACTTTGTTTGTTTCTCCCTCTCCTTCTTCCTCTTCGCTTGGTGAAACTTGTAACGCTAAAAACAAAGTAACTAAGAAGAAGAAGAAAGGGAAGGAGAAGAAGAAGAAGAACCCAAGAGCAAAAGGGGGCAACCGTACATCATCTAGTGAAAATCCACACACTGCACCTTCCAAACCTAAATCTCCATGTGTCACTTGCACGGGAGACCACTATCATGGAGATTGTCACTGCATCCCATGGATCTTGAGGGACTGGTCTCCCTGCTTGCACAATCCGGTGTCTTCAACCACTGACGATCATGTTGAAAGCACACTATCAACTAGTGAAAATGAAGTCAATGGACAAAAAGGAAGATCCAAATTTCCTTGTAGATTGTGTGAAGGAAATCATGCCCTCTACTGTTGTCCCTTCTTAGACGAAGCTAAAAGAGTCTTGGATAACCGTCTTGCATCACCGTAGCCACTTCCTCCTGGATACAAGAAACTCTTGCCGAGTCCATCGCTGGTTCAAAACCTGACTAACACACCATTGTTTTCGGTCGAAGAACCTATCATTGAAGATAGACCCTCTGAGTCCACACCAGACCAAAGTCAACAGGTTGAGATGGCAGTCGACCCAATCTTTTCTTTAGAGGAACCACCTTCAGATGATACTGTCACCAAAGAGAATGAGAACGACACCGTTCAAATAATTTTGGTAAACATAGACTCCGATGAACATGGAGGCAATCTATCCATTCCTTTACTGTAGGAAGGAAGTTCGTCAGAGACTTATCCGACCGTTTATTCAGTCCCACCTCCAAGCAATCTAGTCGTTTCCTTCAATTGGAATCTTCTAGGGAGACCCCACCTACCATCTAATGTACCATTCCAAATCACAGTACAAGCTTACGGAATGATCATGGTTGGTATTATCATAGATGAAGGGGCTTCTGTGAGTATCCTTTCCTCCACTACTTGGAAAGCACTTGGTTCGTCATTGCTTCTTCCTGAGATTCGAAATCTGATAGGTTTCAACAAAGGAACCAGTCGACCATTAAGGATCCTTCCAAATTTTCCTATAGCTTTGAGAAGGAAAATCGTTCATCTAAACGTGATGGTAGTCCAAGGACCTTTAGATTATAATCTACTCCTTGGGTGTTACTACATTTATAGCATGGGAGCTATTGTTTCTTCACTCTTTCAAGTGATGTGTTTTCTACATGAAGGCAGAGTCCAGCTTGTAGACCAGCTTTCGTTCCTTGGTTGAAACATAGCTATTAGTCAAATGCCATCCCTAACTGGTCTTTTTGCATAAGGGATGTCTCATCAATCTCTAGTCCATCCACTTGATGATCACAAGTAATTCGGTGATTGTGACTGAAACCCAGGAGGCATGTGCCCTGGTCTGCTTCGGTAGAAAAACCCAGACATAAGATAGGGTTCCGCATAGGAATATGACTAGTCTAACAATCCTGTCCGTTTAGGATAATCGATCAGTTTGGAAAAGGATTCCTCCATCAAAGGTTAGGTGATTGGAGCTAGAATCACCTTCATCCATTTCGATGGATAGATCCAAGGAAGTGTTTTGTCTGTAAATGTGGATGAAACAATCTTGCTAATGCAAGAACTTTTGTATGTTAACCTGGAAACTCTATTTCATTATACCTGGGGGCATGTAAACCTTTTTGCATGCAAGTGAAAAGCGACCATTTATTTTCTTAGTTTGTAGGATCTTAACCCTTTAGACTTGTAGGTTGGTCATTCCTAGCTTGCATAATGAAAGGCTCAGGAGCAAAGTTTCGAATGGGGCAAGCTCCCTAAAAAATGAACCTATCGATGAGACATCCTTATTATATGACTGGCACAAGTAGTTTTACGCAAAGTGCAAGCTCGTTAAAAAATAAACCTTGCGATGCATAGGGGGTGCGATGCATATTGGGGTGTTTGTGTATGCATTTATATGGTTAATGTACATTTGATCCTACATTATTTATGGTTATAGATCTCTATGCTTTGATGGTATTTTGTTGCCTTGACTCTACATGTGTTCTTTGAAGCGGGACAAGTGAGAAAGGAGTGGCGAAATCTCTATCAAAGGAGAGAGGAATCAAGCAAGGAGACTAGCGAAAGACTGAGGTTGGTGCTCTCTACTTCTCTCTCATCTATCTCTCATAAAGGAAAACACAAGTAACTTTAATATGTTTGTTTCTAAGATAGCTACCTGTCCTAGTGGGACTAGTAGCTCTGAATGTACACTAGTTTTCCCGATAACAAAATGGCGACTCCATTGGAGTGAAAATAGTTTGTTGGTTTTGTTACTGTTGTTTTCTTTATAAACCACAGACGGAGCCTGAACTCAAGCCAGCTAGCCTTCAAACTGCTTTTTCTATGCAACTACAAAGTATATCAACGCTGCTTCAGTCAATCTCCGGGTTGGTTATGAATTGAACATATAGCTTGCAAACATCATAAGTGCCTTGGTGGTAGCTCAAATAACCTCATTAGATCAACCCCTATACTTTGTGTTTATTGACAAGCATTAGCTCAGCCTAAATCCTTGAACTTAGCTCCATACTGTGAGCAGAAACCAAGCTCAGTCTCATCCCTGAACCATCACACTGTCTCTTCTTGGCAGTCTAGATGCATCGCACCTCCCATGTGCTATAGGTGAGATGCATCCCTGTTTCCCTGTGTTACAGGTGCGATGATTAGATGAGATTGTTTCTACCTCCAGATTTTGGTTTTTTCTTCATTGTGTTCAGCTTTATTCAGTAGTTTTGCTATCTTTGATTAGTATATCTCTGTTGAAACCATCTTCCTTTGCATTATTCATCCTCCATTGATAAAGAATTGTGAATGTTTTTATGTATTTTTTGTCATTTACAGTTCTCTTGTGTAAACAGTAGATTAATCGAACTTTCGTCTTCTGATTTGAAAGTGTCGCAAGTGTCATTTTCAGTCAAAGAAAAAAGTCTTCCTCTTTTTGATAGTTGATTACACATTTTCCATTGTATTTTATTTGAATCATTAGTATTTCAAGTGTCGAAAGAAATTTTGAATTCAAAATCGCAAAGTGTCATCTTGGATTTACTTTCGTTTTTGAAAGAAAATTGTTGGTATTGTTAGATCTGTACTTAGCATTCTTTTTGTCATTCATACATTAAGAAAGTGGAAAACAAATATATGCATGTGAATTTGCATTAAGACTACATGCTGAAGTTGATTTAGGAAAAGTGCATCTAGTGTGTGATCTCCGCTCTATGTTGAAAGAATTTAATTTATCTTTCCTTAGTAGCTAGGATATTCATTGCAAAAAGAAAATAAATGACTGTTTATCATCTTAGATTTCATATTTAGGAATTGTATATCTACATCACACAGTGAACCTAAAAGGAAAACTTCTTAAGAAAGATCAACTGTAAAATAAATTTCAATGAACATAAAAACGCTTTGGAACCTAATGAAGAACATTTAGAAGTCTACGCTAGAGACGTATTCCGGTGTCATAAAGCCTGGTAACTATCACTTTGATCGTAGGTTGGGTGATTCCTCCTCTTTGAGACGACAAGTACTAGTACAGACTTGTGCTCCCACGTACCATCGAGTATATATTGGGAGACCACAATAGGCTACATCCTTTATCCTTAGGAAGCTATGTCTGACACCCTATCGATCACAATGCACTAAACACAACATTCGGGAATATTGACTGCTATATCGTAGAAACTATTCTGCAGTTTTGCGATCGGTTTGGTAATCCCTCTATCTAGATTTCCAGAGTAGTCAATTTCATTCCTTTTCAGACTCCTTAAAAGAAAAGGTCCATCTAAGCACTTGTCACTTCAGGCTCATTAAAAATCAAAGGCGACTAGAGTCATCTTTAGCTTTTTCTCGACTCTTAAAAATTGAAAAATAAATTTGTGTCAAAGAGTCATAAAATTTATTTTAATTGGAATAACGTCACTATTCCCTCGTTGGTCTTTAGGTTGAGAAATGGAGTCTAGCAATCAAGGATTTCCCCTTGGGGGAAATATTAGTCCCTTCTCCTCTTGGGGGGATGTTGGTGCTTCACACATGGCCACATTGTCCCTTCCAGGACTCATAATTGGCCTACCGGTATGGCTTTTCTCGACCTCTATCATTCAAAACACCGTAATTCCTTAGCAATCAAATCAACAACTAGATGAAGTTTCTCCCCCACCTTCTACTTCATTTGTTTCTCCCTCTCCTTCTTCCTCTTCACTTGGTGAAGCTTGTAACGCTAAAAACCAAGTACCTGAGAAGAAGAAGAAAGGGAAGGAGAAGAAGAAGAACCCAAGAGCAAAAGGGGGCAACCGTACATCATCTAGTGAAAATCCACACACTGCACCTTCCAAACCTAAATCTCCATGTGTCACTTGCACGGGAGACCACTATCATGGAGATTTTCGTTGCATCCCATGGATCTTGAGGGACTGGTCTCCCTGCTTGCACAATCTGGTGTCTTCAACCACTGACGACCATGTTGAAAGCACACTATCAATTAGTGAAAATGAAGTCAATGGACAAAAAGGAAGATCCAAATTTCCTTGTAGACTATGTGAAGGCGATCATGTCCTCCACTGTTGTCCCTTCTTAGACGAAGCTAAAATATTCTTGGATAACCATCTTGCATCACCGTAGCCACTTCCCCCTGGATACAAGAAACTCTTACCGAGTCCATCGTTGGTTGAAAACTTGACTGACACACCATTTCTTTCGGTCGAAGCACCTATCATTGATGATAGACCCTCTGAGTCCACACCAGACCAAAGTCAACAGGTTGAGCTGGCAGTCGACCCAATCTTGTCTTCAGAGGAACCACCTTCAGATGATACTGTCACCAAAGAGAATGATAAAGACACCATTCAAATAATTTTGGTAAAAATAGACTCCGATGAACATGGGGGCAATATATCCATTCCTTTACTGCAGGAAGGAAGTTCGTCAGAGACTTATCCGGCCGTTTATTTAGTCCCACCTCCAAGCAATCTAGTCGTTTCCTTCAATTGGAATCTTCTAGGGAGACCCCACCTACCATCTAATGTACCATTCCAAATCATAGTACAAGCTTACGGAATGATCATGGTTGGTAATATCATAGATGAAGGGGCTTCCGTGAGTATCCTTTTCTCCACTACTTGGAAAGCACTTGGTTCGTCATTTCTTCTGCCTGAGATTCGAAATCTGATAGGCTTCTACAAAGGAACCAGTCGACCATTAAGGATCCTTCCAAATTTTCCTATAGCTTTGAGAAGGAAAACCGTTCATCTAAACGTGATGGTTGTCCAAGGACCTCTAGATTACAATCTACTCCTTGGGCGTGACTAAATTTATAGCATGGTAGCTATTTTTCTTCACTCTTTCGAGTGATGGGTTTTCCACATGAAGGTAGAGACTAGCTTGTAGACCAGCTTTCGTTCCTTGGTTGAAACATAGCTATTAGTCAAATGCCATCCCTAACTGGTATTTTTGCATAATGGATGTCTCATCAATCTCCAGTCTGTCCACTTGATGATCGCAAGTAATTCGGTGATTGTGTCTGAAACCCAAGAGGCATGCGCCCTGGTTTGCTTTGGTAGAAAAACCCCAGATATAAGATAGGTTTCCGCATAGGAATATGACTAGTCTAACAATCCTGTCCGTTTAGGATAATGGATCAGTCTGGAAAAGGATTCCTCCATCAAAGGTTAGGTGATTGGAGCTAGAATCACCTTCGTCCATTTCGATGGACAGATCCAAGGAAGTGTTTTCTCTGCAAATGTGGATGAAACAATCTTGCTAATGCAAGAACTTCCGTATGGTAACCTGGAAACTCTATTTCGTTATAGCTGGGGGCATCTAAACATTTTTGCATGCAAGTGAAAAGCGACCATTTATTTTCTTAGTTTGTAGGCTCTTAACCCTTTAGACTTGTAGGTTGGTCGTTCCTAGCTTGCATAATGAAAGGCTCAGCAGCAAAGTTTTGAATGGGGCAAGCTCCCTAAAAAATGAATTTATCGATGAGACATCCTTATTATATGACTGGCACAAGCAGTTTTACGCAAAGTGCAAGCTCGTTAAAAAATAAACCTTGCCATGAGGAGTTTTACATGAAGTTCAAGCTTGTCAAAAAATAAACCTAGTAATGAGCAAGTGTTTCCATAGAGTTAAAGCTCATTAAAAAATGAACCCCACCTTCGGTAAATAACCATTGCAATCGCATAATTATCAACTTTTGAACCTTGGTCATGTTCTCACCATCACCTCCACTCTTTTTTAGCCGATAATATGCCTCCATTTGATTATTTACCCTTTTGAGGAATAGCTGCGATGAGTGATTCTATTAGCCACCTTCTTTACACTACCATGATTGAAAAATTCCAAACCTTACCTAGAACCAATTTCTATCCGAAAACATCACTTGTTCCTCAAAAAATGAGTCTCCTTTAAGCTCTTTCCATCTGACTCATAAAATATGAAAATATTTTCGAGAAATTGGCCTCTCCAGCTCATTAAAGTGATCAGAAATGCCATCCCTGCTCTAGATTTTAATCTTTTTGGACCTGAGGGATTATTACAAAAAAGATCGAGTGCTTGTCTTGTTTGGCTTGTTAAAACTATCGAAAAGTCATCCCTTTCGTATTATTTTACACTTTTTCGGACTTAAGGGATTACATTACGAAAAAGGACCACTAGAGTTTCCTTTCCGTCCCTTTTTAGACTTTATAAAATTGAAAAGGACCGAGTTATCTCTGTCTTTAAACTCGTTAAAACAATAGCAACAAACTTGTCCATGCAGACAAGATCGAGTTTCACTATCGCTAGGCTCGTTAAAACATATCGACGGGTTTGCCCGAAGGGAAAATTATAGAACAAGCATATGTTATCCTCCTCAAGCTTGACAAAAATAAAGAGGTACTGGTCAGTAATGACTAGGGAAAAAGGGAAGAAAACTTGAATAGCTTCATTGGTAGCAAGTCGCTCTTGAACATGAAACTTTCACTCTATCACCATGATTGAGTTGGGTTGGGTTATTCCGTTCACCAGTCATATCACCATTGGTCCACCATACATCCACCTTGGGGTTAACGCTACCAATCCATTTCAGTGTCATCGGTATGTTCAAGAGAAGTCGCTCAGAGAATTCACCAACCTAGCCAACGTATTATCCGCTGCAATAACTTCACTCTTCATTTTTCATGACTGCACTCTGAACCTTATATCATCAGATCATTTTCACCCCCACAAGATCATTTGCTCCGTTCTGTGTCGTAGATTTGGGATTCATTAAGGCCCTCCTATGACGGCTCACTTCTTATCGACATCAGCTCATTATCCAAGAAGTTGACTTAGGGACAACCCTTTTAGTACATTGAAGCTTGCGTGCCTCAATGGAAAGTTTCTCACTTCCGGTGATAGGTTTACATCAATGGCCTTCGATCGAAAGATTTTACATGGTTTTCGACATTAGCTCATGTATTCACACCATGTGAATTGTACTGAAATACCTTGAGGGTCATTATCATTATCGGTGATTCCTCTCACGCCTATTAACAGCTTACATCATTGGCTAGTAATCAGGCAATGTCTTTCCATGTTCGACATTAGAACATCTTCCCACATGGATTGACTTGTACTTTAGGTGAAGATTGAATGAGTTTGAAGACCCCGGAGCTAGTTTCATCCATCCAGGCTGCGATATATTTAGGAAAATAAAGACATCAAATGTACATCATTGCTGCACAGATAAACATCCAAACTAAAGGACAATGGCTCTACCAGAATCATCAGTCTGCTACACAGACGATTGTCTGTCTTATGTACATGAATATGAATTTATAAAGCTGAGCATGAGAATTCCCACCTCTTCTAGATCATGAAAATATTGTGAAGATAATTTATTGTGTTGTATCTTATTACAGGTCACCTTCTAGTTTGAAAAACCTCGGATCCTCATTATAAAGAATTTCACCCGACATCAAAAGGATTTATGACCTCATGCTTTAGGGGGGAACTGTTATAGAAATATTTGGGCACTGCAACCCCAATGAAATATGTCCATAAACCAAGGGCTTCTAAACCCCTAAAATTGTTGTTTCATACCCTTAAGGAACAAGGTCAACTGATTACATCATCTCTCAGAAGTTCTCCATGAAAAACTACTCAGAACTGGTCAAAACAGGACCATACAGACTGCTCCATGCATAGGGTGCGATGCATCTCACCTATTACACATTGGGGGTGTGATGCATACTGGAAATCCCTTCTATAGGGTGCAATGAGTGAGAGCAAACAAATGGCAGAAGCAATGTGCTAGGTGGAAACCCAAAGAATCTTCTAGAAACTGCTCATATGACACTTGCCTCTCTAAATTCACCCAGGGATGAGTAAGAGATCTGAAATCTCCAAGTGGAACCAAGAACTATCAGTGGAATGACACTAATCAAAATCCAAAAAGTTGACTCACTCTCCTGAAAACATCTATATATGGATCCCTCATCTGAGAGATCCAGAGGATGGAATTTTGTAATTTACAAGGAAGTGCTATTGGTTTCTCTTTGAAGACATTGTTGGGTGATCTTGCTTTGTATGAGGTGAAGAGGGCTTTCATGCTGGGAAGATGATGGTGGATCAGAAAGCCTAGTTATAATCCTCTCTTCTACTACTATCAATAAAGCTATTTGAGTTTTCCTCCATATGCTTGTATATCTCTGAATCTTGTTTGTGTATGCATTTATATCGCTAATGTACATTTGATCCTACATTATTTATGGCTATAGATCTCTATGATTTGATGGTATTTTGCTGCCTTGACTCTACAGGTGTTCTTTGAAGCGGGACAAGCGAGAAAGGAGTGGCGAAAGCTCTATCAAAGGAGAGAGGAATCAAGCAAGGAGACTAGCGAAAGACTGAGGTTGGTGCTCTCTGCTTCTCTCTCATCTATCTCTCATAGAGGAAAACACAAGTAACTTTAATCTGTTTATTTCTAAGATAGCTACTCATCTTAGTGGGACTAGCATCTTTGAATAGACACTGGTTTTCCTGATAACAGATAGGCAATTAAGATGTGCTTTATTGGCAATATTTGAGAAAATATACTACCAAGGGAGCATTAGTGAACTATATCTGGGGGGAATGGTCGAACTCAAATTCAAAAGGCGCTATAAAATACAAAGGGCTAGCCCAGAAACAACACTTGGTCATTTGTGAATTGAGTTGTAGTGCGCCCTGAGTATCTCGAACTGAGACCTTTTTTCCCTGTGCAGAGCATTGATTGAGTACCTGATCGAGTGATTGAGAGATTTCTGGATGAGCAAGATGGAAACATCTGAGGAAGCTAGGGAAATTGCAGAGATGGCCGCTGAGGAGGCCACACAAGCCCTGACCATAGAATATGCCCCTGAAGGTGCCGAGATTGTTGTTGACATCCCTAAATCATAACGCACACCAAGACTGAAGAAGGATAAGCAACCAATGATTCTAATGCATGTGTCCCCACGAAACCCGCTATGCACTAGACTAATGATGGAGGAAGAGGGGAAAGCAGTTAACCTGGAAACTAACGAGGAGGAAGAAGACCTTGAATACCTCATAATTGAAGAAGACGAGGACGAGGGCATGGAGGTAGAAACTGAGGCTGTGCACCATCTAACCAAGCTGCCTGGGTATGTCCCCCCGTGCAAGGGGAAGGAAAAGGTGCCTGTTACACTAAAATTTGTCACCATGACTATTTGCAGTTAGTATGGCTCCATCAACTGTCATACTATCCTCCTTGGCAAGCCTCATACCTCTGCTCTCCATGTCAAACTCCAAGAAAGAGAGAAAGTCATTAAAAATCTATATATCTCTGGGTACGCAGTTTCTCTTAGCCTTACCTGCGTGTACGCACTCCAAGTTCACAATACCTGCATACTTGTACGCTCTGTATGTAAAGCAATGGGTGTGTACTCCTATAAAGGTCAAAAGGCGCAAGTTTCACTCTCAAAAAGTTACTTGTGGTCATTTCTAGAGCATTCTAGAAGCTTGTTTGACGTGTATGAAGCACCTCCAGATGGTTCATGTATCCCTACCAAAGAGGAACTTATCCCATCAAGAGGGGAGCTATCCCATCCAAAGAGGGGCTTATCCCATTGATGGTGGACTTGAATAACTTCCTCTAGAGCACTATAAATACAGGCATTGGGCCAAAGGGAGAGAGGTTGAAAGCTAAACATTCCTAAGGGTAGATGCTGCTGGAATTAGGACTCCCTTGTAAAGCTTGAGAGGAGAGATTCCCATCCTTTCCTAGCCTTATTTGAGAGTGGGTGAGCTGATCAAAGTAAAGGAAAACTCTTGCTGGACCCTAGGAGGGACTTGCACAACACCAAGGCTCAGGTTGTAATGGTTCCTTTTGTTACCTTTTAATGCAAATGAACTTATTTTTCTCAACAGATTGTTATTCATGGTTTGTTTCACATACTCCTTGGTCTATATGATAGATATGTATTGTTTTATGAGTTTATCAGGTGCTATTTAATCTTTTGGCTTGTTAGTGAATGCAGGTTTCGAAGGGAAGGAGGAGCTCATCCGGATCGATGAGGCTGGACTACTACAAAGCGTTGGATTAAAGGTATGTTAAAGATCCCCTGATTACTTGTATTTGCAATGCATGTTTAGAGAAAGGTAGGATTTATTTGTTTTGTTTGTCACTAGAAAGCTTTTGCTTCTAGGGAGGTCGGTTGTGTCCGCACTATCGACTCTTTGCGCATGACAAAATGGCGACTCCGCTGGGGATCGAACCCAGAATCTCTGGTTTCGTAGACCAGCCCCACAGGATGCGGCCGCAGAGACCTTAGCCGAGTTGGAACAGGACCTAGAGCGTCTCACGGCAGACATACCAGAGACGACTATAGACGATATTCCTATCCGACTTCAGCGCTATGTGGTCGCAGTCCCAGGACTTTTCAGGAGGTTCCTGTGTAGGGTAGCTGGTGCAACTGGTACTCTTCTCTCGAATGGCCGAAGATTGGCCGGACGCTATGGACCTACATCTGCATTTTGGAAATTGTCACTGTCAGTTTTGAGACGATATAAAAAACAAACAAAAAAGTAAATAATTTAAAAACTTGTGAAAAATGAAGTACCTCTGTCGTCCCATTGTTCTCCCTGTGGAAGAACCATGTCCGGATCACCGCGAAAATCTACTCCGGCATAAGGAAAATCCTGGATCGCAAAGACCTGGTCCTCCAACCAGTGAAAGTAACCCGCAGGAAATCGGACTACTCCCGCTCCCTTATCAGGATTCCGGGCCATCACCGCAACCCATCGCATCAACTTTAGCTCCCGAGGAGGCCTAGCTGCAACAGTGAGATGCTGTGGGATCATCATCGGAACCCTCTTTAGGGCAAAGCTCACAACTAGAGGCCCATACCAAAGGTCTTTAATTGCCCGTTCTTTGCCCTAGTCAGTTGGCCCTTCATATTGGCGAACACAACGTCACACTAATTGAAAATGGTGCCTCGGTAGCAATCTATCGCCATCCGCATTTGGGACCCGGTGGCAATATGCAAGGCGGCTGCACCATAGAGTCTGGTAACTGTAAAGGCAATTACCATAAGTTCAGGCAGGGATATGTATTTGATTTCTATCCCTTTCTCCTGGTTCTGATTGTTGCACCACTCTAGCCGGAGGCTAGCAAGGGATTGGCCACCCGGCCTAGTCCCGGACAGAGTCAGTTGCTCGCCCCTATTAGGCAAACCAGTGAGAAAATATATGTCTGAGGGCTCTATCTCGAGCTGGTGGCCTCCGAAGTAGAAGCATTGATCCTGTACGTTCCACCTTTCAACCAGCCATTCTAAGAATCGCACCTGGGCCCTCATGCCAGGTATGGCCCAGTATTTGTAGAGACCGCATGCCTTCAAAGCATCAATGGAGGGTTGATGATCTATTGTGGCCAAATCGACATCTTCGTGTTCTCTTTCATGCCAATCAAGCATGGTGGGCAATCTACACACCAGAAAACATTCATTAGAATTCATTAAATAAAAAATTGATGGTTTAGTTTTGAGTTTTAGGGTTTTAAATTCACTTTGCGCGGAGTACGCACCCCGCGTTCAGAAAACAGAGCATGGGTACGCAGCTGCTCTGAAGGTAGGCTGCGTAGTCCTGCCATTTTCCCATTAACGAAAATGTCGGGGTACGCAGGTCGCCCATGGGGCACCTGCGTACCCCAAAAGGCGGATCCTAAAACCCCAAAGCCCTCAAAAAATAAAACTAAGGCTTAAAATGAAATTCTAAATGGATGAAAACAAAGAGGAGGATGTTGTGAAATACCTGAAAGAGACGGAACTCGATTCTGACGGTCGGATTCTCCGCAAAGTCCACGGGAAGTTTCTTGCCAAAAGCCCTTTTCTCTCCCTCAACAGTAAAATGGTAAAAATGACATGGTAAAAGGTCTTTTTATAGGTTTTTTGGATAAATGAATGCTAAATTTGTTTATTTTTCACCATGGAAGGATATTTCTCAATGCATTTTTGCTTATCTTAAACAGGTATGAGTAATGTGTCATTTTTGTGCAGGACAAAAGGACTTTCAAGGAAAATTATCATTTTTCACGAACCAAAACATCAGAGTCATCTTTTAAGCCCTTTTCTGACTCCTAAAACATGAAAAGATTGCCGAGCGTTTCTTTTACACTCGTTAAAATGGAATTAAAAGACGGTCCCCTTATAGCTCTTTTCTGACCGTGAAAACAGGAAAAGATTACCGGGTTTTTGTCATTTCAAACTCGATATTGGAAATAAAACGACGTGGCCTTGATCGCTTTTTACTTTTCAGGTCAGAGGCACTAATCATGAAAGTACTCCTTGGTCACAAGACTAAGCGGTTCTCTCAAGTATTATTTTATACTTTTTCGGGCTTGGGAGACACAACTTTACGAAAAAGTTCAACCTGGAGTCTTCTTAATTTTTTTTAGACTCTCTAAAAATGAAAAACGCCAAGTTTCGCCTATACTGGACTCGTTAAAATTTCACAGTAAAGGAACTGTTTGATTACAAACAGGAACGGACCACTCCTTCTTAGGGTTCGAATCAAAACTAAGTTGGACTCATCCGAAGGATGAGCTTATAATCAAGCATATGTTATCCTCGTCAAGCTTGTTAAAAATAAAGAGGTACTTGCCAGAAATGGTGGGGGAAAAAGAGAAAAATGAGCCCATTTGTTATCCTTTGTCTCAGAAGAAGCCTTATTACCACTCTTAAACACGACACTTTCATTCACCTGGGTTGGGAAATCCTTTGCCTCACAGTTGATCAAACCGCATTGAATGTCTTTAGCCGGGTATTAACTTTGGGTCAAATGTCACCAAGCCATCTGTCCTGTCGTTATGTGTTCAAGAGGTCTCTGCAATAAACATTCATCTACAAAATACTCGTCATCCATTTCCACCATCCCTGAGTCAGTCCTTACAGCTACATTTCTTCAACTTGATCTATGATTTCGTGTTGTGGTCTTGCTTGCAACGGGTCGCTTTCTATCAACATCAGCACATTATCTAGAAAGATGACCTAGGAATCGTCAGTACCTTGAAGTCCGCATGCATTAATGGCAGGTTTCTCGCCTTTGACGACATTTTACATCATTGACTTTCGATCGAAGGATTCCGTGAAATGTTCGACATCAACTCATTCATTCACATCTCATGGATTGTACTGGGTACTTTGAGAACCATTGACATCACTGGTGGTCTCTCTCACGCTTGTTAACAGTTTACATCGTTGACTGGTAATCAAGTGGTTTCTACCATGTTCGACATCAACTCATTTATTCGCATGGATAGAATCGTACCTGTTCGGGAAGTAGAAATGAAGACCCTGGATCTAGTTTCCACCATCCAGGCTGCGAGGAGTTTTGTATTCATTATACAGTAGACTAATTATAAACAGATCGCTGCGTCCATACTATGTCTACAAAAGTCTATGATTATGATGTACTGCAGAATCATTCCTGTATCAGAGCAGTAGATAGTCAATTAGTTAAAGATTTCAATCTGAGTATGGGAATGCCTACCTCAGCGATGATATGATCATATATATGTATTTTGTGTTGAATACTTGCAGGTTCCGATTGGGCTCTCCACAAGATAATCCTTGAAATGATTAAAGTACTTCACCCTTCCTAGAAAATATGAAACCCTTATCTACTACAGGCTTCGCACTTTAGGGGGCAATCTGTTACACTAAAATTTGTCACCATGACTATTTGCAGTTAGTATGGCTCCATCAACTGTCATACTATCCTCCTTGGCAAGCCTCATACCTCTGCTCTCCATGTCAAACTCCAAGAAAGAGAGAAAGTCATTAAAAATCTATATATCTCTGGGTACGCAGTTTCTCTTAGCCTTACCTGCGTGTACGCACTCCAAGTTCACAATACCTGCGTACTTGTACACTCTGTATGTAAAGCAATGGGTGCGTACTCCTGTAAAGGTCAAAAGGCGCAAGTTTCACTCTCAAAAAGTTACTTGTGGTCATTTCTAGAGCATTCTAGAAGCTTGTTTGACGTGTATGAAGCGCCTCCAGATGGTTCATGTATCCCTACCAAAGAGGAACTTATCCCATCAAGAGGGGAGCTATCCCATCCAAAGAGGGGCTTATCCCATTGATGGTGGACCTGAATAACTTCCTCTAGAGCACTATAAATACAGAAATTGGGCCAAAGGGAGAGAGGTTGAAAGCCGAACATTCCTAAGGGTAGATGCTGCTGGAATTAGGACTCCCTTGTAAAGCTTGAGAGGAGAGATTCCCATCCTTTACTAGCCTTATTTGAGAGTGGGTGAGCTGATCAAAGTAAAGGAAAACTCTTGCTGGACCCTAGGAGGGACTTGCACAACACCAAGGCTCAGGTTGTAATGGTTCCTTTTGTTACCTTTTAATGCAAATGAACTTATTTTTCTCAACAGATTGTTATTCATGGTTTGTTTCATATACTCCTTGGTCTATATGATAGATATGTATTGTTTTATGAGTTTATCAGGTGTTATTTAATCTTTTGGCTTGTTAGTGAATGCAGGTTTCGAAGAGAAGGAGGAGCTCATCCGGATCGGCGAGGCTGGACTACTACAAAGCGTTGGACTAAAGGTATGTTAAAGATCCCCTGATTACTTGTATTTGCAATGCATGTTTAGAGAAAGGTAAGATTTATTTGTTTTGTTTGTCACTAGAAAGCTTTTGCTTCTAGGGAGGTCGGTTTTGTCCACACTATCGACTCTTTCCGCATGACAGTGCCTAAGGACCTCAATGAGAGCAAGAGCTCTCTCTAGACTCCGCTCCCCCCAGACAATATAATTTTTGAGGCCACGCACCTAGGACATGTGCCGATCTTGAAGTTTGAAGATTGGGATCCCGCTGACTATGAGAAATTCCCTCACCTAGAGACCGTGCAATTCATGAAGCCCAAGAAGAACACCATGGTGAGGGTTATAGAATTGGATCCGCGAAAGTGGTTACACAGAGTTGAAAAGTTAGGGTTATTAAACTTGCTCTGGGTGTTGCATTACCATCGTGCCCCAATAACGATCTTCATCATTAGGTAGCTACTTTTTTTGGTGCATGGTGGGTGTTTGTGGTTGGAGGAGCCCATCCCCATCATGGATCACTTAATCCACCACATTACCCAACTTCCATGTAAAGGAGAGGACGTCGTAGACATTTCAGAGGGGAAGAGCAGTGATCTAGCCTTCGTAGAGGCCATGAAAAAGAAATAAAAGATGGAGAAGAAGAAAAGGGGCTACACAATATCCAACATCAACAATAGAGTAGTCAAAGTTGCGACCCAAATACTGGCAGTAAGCTCATGCGGAAGTGCCGCGTGGATTAGGTACCTGTGCCAGTGGTGGCACTTGTTGAATAGTGCTCAGAAGGGGTCTAGTTTAACTGGTTTGAATTCTTATGTAAAGAGTTCCTAGAGAATTTCCACGAGGCACATGAACAAGGAAAAAAGTTCCACTATGCTTGTCTTCTACTCTCCATAGTGCTGGTGGCGGGAGAATTGCCGGAGGACATCCAGTTCCCTACAATTGCTAGGGATCTCCCCAGAGGCCATGAAGTATGACTCACTGTGGGCCACTAAGGACGTGACCTGAATCTGCGACAACAAGATATTTTGGGTGTTCATGGAGATGAACATTAGAATGGGGATTAGCCACAAGATTCAGTTATTGCCCACTGTCTATAACATCCTACAAAGTTTTTCAAAATTTGAAGTAGACTTTCACCACATATATCTCAGAGTGTGCAAGGATCCGACCAAGAAATGGAGCGGGCTACCCTTCATAGAGATAGATGATGTGATTTTCGATGTACTGGATACATGGTCGCTGGAGTGGCACGCCCTAGACATCACTACGGTGGAGAAGTCCTCTGCACAGAAGAAGAAACAGGAGGCCAAACTACACATGGTGCAGCTGACAGAAAATAGAAGGCAAGAAGTAGTAGCATCAAAAGTGCGGGAGGCATGGGACGCTATGTAGACAACAATAGTACAGAAAGAGGCCGCAGCAATAGTAGCAGCACAGGAGGTAGCCGAGAAGGCATGCGAGGGCCAGAAGTTGCCTTCGCATGGGCAGGAGAAAGAGATGGAAACAGAGGAAGAGGAGGGAGGTGTGGACCCACAAACAAGTCAACACAATTGAAGCGCCAACACCCAAGTGAGCGGACGAGGCCACAAAAAAAGGTGAAAGCATCCAAGCTGTCGATCGACCCGATCTCCCTTACTCAGGGTGATCTGCACGACATAGGCAAGATGGTTCATGACGTCACCACCGAGGACCTCTAGAATTTCGCGAAGGAGAATCAGATTGTGTTTGAGGCCCTTTGAGTGTAGATTTAGGAGTTGCAGGTTCACACTCCTCAGGCTGCTACTCTTTCAACTAGCCTCGTATTACGGATAGCTATAGTCAAGAAAATACTATGCACTCAAACAACCAACACAATAGTGTTTCCAGAAGGGGCACTAGTTATAGCCAATGAGGCCAACTGGCCTACGGTTAGTGCACTAAAAGGGATAGAGATCAACATGGCTGTGATCCTGCAGGATACACTCTATGTTCTGCAGGATGGGATTAGTACAAAACTGTGGGCTAGGGAGAGTCACGCATTGCATGTGCTGAGCTACCAGAAGATCACCATGGAGAAATTGAGCTTGCAGTGTGACAAGGTCGTGTCATAGAACCAAAATATGGTATAGGTATTGGAAGAATCCTACCAGATGGTCCCTGAGCTGGCCATCCCAGCAGATTCACCAATAGAGGCATGCATCCAAAGATTAGTAGAAGGGGTGCACAATGCACATGAAGAAATGGCCAAGGTTCAGCTGGAGCTAACTCTTCAGATCGCGGAGATGCGGTTGAAGGCATAACCGTCCACTCCTCCAGAAGTAAGGGAATAGTGCACCAACACTATTACATCGGGGATGGAGGAGATCAGTAGTGTAGTAAGGGACTCCACCAGAATTTTGGAAGAATCATCTGAGGTCCTCACCAATCTATAGGAGGACCCTAACATCTAGCACTTAGAGACAAAGTCACGTGAGCTCCAGCAGTAGTATGATAGCGTCAAAGGGACCACACAGATGGAGGCCCTCACTCAGAGGCTCGCACGACTGCAACATGCCAAAGCGCTGAAAGAGAAAGTCATGCAGAGCGACACAAAGAAGCATTTTTGAAGGTGCTTTTTTAGCCTTGTATTGATGAGGCCTTCCTAATCACAACAACAATTGAAGGCAAGCTCGCGCAAATGTAGGGGATGTAGGAACAGATGCAGGGGTGCAGTTCTGACACTGTGGTCTTGAAACAATGTGTACCAGAGATTCAATAGTCAGCCACTTAGTGCGCTATCGACCTTGTAGCTATCCGAGTTGAGTTGGAAGGTCTCCACATGAAGATCTTCGCATGGACAGAGTGACTCGAGGGCAAGTCATGATGTTTGTGTTGGGGGCCTGTTGGGCGTGGAATCCTCACAAGGCATATTTTGGGGCTTAAATCCCAAGTTTTGACTAAGTCCATTGTAAATACTGCGCGAGTTGTGGGCATGGAGCATGAAGCTTTAATAGAGTCATAGGGTTGTTCACCCTTGTTTTTTTAGTGTAATGTCGGTTTGAAAGATCCACCCATGCTCTGCAGACCATCGGATTGTATAAATAGAGCAAGGCTCTAATTGTAAGAGAGACATATAATCTAAGAATGAATCTAAGGAATCGAGTAAGTATTGAGTCGAAGTGTAAGTCATTTCGTTGGTCTGTAGAGTAGGAGAAGACTCTGCAGCTAAGCGCGTAGAGGCCTAGTAGTCTGTAGCTGAGTGCACAAACCCCTATAGCTCAGTGCGCAAGGTAGGTTGAGTCTGTAACTGTGGGAAGAATTAATAAAAGAGAATTTTTACCATATTTATGTGTATCTTTTCCTATTTTATGCATTATTGGGTATGAATCACAAGTTTACTATTTATTTATTGTGCGAACTCATATGAATGTGTTGAATAAGTAAATATAATATAAGGCATCTGTTTACACAAAGATAACTAACTGTTATAAGAAGATAAGTAAGATCTCAGGTGTGACTTAGGGGAATAGTGTAGATCACTACTCCAGCAGCGTGAAAGCCCCACAGCCCCTAGCTAGGGTTGCACAAAGGTGAATATATCAGGGCGCGAAGGCCAGGGAACTATGCGAAGTAACCTACATGAAGGGACTCATAGTTGGACCAAATCAAACCCTTAGACATCTCAAGGGTGTGGAAACCTGGTTCTAGCACCCCTCCATACTACTTCGGGTGAGACCTAAGTTCGTGCTCTGCAAACTGTTTCCGAAAGGGCCAGTAGTACATGGATTTGTTTGGCTAATTAACCTCAAACCTGGGTCAGGCCCCAACAAGCCAACAAGGAGCCCATCCCCATCACAGACCATTTGATTAATAGAATTACCCAGCTCCCTTGCAAAGGGGAGGATCTAGAGAACATCTCAGACGGCAAGAGTGATGATTTGGCCATCGTGGAGTCCATGAAGAAGAAGTTTAAGCTGGAGAAGAAGAAGAGAGGGTATGCCATTTCTAGCATCAACAACCCTGCGGTCAAAGTCACGACGCAGATATTGGCAGGAAAGGTTATGCAGAAGCACCTCATGGATGAGGTGCCCAGGCCAGTGGTTTGACTAGCAGCACAATGCACAAAAGGGGTCCATTTCAACTCAGAAAACTACTTATGCAGAGAGTTCCTTAAGCACTGTCGCAAGGCACAGGAGCAGGGAAAAAGATTTCACTATGCGTGGCTTCTATTGTCCATAGTACTAGTGGCATGGGAATTGCCTGAAGATAGCCAGTTCCCAAGAATCATGTAGGACCTTCCAAAGGTAGCGATGTATGATTAGCTGTGGGCAACCAGGGATGCACAAAGGATAAAGGACAACAAAATCTTCCAGGTGTTCATGGAGATGAACATTAGAATGGGGATTAAACACAAGCCACGGTTATCGCCCATGGTCTACAATAGTCTACAAAGCTTTGCAAAGTTCACGACATATTTCCACCATGTTTACATCAGGGTGAGGAAGGACCCCGTGAAGACATGGTGCAAGCTACCGTATTTGGCGACAGATGACATCATCTTCATGGTCCTTGAGTTTTGGTCACCGGAGTGGTGTGCTCTATCCAGCTCCGTGGTCGAAGCAAAGAAGTCCCTCGTAGCAAAAAAAGGAGGAGGTGAAACTGCAGATGACACAGTTGGCAGAAAAGCACATAAACAAAGTGACATTAGCTAAGGCCCAGGCCATGTGCGACACTGCGAAATTGGCAGAAGAGCAGAAAAGGGCACAGAGGAAGAGCACAAAGGACAAAAATTGCCTTCATCCGAGCTGAAGATAGATACATAGCAAGGTCGTGTGGACTCGTAGATAGTGTCCACCCAACTGAAATGTTTACACCTAAGAGAGAAGGTAGGGCTGTGAAAGAAGTCAAAGGCTTCAAAGAATTCTTTCGACCCGATCACCCTCACTAAGGGGTATCTACACGACATTGGAAAGATGCTAAGGGATGTCACCATGGAGACCCTCCAGCAGTTTGAGGAGGAACACCGAATGGTGTTGGGGGCCCTTCGGGCATAGATATAGGACTTTCAGGTGCGAACTCCACAGGCTGGCACTGTGTCAACCAACCTCATAGTAGGCACATCCGCAATAGAGGAAATGCTACACGCCCAGATGACCAACACCATAGTGCTTCCAGATGGAGCACTCATTACAGAAAATGAGGCCAACATGCCTATGGTTAGTGGGTTGAAGGGAATTGGATTAAATGTGGTTTCGATCACTCGGGAGATGCTCTATGTTTTGCAGGATGGAATCACTACATAACTACTAGCCGGGGAGGGTCGCACACTCTAGGTAATTAGTGAGCACAGTGTCAACATTGAATAGTTGATCCTGCAATGCAACAAGGTAGTGGTATAGAACAAAAAACTCGTGTAGGTGTTGGAGGAAGCCTACTAGATGGTCCCGAAGTTGGCCATCCAGGTAGAAGAACCAGTGGAGGCGCACGTCCGGAAATTAGCAGTAGGGGTGTGCGAGGCAAAGGAAGAAATGGCCAAGGTTTAGCTAGAGTTGAACCTTTAGATAGCTGAACTAAAATTGAAGGCGCATCCTTCAACTCTGCTGGAGGTTATCGAAGAACGTTCCATCATGATTATAGCAGAAATAGTGGAGATTAACAATGCAGTGATAGACTGCACAAAAATGTTCCAGCAGTCGTTCGAGGTTCTCACTACCCTACGAGAGGACATGAACATACAACACTTAGAGAGAGAGGCGTGCGAGCTACAACAAAAATATGGCAAAGTAAAAGGGACCATGCAGACGGTTTCCCTTACACAGAGGCTTGTGAGGATGCAGTAGGCAAAAGGACTCAGGGAACAGGTAGATTTTGCTCGACATGGGGAAGCAATTTTGAAGGTGCGCTTATAATCATGGATTGATGAGGCATATATCATTATAACCTCCATTGAAGCAAAGCTCGTGTAGCTGCAAGAAATATGGGAAAAGGTTCATGGCAATAGTTTAGCCGCAACGGTCTGTGAACAACGCATCAAAGAAGTGCAACAGGCAGTCACTCAATGCATTGTCAATCTTTCAACAATTCAGGCTAAATTGGGAGGTCTTCGTGCAAAGATCTCCACACCAACAGAGTGACTTGATGGAGAGTCAGGATGTTTTTATTGGGGTCATGTTGGGCACAGGATTCCCCAAGGGAAGTTTTGGGGGCTTAGATCCCATATTTTGGTCAAAGATTGTAATTCTGATGTAAAGACTCCGCATTTTGTGGGCATGGAGATCATAGATTTTTAAAGAATGATAGGGTTGTCCGCCCTAAATTTTGTAATGTAATGTTGAATGTAGAGATCTACCCATGGTCTGCAGACCATGGGATTGTAAAATAGAGTGAGGCTCTAAGTGGATAAAGACATCATCTAATCTAAACATGGAATAGAATCATAGTGGAAGAACGGAGGAGAAAAGTCTAGTTTTGGGTAGTAGAGTAGGATAAGGCTTTGCAGCTAAGTACACGGACCCCTACAGCTGAGTGCACAAGACGAGTCGAGTCTATAATAGTTGGAAGTATTAATAAAGATAAGATTAATATCAATTATGTGTATTTATTTCCTGTTTTATGCATTTGATATATCGGGTATAAATTGAACTTCTACTATTTATATGATGTGTGAATATATATGATTGTATTGATTAAGTGAATACGAGATAGAATATCTGTTTTCACAAAGATAACTAACATTTGTAAGAAGATAACTAAGATTCTGTGCAATTTGGGGAAATTGCGCAGGTCGCTTCCATAGCAGTGCGAAAGCATCTCAACCCCTGGTTAGGGCTTCGCGAAAGCTTATTAGAATAGATCATGAGGGTATTGAAGGTTAGAACAATGCGTGAAGTAACTTGTGCAAAGATAAGTACAATTGGACTATATCAACACCGCAGACATCTCAAGGGTGCAGAAACTTGGTTCCAGCATCCGTCCATAATGCTTCGGGTGAGACTTCAGTCCACACTCCGTGGGTTGATGTCGAAAGGGCCAGTAGTGTAGGGATTTGTTTGGCTAAATAACTTTGAACCTGGGTTAGGCCCCCTCAATACAACAATTTTCACGCTTCAGAATGAGTGAGATACAGGTTCCAGGATCATATACCCAAAATCCATGGTGGCATGAGTCCATTTCCAGAAATACATCACCAAACAGTATGGGGACAGCATAGTGCAGTACCAATCCTGGTATCAGTTCATCACCGAAGGTCATTAAGAGGTTGTTTCCAAGGTGGTATTTTGTCACATGGGTATATTTGGAAAATGTATATTATTTGTAAATATATTGTAAGTGAAATTCCTAGTGTCATTAGTGCAATGTGCATAGTCACTATGTAATGTAAAGGGTTATTTGTAAAGGAGTTGAAGAGTCATGAGGGTAGTCAAAGAGTCAAATGGGAATGTCAAGGGTCACCCCACCCTACATTACAAATAGAACCTCATAACTCATAAAACAAGATTTTGGAAGCCAAGATTTTTGCTAGGCTTTGGCTTAGAGAAGGCTTGGAGAGTATTGTGGCAATCCTTGGCTTCTCCATAACGTAGAGAGAGTATACTTCTTTGGAAGAGAAGGTAGTGTTGACTGTAATGTTCCACTATTAGGGCTAGTGGATGTCATGGTGTATATATGGATGGAACTTTCACTTAATAATATAACTGAGAAAACACGTTTTCATGCATATGTTGTTATTGTAGTTCGACTATTATGGTTGTTTTAGCAATGCATGTTGTTTAAATTAGACATTTTTGTGTGAAATATTTTGTATACAATTGTTTGAATCTTGTTGAAGGCATGTTGTTGGATTGACTCGTCACTTTGTTTTGTGGACTATTCTACTTCCAGCTTGTGATGTCATTCCACTCGTGTTTTCCTTTTAGCCTGTGTACTATGATAGGATTCTGAGGGGAACACTTCCTTTCCCCTCCATTTGTTAGAACCCCCATACATCTCACTTGAATCATTGCAATCTCACACACTTGCTTCCAACCAAAGCTATCATACTTAAATCTGCACACTACCACGGTCAAGGAACTACATTATCACCCATAGCTAGAACTCCTACTCCAAACAGTCTGAGGTATAGCTAGTTCTTCTTACTGGGGAGACCCCCTTGAAATAATTGCTGGTCCAACACCATCAACATTTCTCGCACTGGAAGGAGGGACATATGACAAGTTGAGCCCTCAAAGTCTATTTTGAATCTCTGCACATCATTCATGACTTACATCACAATCCCAACTCTGACATGTTTTTCTCATGCACATGATTTCGACATGTTGGATGATCTCATTGATGTATTTTCATGACTCAAATACAATTGTGAAGGAGAAATAGCCTTGTTAAGACAATAGTTTCCTTTTTCATCTTTTGTGAGAAGAATGAAGTCCACTCGAACAACATTTTCTGTGGCCTCTTTGCTTACATGTTCAAAAGGCGCATTAAACAATGGTGTATCACATTTCCCACAACCTCTATTCACTATTTTAATCACATGTTCAGAAAGCTAGGTAATTCTTTCTTCTGTTATGACTGTAAAGAACTTAATTAAAAAATTATGGAATTACAAAAATCACATGATAAATTTATTATGCAATTTTTGGAACGCTTCCATGACATTTCTTTTGAAATCCCTCGAGATGAAGTTGATTGGAAATTTCTCAGAGAAATACTTGAATATATTTTTCATGTATCTGAAATTCCACATGAGTTAGAATCATTTGATCGCCTCTGAGCATACCTCAATGTTAAAGCTTCCAAATCTAAGATGGACAAGATCATTGTCACGAGTGACTCTCTGTTGGCTTAAGGAGGCCTAACCTAGGTTCAAAGTTATTCATGCCAACCAACAAAATTCTAAATACTAGCCCTTTCAGCAACAACCTACATAATGCAAGGTGTAGTCTCACCCGAAGCAATATTGGGGATGGTAGAACCAGGATTCTGCATCCAGAGGCCTGTGTAATGGTCTTCCTAAGGTTCTTATAATTTAGACCTACCTTCGCACAAACCTATTCCTTCTGTCTGTCTACTACTACAACTCTATCGAACAAAACTTTAAACCTTCGTGAAGGTATTTAATTGTACTTAACATGCATAAAAGAGACATATTTACTACTTTCATGCAATAAGCTATATATTATGAAGCCCTTATGATCTAGATCTATTGTCATGCAGATCTACCCTTTCCTAACAGTTAAGCACAGTAGATCTATCTAATGACTTCCTGATCTATGTGAAGGTGGTTGGTTATACTTATTATGCATAACTATTACAGACCTATTTGTTCCGTGCAGAAATGAAGTATTAATTCAAACAACTGGATCATAGAGTGAAGATTCATAAACTTAAACAACTATAAATAAACAAGGCATAGATGCATAGATTCGTCTCAAAACTAGCCTTTATTAAGATGTAATTGTTCAGATATAGACTTTGTATCCCTACACACTCAACTGTATGGGTACATGCACTCAGATGTGGACTTGCCAAGGTCTGTGCGCACTCAGCTGCAGGAGCCTTCCCCTTTCGCCTAAGTACACGAAACAGAATTTTCTTGCCTTGCACCTTTCCCTTACAATGATTTTCTATCAAAAATTATCTTATTAAACTCACTATGATTCAACTCTCTATAACCTTTTCATTGCAATACCATGTATAGTGGACCATGGGTGAGTCTCATAACTAACCTATCACCTACTCATAAAAGAGACTAGTGCCCCTTTTTACTCTTACTTAGCTTCATGCTCCACTTCCACATTTCACAGAGACTTTACATTCTTTAAAAAAAACTATTACAAAAATTTACTTAACTAAAAAAATTTAACCCCAAGAACCCCATCCCAATAGGCCCCCAACACAAATATGGTGACTCGCCCTTGAGTCACTCAGCTGGTTTCTCCACTTTATGGCGGAGTTCACTGAACTCCATATTCAAGACTTAAAGGTTCGTTGTCCTCAGTATGATGGCATGTTGCACTTCTTCGACCAACTTCTCTGTAGTTGGCCCCTCCATCGCGAGGTGCATGGTCCTTTCTATCTACTGGAAAGTCTTTAGCTTCTCTTGGATAGCTAGAGTAACCTAGCTTGCTTCCTTTGTCCATGGTTGAATCAAATCCTTCAAAATTTATTCTTTGCATTGTAGCTCCTCAACCTGTGCCTGCAACATCTTCATTTCTTATAAGCGCTGAAGCGCTGGACTGTCGCCAAAGTGCGCATAGTTACCATGATCTCATCAAATTTATACCATGCCTCTCTAATTTATGTACCCAATATCTACAGGTTTGACTCATCTTTCGTAGTTGTCCATAGCTCTATTGCATTTTCAAAGAGGTAATCGCAGCCCGTTACTGCATTATCCAAGGTAGATATGTGTTCTCTAATGGCTGCGCCACGTTTCTCCCTGATCTCTCGTGGAGTCGCTGGCTAGAGTTTCAATTGCAGTTCCAAGATCGTCATCTAAAAATCTAAATTAACTTGACCTACCTCCTCCTTAGACTACCACACTACAACAACCAATTTCTGAACCTTCGCTGAAGTTGTCGCATCCTCTAGAATGTGTATTCCGGGTACCGAATTACATGCTTGTGTAATTACTGATTCGAGACTCTGGCTTCATGCTACTATCCCTTCTTTTTCCTTAAGATCCTAGACCTTTTCGATGAATATCTTCTCACTGTTCATTTTGACTTCACTAATCACCAAAAGCATGAAGATATTCAAAATGAAGTTGGATCCACCCCTTTATAGGGTAACTTCGTAATTCTACGGATCAACATCTCTATCATGGGGATGGGTTCACCTAATGAAAACACCCATCGTGCACTAATGCAATAAATTACCACACACAAACAATATTGACAATCAACCTATGAAAGTGTGGCACACAAAGCATGGGTAGCAAGCCGGCCTGCTTGACCACTTTTACCCATTTCATTGGTTCCATCCTTTTGACCCCAATCTCTTCGTAGTAAAACTTGGTCATATAATTATTGGTGGCCAAATGTGGAAATTTCTCATGATAAACGAGATCCCAATCCTCCAATTTTACCACAGAGATAAGCGCTAAGAGCACGCCTTCAAAGACCAGTTCTTCTAGTAATATCAGCATAGAGACCATGAAGTTGCTCAAATCCTTGTCCTTGGTTACCTTCGATTTCCCTTTCCATGGAGGGAGATACCTGAGGAGCCTAATGATAGGCTTTCCCTCTTTATCATCCACTTCCTCATCTCCATCGTGGAGTTCTTCTGCGTCCAAATCCATAGGTTCATCCGACTGCTTTTCCTTGTCCTTCCTTTCTTTTGTCAAACCTCCATGGGATTCTTCCTTAGTGACTACCTCACGGGTGCAAGGTGTGGTTTCTTCTACTTCTCCTTAGTAGTAGATTTCTTCAGCCTATGCAACCACAGCGTCATAGGCATAGATGGAATAGCTTCCATTGATGCAATTTCAGGAGCTTCCACTTGAGAGACATCGTCTTCAACACTAACAGGCTCCGACATTTGTTCAAGGATAAGCTTTTGGTTCCACTTAGGTAGTTTTGCAAATACCGGTCTTGAAACGAAATCCCCCCAAGTCCATCAATTCATAGAGCAAAAAAATGAAGGCTCATACACAACTTTCAGAAAGAAAAGTGTTCTTCGGCAGACCAACATGCCATATTTATAGGCAATTTCGAATTCAAATCCGACCATTCCCTCCATTTTTTTATCATAAATTCATCTTTGGTGGTAGATCTATAAATATATTCACCATAAATGTCACCTACCCACTCCTCCTAATGGGATTTTTGTTATCCAATCATGAACAATGATTTCAATGGCTAGTTTTGGACCCAGTTGCGCAGCATCAACCCCCATGGGACAACTTGTCCATCGTAGCTTATTTTGTCACAATATCTTCTCTCACAGATTCTTCTGTCATACCTCCTTCATCCATAGGCCTCCTTACTGTGTTTTCCTCTTCTTTGAGCAGTGTAGTTTATAGTCTCGCTCCCCTTTGCAACTATCTAAAGTGCTAAGACTGTCCTACTACCATATAGTCATTACGCAGGGGTAGGATCCCCTTTATACAACTTCAACCAACTTCCATACACCTTTCCTAGAAATATTTCACCATTGAGCTTCCCAAGTTGAACTGCACCACCATCCATGATTTCCTTAACAACATATGGCCCAACTAGTGCAACCAAATCATTCACTTTCAAAGTGCGTAGTTTAATATGCCTATGATGCTAGGCCTTTTCACGTTCTGTTTGCACTTGCTGGTGAAATCCTGCAAGAAACTAGTCTTCTTCCAACTCCATCAACTACGCATGCCATTCCTCTAAGGTCTAACGATCTGCCATCTCTGTTAATGCCACAATGTGTAGGCTTGGAAAAATATATTCCATGGCCATCACCACCTCAATCCCATAGACCAACCTAAATGGAGTTTGGCCTGTCAACTTTTTACACGTTGTCCAATATGTGCATAGAACCATTGAGATGCATACATTCGAATCGTTTCTCTTCATGTTACAAACATTTGTCAACACATTCTCCAAAATCTTATTGAACGCTTCCACTATACCATTGGCTTAGGGATGATAATGCGTACTAATTTGATAGTAAACCTAGAATTCTTCGAGCATCGCGCTGATTGTTTCATTCAGGAAATGTGTACCACTATCACTCATCAATACCTTAGGGCACCCAAACCATGTTAAGACATATTCAAAGAGGAACTTCGTGGTGGTAGAAGTAGTACAAACCTTCACAATCTATGCTTCTACCCATCTGGTTAAGTACTCTGTCGTAGTAATAATGTACCGCGCACCTGTCTTCCTTCTGGGTGGTTGTATCAGACATAAAAATTAAATTTGCCATTTTTCAAATACTTGTAATGAAACCTGAGGGTTTAAGGGCAGTTCATCTCTTCATGAAGGCTTTCCCATCCTTTGAAAAGCATCATATTCTTTACAAAATGCCTTAGATTCTTTATGAATTGTCGACCACCATAATCTCATGCACAGAATGTTCTGCATGGTCACTCTATCGGCATAGTCTCCTCTTGCCACTCCCACATGCGCTTCAATGAGGATAGTAGCACACTCAAACTCTAGAACATATTGGCTCAATATTTCATTTTTTCCCATCTTATACAAGTGTCCCGCTATAAAATAAAATCAGCAACACAGACCACTAATTCCTTCTTCTGTTGAGTCGAATATCCTTTCGAAGTTGTTCCAATAGTCATAAGTTGAATTATATCTGCAAAATGATAATCTAGAACATGGACAAAAAAGAGTTGTGCATCCAACAATCCTTCATCCAAATTGGTTGGTTCTTCATCTATCTCAATCCTAGATAGATGATTTGGTCCCGCATTCAGTCGTCCAGGTGTCACTATTACTTCAAACTCATACTCTTGGAACAACAACAACCATATACAAATTCTCCCCCCCCCCAACACAGGATTATTTACGAGGTATTTGAGAGCAGGGAAATCTATATACCTCTTGAAATGTGTGCCCAACAAATAATGTCGAAACTTCTGCAGTGCATAGACCATGGCCAACCCTTCGCGCTCTGTAGTGGAATAGTTCCCTTTGGATTTTGACAATTTCCTACTTGAAAATGCTATTGTGTGATGAATATCACCTTCGCTAGGCTATGTCAATACCACATCTAGTGCAATACATGATGCATTTACATGCACATGAAATTCTTTCTTCGAATCTGGAAATATTAAGATGGATGTAGTCACCATCTTTTCTTTTAACACTTTGAGACCCTGCTGACACTACTCATCCAAACAAAAAGTAGCATCCTTATTTAATAGTCTTTCCATCACCACAGTTATCTGGGAATATGACTTGATGAACTTCCTATAGTAGCCTGTGTGGCCCAGCGTTGTGCACCACTGCTTAACATTCTTTGGAGCTTCTAAATTCACGATCACTACTATCTTCGCAGGGTCCACCATAAGTCCCTTCTTCCATACTACATGGCCTAACAAATTTCCAAAAGGCATGCAAAATATACATTTCTTCAAGTTCTGCATGATTTGGTATCTGTGACATGT
Source organism: Pinus tabuliformis (assembly GCA_031772625.1). Taxonomy (NCBI): domain Eukaryota; kingdom Viridiplantae; phylum Streptophyta; class Pinopsida; order Pinales; family Pinaceae; genus Pinus; species Pinus tabuliformis. The sequence goes on from CM062804.1 coordinate 1,011,788,421, forward strand.
ATCCAGCATTAGGTGTAGGCTTGTGACATGGTGTTTTACCAACCCAAACACAGTCCAGGCATCAGAATACACCTCCAAAAATTTATGAATAAACTCCTTAAATGTTGCAATTACTACTCTGGAGAATATTGCAGACGCATTATTTAGTCCCAATGGCATTACTGTATACTGGAAGAAACCCCACTATGTCGCGAAGGTTGTCTTGTTTCAATCCTCCGACATGATCTTTATTTAATGGTATCATGAGAACCCATCAGTGAATTAATAAGCCTCTTGTCTTCCAATAATTTCTAACACTACATCTGTAAATGGTGTTCGGAATGGATCATGCACACATGCATCATTCAACTTTCTCATATCTACGCTTATTCTAATTTCACCCTGTTATTTCTTTTCCTGGACAACCATTGGGCTCACCCAATCAGATTCTTCTATTGATTCAATAATTTTAGCTTCCAGTATCTTATCAAGCTCTTTGTGCACCTTTTCTTTATACTTAAGATTGAGCCAATAAGGTCTCTGCTTGACGGGCTTTGATTTAGGTTTCAAAGTAATTTTCATTATTCCCAAATCTCCTATAATATCTTTTAGATATGAGAACTTCATTGGGAATAGATCCTGGTATTCGCACAATATTTTGGCCACCTTATTGGCTGCATCTTCATCCCAAATAGTATCCTATCTTTGTGAACATGGGTTCAACGTTAGATCCAATATTTACTTGCTAGGTTTTCAGCGGCTCTGTTACATCAGGGTTCTTTATCATAGGTCCTTCAACCTCACACTCACCTTTAGTTTCAGGAATGTCAATTTTTCTTGGATCATCTTCTACTTCTTCAACAGTCACATTGTAACATTCCAGTGCATGGCGCAACTGTGTACTCCGATCTGGTTGAACCCATTCTACCAGTTCTTTAGCCATTTTAAAGATAGTAGCCTTAATCTCTTGTAGCATTTCATCAATACATTCAAATCAATCGTCAAAGTTTAAGGTTAATAAAAAACTCTCCCGCAAAATATCCCATTCAATTTTTTCATGGTGCAACTCTGTCTTTAGGTACTAATTCATAGAGATAGTGTCTAAGATATGGCAAAAAACATGTACCCACTCTGGTTGAGGTTCTTCACCCCAAGCTTTAGTCCACCATGCTAGATATTCATGCAGGTCATCCTTCCCACTATATTTCTTAGTCATCCATGTGTTAGCATACGCAAACATAAGCCTCATCATTTGCTTATATTCCTTCCAATCAGCGAATATTTCCTTATGCGTACCCCACCATCAGGCAGACGTAGCGCACAATGAAAATTCAAGTGCCTGGAATCGATGTTCCTTGGGCACCTCCCTTTCAAATTCATCCAAAAAGAGATTATAATCATTTAAGCCATGATAATGTGGAATATTTCTTACCTCAATAGATACTCATCGCAGTGATTTGGTCATCATACTACAACATAACGCAGATACTTCATGCAACTAATTCTTCTAGTGTTCAATCTCTTCATCTAAATCTGAGGTGCAAGAGTTGTCTCTATCCCACGTGATCTGTCCATCTGTAGTGGGATTGATCCAATATTCATCTCGCGCCGTGATCTTGTATATCTAGTCTAGGTCATGATCATCCTCCACAAAGTTGCGAACAGGTTTTGTATAGCACGCTCCTTTAGTAGGGTCTAGCAGCATAATAACCCTAAGCACCTTCCTCTCAAATTCCATATTCTGTTGCTTCAGATTAATCACCGCATCCATATCAAAGGCCCAATCAATTCCTAGTAGTGCAAGATATGGATTACTGTCATCTACTATTTCTCTTACTTCAAAATCAGCCAGCGTCCTCGCACCTTCAATGTCTACCATCACACCATATAAGCACCCCATCAGAATAATATTTTGTTGATTAGCCATGGGTAGATGTATGGGATACCATTGCAGCATAGTTCTCCCCATCATTTCTCATGTCTGCTTAGGTAGCACGTTCACACTAGAACCTAAATCCAAGATGAATTGGTCCATTTCATATTCTCTTATTTGTGCGGTCAGCCTCATCTCACGCGTTGTTCGCTTCTTATGCTTACCTACTTTCCTCAAAGCACACTGTTCTGAAGGAAACATAATCTTACCCACACAATTGTCTATTATCTATTGGATCCCTTCTACTACCTTCTTATCATGTAGCAACTTCATACAGGAAAGTGGCTAACAGTGAAGGATCCATATCTTGTACTTCACTATTCCAAGTTAATTTCTCTTGACTCTCAGATGTAGAAGCTTCAACGAAATTATTTTTATCCTCCATAAAAGTTTATTTAGCCCGGTTGAGTTCAATCTTGACTTCTTTTTCAGCATCCTTGTGCACCCATCCCTTACTTTCTAGCTTCTTTCCCTTGTCTTCGCTTGTGGCTATACCACTGTGCATTACAATATTAACATTGCGATCTTCTTAATGAGGTTTTTCCCATATCGTCAACATATTATGAGTAGGCTGGTGGGTTTGCACCTTATTTTCTTTCACTTTTCTATAAGGATTGGCCAATCTTCTGTCACATGGTTGACATCTCTACAATATTAACACGAAAGATGCTTTGGGTTCTAACAGTAACGTGCGAAATGTCTAGCTTCACCACAATTATAAAACATAACTTGCCCACGACCTCTGCCACCCCTCCTCCTATTCCTCTTCCACGACCTTGTAATCCTCCTTGCGCTGCACTGGTGATCTGATCTTGATGCTGAGTTTTTTCCTGCATTCAGTATGCAAGGGTGATATCCATCATTAATTCATAACTTTGACAATGGTGCTCATCATGACCTACAGACTTGAAGAAATTGCAAAACAACTACTGAGGGGTCTGTACAAACTTCTGTAGGATATGACAATTGTCCGCCACATGTTGTCCTGTAACCTAACATATAGTACACTATGGCGCTGCTCCTATGCTTAACCTAGTGGTATTTTAAAGATTCAGGCAGATAGGCCCTCCCCTAATAACATAATTCTAATAAATTAGGAAATGGTCCTTATCATGCCCATGGCCCTTGCAGTTTGCACCAACTTCAACATGCACCTCAGGTTGGGATTCCTTTCCCTTCTTCAGGCTTTGCAACTCCAAGTGCAGACTCTCTAGCCATGAGTGGATATGTTGTAATACAATATTCATATCTTGTACTGGTGAAGCTTCCAATATCCTCACAATCTCCACAATGTTTTCTTATGTTGCTATCTTTTTCTATGATAACGATAATCTTAACTAGGGCAACAACAAAACAATGTACCGATCTTTGTGTTGTTCATCTGTGACGTTCATATTAGCCTGTCGGATAAGACATTTTAGTCTCTGATTGAAACCCCATGAAGATTCATTCACCACTTGCTTTATCTCCTTTAACTCTGTAACAGACTGCACCTGAGATTTAGGCTTCTTAAACTCGTGGTTCAACACTTGCTGAGTATCTGCCAACACCATGACAGGGTGATATTGATAGTACTTGATATACCAGGCCATCACTCTATCCTGTACAATTGTGACCAACTGTGATTTCTTTAGATTAGCATCGATGATCTGCTGCATGGTCTATACAACTTCTGCAATGAACCAAAACTATTCAGGGTCTTCGCTTCCTACCCCTTTGAAGATCAACATCTTCATTGCGTTTGCCATGTTGAATGGTGGAGGTGGAGGTGGAGATGGCGGGGGAGGTGAAGGTGTAGGTGTATGCAATGGAGGTGGAGGTGGTGGTGGAGTGGATGGATGAGGTATCTTCGGGTTACCCTGACTTACCAGCTGCAACACACTTCACCGTGTATTCAGAATAGTTCCCTCGTCGTCACTTGATGAGGAGCCCAATATCGAACTGTATTCAGAGCCCGATTCTTTGTTCCCTCTGAATGGTTTCTTGCTTCACGTAGTCCCAAACATCAAGGTAATGGAATAACCCATTTTTCACACAACAACATCTTAATCCAAGTTTTCAGAGATCATTAATACTTACATCACGGTCCCTTGAAAGGCCTGTGCTCTGCTTCACTGTAACTGATAGTTGTATCGATCGCGAACTCAGTCACACATGCTCTGAGTATTAGATCAATCTAGTGGTCAACGACCTGCACAATGTTGTTTTCTGAAGCTTCGAAGTGCCTCACCACCTCTAGATTCCACACAATAGTGATTTCAAGTCTCCACATACCCTAACTATCCACCAATCTAGATAGCCACTCGTGCAATTCACAAGGTAAGACATAAAAAAAATTTGGTCTTGTTTGAGTATAGGTATTTACTTAACTAGTGTTCCTTATATAATTGTTGATTTCTTTTCTCCTAAGCTGCAAACGTGTGTCCCTTCTATTCAAGCCAGTTCTCAATTTCTTTCTTGGTAGGGAACCACTTATTTGACATCACACATTCCTCAAATTGATATTGGTCATGACAGCATAGCCATTTGTTAGCTTAAGGGGGCCTGACCCAGTTTTATATTTATTCACACCAACCAAAAAAACCCTAACTGTTGGCCCTTTCAGCAACAACACACATAGCGTAGGTTGTAGTCTCACCCAAAGAAGTATTAGGGGATGCTAGAACCAAGTTTTTGCATCTAGAGGCCTGTGTGATGGTCTTCCTAAGGTTCTTATAACATAGATCTAGCTTCGCACACACCTATTCCTTCCAACTGTCTACTACTGCAACTCTATCAAACAGTCCTTCAGACCTTCGTGAAGGTATTTTCTTGTACTTAACATGCATAAAGGAGACATATTTACTACTTTCATGAAATAAGCTATATATCCTGAAGCCCTTATGATCTAGATCTTTCGTCGCACAGATCTACCCTTTCTGAATATTTAACCATAACAGATCTATCTAATGACTTCCCTATCTCTGTGAAGATAGTTAATTATACTTTTTATGTGAAACTATTATAGCTCTATCCATTCCATGCAAAAATTAAGTATTAATTCACATAAACAAATCATAGAGCGAAGATTCATAAACTTAAAAAATAGTAAATAAACAAGGCACAAATGCACAGATTCGACTCAAAAACAATCTTGATTAAGATCTAATCATTCAAATATAGAATTCTTATCCCTACGCACTCAATTATGGACTTCCTAAGGTCTCTTCACACTTAGCTACAGGAGCCTTCCCCTTTTACCTAGGTACAAGGAAACAAACCTTTCATGCCTTAACACCTTGCCCATACAATGATTCTCTATGAAAACTTATCTTCTTAGAATCACTATGACTCAACTATATATAGCCTTTTCATTACAATACCATGGCCCAAAAACCATGGTGAGTCTTGAAATTGACCTATCACCTACCCATACAAGGGACTAATGCCCCTTTTTACTCTTACATAGCTTCGCACTCTGCTTTCACATTTCACAGAGACTTTACATTATTTAACAAAAACTATTAGAAAAATTTACTTAATTGACAAAATTTTACCCCAGGGACCCCATCCCAACACTCTCCATCCTCTTGTCATAAAAAAACTCTAGCTACATAGGACGAGGTGGGAGAAGTTGCGAACCAATATATTGAATTGTCACCTCCTCCCACCCCACCTGATCTAGACATCTATGAATATTTGTACTGCAACCCTGATGATTGTCACGTTATCTCACTCTATCAACCTCCATCCTCTTGTTACTATGATCTTATAGATTTTACTGTGTTGTGTTCATCCGTTCCAGACTCCACATTTTTTGTTCACGAGGATCACATTATGGACAAATTCGATGTTGGGAAGCCAACCTGCTACCATTTTTTATGAGTATGTGTGGGAACCTGAAGAAGAAGTTGGATGACCTCCTTTTGTCTACACCTCATTCACTTTATCTTAACATCTTCTGTGATTATTCCATTTATGTTTTTTCTTGTGAAAAATCATCCCCGTATGTTTCTAATTCCGATCATTCACAAGACACATAGGATGCCGTTCTATCATTTCATTATAGAGAGGAAAAATATTTATTTCTAAATCCACTTGAACTCTCATCTTTCATTTATGGAAATTCAGACTGTAAAAAATTATGTTTCTCATCAACCCCTCTATATGATTTGTCAGATCATGAGGATGTCGATGCAAATCTCGAATTTTGTAATCGTGGTTGTTGTGATATGTTTACTAATTAATTTGATCACAGTTCTGATTCACTTACTATTGATCTTTGCAAGCCATCAGTCTTTGATGATACATATTCTGATGAAGTGGAGACTCCTCAAGTTGTCGAGGCACTTCAACTCGCGCTAATGGTTATGTCAGGCTCTCTCATTCATGAGGTCAGTTTCACTTCTGATAAGAAATTTCTTGAATCACCCCAAGCTCCTCGTCATTCTCTTGTTCGCATTGAACCAATACCATTGACTACTACTCATGTGATATCAACTACATCGTTCCATGTGTTATACATAATGAGTATCAATATGCTTACCAAGTGCTTATCTCACCAGAGTAACGACCATGTATTTGGCTGCAACAAAGTTATCCTGCGTGTCCCATTATGGCAACTGGAGTCATACGTAGAAATTGATGTTGCGAAACGAATGTTTTATTCTTTCTACATGTTTTCTCATTTATCAAGGTCGAAAGAGAGTACATTCTTATCATCTGTGCACAGTGTGATACAACACCATGATACAACTGTAAAGTGCATTCCATGTGCTTTTAGTCTTTTCTTTTCTGTGAACGTGATCAAACTTTGAGCATGTTTGTTTTCATTGGTTTATCTTCTTTTCTTTCCTTTTTGCATAAATATCTTTCTTTTCAACCATGCTTTCACTTACATGGGTCAACCAATGCGCTAGTGGCTGCATTGGGAATATCACTTCATTTGAATAAGCCCATGCACTATTTAGCTTAGGAGTAAGAGTAGTGTTTCTTTCTTGTTTGTGTTTTCTTTTATGTTTTTACTTCTCTTACTTACTGTCCTTTATTTTAAATATGTCCATTGATTTTTTTTCTTGTTATGCACCTGTAGGATTAGTTTCCCATGAAACCATGTTTGGCTTCTTGAGAGAAGTAGGGTGAAATAAAAGAGGACTTGTACAACTATAAACATTTGGTTATATGTCTATTCCCTCTCTTTATGAATATCTTGAATTTCTTTAGTAAATGATACGCTGATGGAAAATATGTTCCTTTCTGAGTCAATCTTGGTAAAATCATGATGCTTACACATTTAACTAGTATCGCCTACTCCAATTAGTTTTCTATATTTAGTTAACCCTTGTCGACTCAATCAAGTAGAGTAAGGTGAGGGGTAAAACCTTATAAAGTATGTCAGAGGTATATATAACATCGTTCTCTAAAGGGACAACCTCTTCTTCTCTCAATAAGTCGAGATCCCTATTCTGCCTCATGCAATAAATAAGTGCCTATCCACAGTTCTTTAAAAGTGGAAAATGAAAAAAATCAAATAAAGGCAAAAGAAGAGAAAGGATTCTTGGGTGGAGAGGTGAAGCAAGTAACTCCATTCGGGTACTATCCAAGCTCATTGGCAGTGGAGAAATTCTTATGTTCCTGAAGTGACTCCACTTGGGTACTGTCAAGGCTTGCTGGCAGCAAAGAAACACCAGAGATGAAACTAAAACTCTGATATTCTATATTACTTATGCATCAATATACCCCTCATCCCCAATTGAAACAAATTATTTGACTTGGTTGGTTATGTGTGCTGTCGATAAAAGTGAATGGTAGGGACTATATCTTTAACTCAAGCTAGTGAAGGAACCATGCCAATCAAACAATCAAACAATACTTCTAGAAGAGTTAGACTCTCTATACATGAGACAAGGTTCATACAAAGATATGGAGTTCTACCAATGTGTCACCAATGTTGTAGCAGCTACAACCACCCTCCAAAATTTTTCCTATGCTTCATTTTGGAGCCTCCCTACTAAATTCCCAGCAACTTATCTCGCACTCGCCCATGTACTTGTGCTTTCACTAAATTTTTTATTTTTCTTTACATGTGTTTTCTTGCTTTCTCTAATGTCTAACCCCCAAGCCCATCTCTTGACTTGGTTTCAACTTAGTTCTAGACTTGCCTTAGTGAACTGCATAATCCTTGAGGGTAACCAGGCTTGCTCCCGGGAATTGTGCTGTCCAAGCTAGCAAGTGAGCCTTCAGCTCCAGAATTATGCAGAGCCAGCTGATAGCCTGTCTTAAGCTATTAAATTGCGTAGAGCCTGAGAGGAAGACTAGAGCCACTCAACCTAGAAATTGGACAGAATCTACTGTGATAAAAAACTACTCAATGCATGAACCCGAGAGTTACCTGGTCCTTCCCAATACTACACAATCTTTCTAGGGAGTGCATGGAAAATTTCTTGAAAAAGAAAAAAGCTAAGAGGAAAATAATCCCTAGGAAGTAGGGATCTATTATTAGTTTCCTGAAGGTGACACATTTCCATCTTTAGAAGTTTCTGCCAAGTTTCGCTATTGTCTTTAATCTTAAACATATGCATCATAAATTTGAATTTTTCTCAACTCTATGTAATAGACACCTCTAGAGCTCACTTATACATTCAATCATCAAGCTCTAGTATTCCCTAGGAGATCGAGGAGCCTTCGGAGAATTGTCATCACTTTTTGGGGTGAGCTTTTCTTTTATCGCCTTATGCCACTTTTTTTAGTCTCTTTTTTATTATTATCTTGTGAGAGTGCTATTTTACTCATTTTATTGAATGACCGTTGGATTTTTATCTTGTTTTATCTTGTAGAAGTATTGTTTCAATTTATATATTTCCTTTCCCAAGTGTTGCATGAGTTTTCCCTTTTTGGCACCAACAATCGCGGTTGCGGTCACTCCCTTCACATGCATCATGTTCCTTTAGTTTGATCCATTGTTGCACTTGTTGTACATCCATACATATAGGCTTAGTCAAATATGCACTCATCCTTAGATCATCCTTCATATATTCTTTTTTTCACACTCCCCATGAATAGGTCTAGGCTCCCCTTCCCCAATCTCACATCTCACTACATGCACTACACAATCTCGGAGCTCAAGGCCTCTACCTTGGCTTCTATAATTATGTAGATCCTATCCTAGGTTGGATCCAACTCCACATTACATAGTTCTAAGCCCAGCCTATCCACTGAGACTACATAATTCATAGTCTCTCCCTGGCTCTAGCCTAGACTAAACTCCACATTGTTCAGTTCTAGTCATCAAGCTTCCACACTGAGTCTTGGGACTGTGTCGTGCATAGTTCCCATAGTCAATCAATAACCCCTGTTAGTCAAAATTACACAATTCCTCTCCTTATATGTGTTGGTTTCTTCTTGATCATGCTGTGAAGTTAGGTTTCTAAGAGCTATTGCTTGCTTTCCATGAGCGTCTTTTCTATCCCATAGGTACCACACTCGTGAAGCACTTCTCCCTAGCAGTCACTATACCATGGCACCAAATAGAGTTGTTTCAAGAGCAACCACTAAAAGCAGTACTGAGGAAGCAGTTAAGAAAGGACAAATCTACTTTCCAATATACGCAAATGCCCAACTATCTACAGAAAAAGAATCAACACTAACATGGAAGGAAGACCAACAACTGTGGCAGAAGGAAACACTCTTGTACAAGATCATTGAAAGAGGAAATTGTTGACATAATGAATGGAGAACAAAGTTGCAGAGTGAAAGAGAATTCAATCTTCATGCATGAATCTTTGACAGCATAAGAAAAAGGCAGAAGAGGATGCAAAAATCAGAATGAAGGAAGAAAGAAAGGAAGAGATTACAAGTAGCATAAGTGAGACTACAACAAGCAGAACAAAAATCAGAGGAAAGATTAGGAAGAGGAGAAAAAGTGGTAATAAGAAGAAAGGAAATGTGTAATGATATAAAAAACAATGCCATTATAGGGTGATAATTCAGAAAAGCCAACAACTAAGGATGAGAGTGAATAGATATATGTTCCCTCACTGATGCTAAACATAATAACCAAGTCTCGATAGAGATTGAAAGGTACATGGAGTAGTTAAGGCAAGAGGCCACTAGGAATAACTATGAGTTGAGCCCACCCAACATGCAGACGTACATCGATGGTCCTCTAAAGGTCAACATCATGTTTCTCATGCTTCAAAATGAGTCGGATATAGGTTCCAGGACCATATACCCAAAAGCCATGGAGGAAAGAGTCTGTTTCGAGAAAGACATAACTAAACAGTATGGGGACACCATAGTGAAATACCAAGCTTAGTATCATTTCATCATCGAAGATCATCAAGACAATGTTATTGAGTTGGTCTTTCCCCTAGCTTCTGAGTCATAGTGTTTTCTTGTTAGGATGACTCTAGCCTATATTGTCCCACATGGGTATATGTGGAGAATGTATATTGTTTGTAAATATATTGTAAGTGAAATTCCAAGTGTCAATTATGGAATGTGAATAGTCACTATGTAATATAAAGAGTTATTTGTAAAGGATTTGAAGGGTCATGAGGGTAGTCAAAGAGTCAAAGGGGAATGTTAAGGGTCACCCCACCCTTTATTATAAATAGAACCTCATAACTCATAGAACAACGTTTTGGGAGCCAATATTTTGGCCAGGATTTAACTTAGAGAAAGCTTGGAGAGTATTGTGACGAGCCTTGGCTTCTCCACAACGTAGAGCAAGTATACTACTTTGGAGAACTAGGTAGTGTTGATTGTATTGCTCCATTATTCAGGCTAGTGGTTGTCAATGGTGTATGTATGGATGGAACTCTCACTTAATAAAGTAATTGAGCTAACACATTTTCATGCATATGTTGTTATTGTAGTTGGACTATTCTAGTTTCTTTAGCAATGTACAATTTTTAACTTATGAATTTGTGTATGAACTATTTTTTATGAAATTATATGAATCTTCTTAAAGATGTCTTGTTAGATTAACTCATCACTTTGGTTTGTGGACTATTCCATTTCCAACTTGTGATGTCATTCCACTTGTGTGTTCCTTTTAGGCTACATACTATTACATGCTTCTAAGGGGCACACTTCCTTTCTATTCCATGTTTTATAACCCCTATGCATCTCACTTGACTCGCTATAAGGTCACACACTTGCTTCCGACCAAAACTATCATACTTACCTATGCACGCTACCATGGTCAAGGCACTACATTACCACTGACTGCTAGGACTCCTACTCCAAATGGTTTGAGGTCTAGTTGTGAATTCTTATTGAGGAGATTCCCTTCACATCTTAGCAGGTCCATCACCCTCAATAGTTGGTTTCAGTCATGTGCAGCCAAAGAAATTCTAACAAACATATGATTAATTTTATCAATAATATGTAAATTCATCGAATATTGATATAATCATTTTAAGTATTCTAAATACACATAATATTAATATAACCATTTTTAATACATTCATTCAATAAAAAAATTTAATTCAAAGTTAGAACATTGAATGTTGAAAAAAGAAAAAGAAATAATATTCTAGTCAATTATAAATAATTTACAATGTGATCAGTCTCAATCTCTCTTCTTCTCCTTTTCTTATTTTCACACCTGCTAATTTTTCCATATTTTCATATCATTCATATGAAAAGGGAGGTTGAAGGTGTATACCATTCAAATATTTAACAAGATATATCACAGTAAAGGTCATATCCTGTCGTTTTTGCTTCCCGATATTAATAGTAGTTTTCTCCAAAGTTAATCCTTGTGACTTATGGATTGTTAAGCCCCAAGCAAGTTTCAATGGAAGTTTTTTTCTATTACCTCTTTCAATGGGTGTAATTGGAATTGTTTGAGGGGATAATTCATCCCATGGAACTCCCATGTATTTATCAAATCTTACTAAAACATATGTGGGCGGTTCTGGGGGTGAAACTCCAGGGTTATACACAATTTTTTCTACAATTCCAAGAGAACCATTTATCAGTCCTACATCAGTCCAAATGTTTGATGTAATCATAACTTGAGCTCCAACTACAATAAGTAACTCAAGTTCCATCTATTCCTCATTTGTTTCCATGTATTTTTTTTTCATTTTGTAGCAATGCCGGTTGCAATGAGACAATTTAGGTTTCTTAAGAAAAGCTTATTATGATTGTATACATCATCATTTGTCACAAACAAATGCATTTCCCTATCAAATGAATCTATTGTGGAAGTATCCAATTGTGTATTTGTGTGATTCATGAGTAATTTCCAATCTTCCATAGTTGGTGTTGCATCCCTTACATTCATTAAGAAATTGCGAAAATTTCTTTTTTGATTGCTTTGTCCATCTTGTCAAAACACAGTATCAAGAGTCACAACTGTTGTCAATGAATTCCATAATTATATGGAAGGACAATTACATGGATATCTATGATTATCCATAACAGGTGACAATTGTCCCAAATCACCAACCAATATAATTGACCTCCCACCTAGATTTTTTTTTTCATTTTTTAGGAAAGCTAGTCAAAGTCTTGAATCAATTTTTAATAATATATTTTTTTCAATAAAAATCATTTCATATATCACAATATATTTCACGTGTTTCATCTCTTCTTGGAATGTAATTAAACTTTATTGTTTAAGAGGTTTTATGTATTTGATTGGAATTTGAAGAACAAAATGAATTTATTTTGCAGATGTGTTGAAAGTTGCAACCCATGTAGGAGGTAAAAGTAGTAATGGACTCTTCCCAAGAAAGGAATCGATTTCAAATGATTTTTTAATTGCTCCAATAATATAATATTTTCCTGTGCATGCAATTCCTTGGATTAGCATGAGTAATTGGCCATCCTTTGATCTAGTATGGCCATGGATAATATCAAATGTTGTCTCTGCTTAGCACCAAGACTTTCAAAGGAGTAAGAGTTTCAATCCTAGTTAGTGCAAAGGGAATTCAACTTTTGTATTTAAGTTATGAAATGAATAGCACGATTAGAGGCAACTTCATTAAAAAAATGTATTCAAATTATACGAATGATCACGATCTCTATCCCCCAGCATCTCAAACTCAGTGTAATTTATATATTTATTCTTATACAATTCACAAAGTATCTCTCACTCATTCTCTCTAAAATTTTCATGTGCATTTTGAAAGTCTTCTTCATTAGATTCAACTAGATCATTTGGAGGCAATGGATTGAAATCATCATGCCATGGTTGGTATTGAAATTTTTCCCAATTATGCACAATATCATCATTTGCATGACATATATCTTTGGGAAAATCACCAAAGGTCTTGTATAGTAACAACTTAGACCAACGAAATTCAACAAAATTGTCATCTTCTTAATTAGGAATTGAGGTAAATCAAATGAATACAAGTAAAATAGTTGCATTCTTCCATTGTAAATATGTTTTCCCATGTTGATTTTTATGATATGACCCTGATTTTCTGACATCTATCAATGGACAATGCTCAATATCAATAGGTATCTTGGTATATGCATCAATAATAGAACTATCCTTGTCAAAATATTATGTATCAACCTGTTCTTATTTAAAAACCTTCATACCAATATTTAGAACCATAAATCAATGACTACATTTAGAAAGAGGGAGCTCTAGAAGAAAATTACATATCTCTTGTGCATTGATATCTTCGTCAACATATGATGGAATGTTTCTGATCCTTTTTTAGATTTTGTAGCATATTTTTCTATGTAATTAATAATGACACACTTTGAAAGGACATGTTGCCAATCTATATTAGCCCTCCACATCATCAATGTTTCATAATTATGCATATTTGATCTATCATCATTTCATATTGATTCATATTTATTTTCTCCATTCTCATTAACATAGAGTTTTGACTCATCACATAGATCCAACAGTTCCTTATATCGACATACCAATCTCTCACTTTCTTTTAGAGGCAATATCTTTCATTGCATGTGATGTGACATTCAACACAATTAATAATTTATTCATAATCAAGCATAGGATTAGATTGAAATATTTTTTGTGTATCCTTTAACCAAGGATTATCATCAACAATAAGTCTAAACTAAATTTTTGTTTGATGTCGATCGCGTGGATTCATTTCATGTACACATACATCAAAATATTCTTTAGCAATTTTAACTTATGCAGGATCATCCCAATTCAATGTGTTCGTGTTAGGAGCATATTTTAACCATAGAAATCCATGTACGTGTGGATATGCACAATGTTATCAGTCATAGAAACACCAATAATCTATAACATTATGAAAATGCTCAAAAATTTCATCTCGAAACGTTGTATGCCTTAGGTGCATATAATATGCTACAATATGAAGATTGTCAAAAAGATTTTTACGTCTCCATTTTATTTCTTCTTCTCGTTCTATAGGACATGTTTTTGACATTAATTTATGTAAACCTTGACATTGCATATATGTTGCACTTAATGTAAAGAATATTGTGGGACAACAAATCTGTTTAACCAATGTAGATAGCTAAGCACGACACTTATTCCAATATTCATGTGTACCTATCTATATAATTCAAAATCACATTAATCTTTCTCCAAGTCATGATTTTGGAATATTTTGTAGATGTTCTCGTAACTCCTCTATTCACCCTCTATTCTTCAGACTCTTCTGTTGTGATTTGATGTGAATTTTCTTCTTCTAATTTTTGTTGTGCATGTCTTTGTCTATACGTCGTTTGATATGCATCTTGATTTTCTCTATTCACCCTTTATTCTTCAACTATAATTTGTGCTGCCTTTCTTTGTCGATATGCTCTTTTGTATTCTTGTTGATATTACTTTCGGTATGCTTCTTGATTTTCTCTTTGTTCTTCACTTTTCTTCTTTCTTCGATCTTATCTTTCTTCACAACATATTTCTTTTGAATTTTCTATTTCTTGTTCTTGTTGTTGTCCAACACGTTCACATGTTTGTCTTCTTATTCTCTCAACATGCACATCATCCATGTGGTTATTATGATATGACATGGTTATGTCAGTTACTGCAACACATAAATCAATGCATCTTATTAATAATCAATAATAACATTGAATAGACACTAAAATAAATGCATCAATGCATTTAATAAAAAAATTAAAATTAACATTTACACAGAAAATAATGTGTGTAATGTACTTATAAGTCAACACTGAAATAAATTCATTTAATCCAAAATAAGAATAGAAATGTTTGAATTAGAGTAATGTAAATATTATATTTTATTAACTAATTATTCCAAGCATGTTAAAATGGGTAAATTTGATGAATGGATAAAGTTAAGTGAATAAGAAGATAAAAAGAAAATTGAACGAAAAAAACCATAATATGTATTATTACAAAACTATAATATATTACAAATAAGACACTAAAATAAATGCATGTTACAAATATATTACAAAACTATTACAAAATATATTAAAATTAACCTATTATAAAAATATAATATATTACAAATAAGAGACTAAAGTAAATGCATATTACAAATATATAACAAAACTATTACAAAATATATTAAAATTAACATATTAAAAAACTCTAATATATTACAAATAAGAGTTTTTTTTGGAAACCTTAAAAAAGCTCACAAAGAAAAACCATGATATGTGTTATTACATAACTATAATATTTTACATCACATGGTGTGTTTTTCATAAACCCTAAAAGAGCCAACATATAAATTGAATACCATAGATATCGCTTTTAGAATACAATATGAGGCTTTATATTACATTAATGTTACAACATTCAAATATAATATAATAATGTAATATAAATATAACGTAATAATCCTATAATGTTCAAAGCCTCGTGTGAACAATATGAACGATATGGAAATTCAATTGAGAAAAGAAAGGAAAGGAATTAACTCCATCTTGTGCGTTAAGATATTCATAAATGCATCTATCATTCAAGAAATGGAACCCTGGAATCAAATACATGGATAAGACTTAACTTCATATACACGTTGAACGATGCCTAAAGATATCTCATCTGAGTGATATATCGAAATGGTGTGGGATCAAATCGCACTCTCAGCCCTAAAAGTTTACTTTAAAATGGGATTAGGGTTCTCCTTTCAAGTTTGCTAATTTATTTTAAAGATATTAACGTTAACATCTCTCCATGTCCCTCTAAAAATATAATTAAGAAATATATTAAATATTGTTAAATATCAACATTACCCTCTCTCCATATCACTCTAAAATAATACTAAGCAATATCCCTATCCATCTCTCCTTAATATTAAGAAATATTTGATATTTAGCAAGTTTATGTTAATTGATATTTGCTTATTTTATCTGTTGTGATGGCCGAGTTGGCCCATGTCCATATACTAATATTCTGGTTCATTTAACAAAAAATAGAGCTTTGTTTCAGAGCTGGGAAAGGTTTTGGGCAAGGCAGAAATTAATTCATTCTAATTTGGTGGCGTTGTGTTACCAACTTCACTCCATATGACAATGAAAAAGCGCTAATTTTCATCGAAATCAAACTTAGAAATCAATCGCAATTTGTTCTAACACCGAAATTGTCTCCCACAAATATTATTTCCCACTTTGCATAGAACCTGAAATCCTTTCTCACAAACATTATTTCACACTTCACACTGTCACTGAAATGCTTCCTCACAAATAGAATTCGTCAATTTTTATTGTGTTAAATTTATATAGTTAGAGAAAGAAGTGATTTTTTCATTAGGGCCGACATTAGATTAATTAGATTAAATTTTCATTAAATGATAGATATATTAAATTTTGAACATTATGTTTACGTTTACGTGCTTACATTTTTATGTGATATCTACCCCCATATTGGGCTGTAGAGCACCTCTCGACGCAATATATTTTTAAAGATACTATTCTCTCTCCTTTTTGTTACTATTTCTTAAACAACATCAAATGAAAAAACCTGATTTAAGTGAGCTTGCCCCACCTATATTTTTTCTCTTATCTTTTTCTTTTTTCCTTGATGAAATTACATGCAAAAATTTGGTTAAGTGAGCTAGCCCTCATATATTCTTTTGTATTCCATTATAGAATCCCACTTTCTTAAGTCTTATTTCATCTTTTCCTCATTTATCTCCCATACATGTGGGTGTCCCTTGGAGAAAATTTAAGTTGATTGCTAGATAAGGCTGAGGCTACTCTCCTACTAAGTTTGGCTTAAAAAGGATTTCCTTATTACACTCTTAATGTTTTATCAAGATACAATAGGTTTGAGAGTTGAATAGCTATGTCCTACCTGGTTATGCTCTTGTTGTTGGTGTTGTAGCTTGTGATATGATCGATTGATACTTGCATGAGGATGATGCATGATAATTGAGTGTTGCTTGAGGTAGTTTAAAACTCCTTTTGGTGGTACTAAGGTGGTTGGATATGCTATTGAAAAATTCAGTAGTCTTTTGGAATTATTTTCTTATGTTCATTGCTGATGGAAGTTCCATGATTAATGTGATCAAAATATAGGTGCAACAAGGATCAAGTATTTTGTTGTTTTTTATTAGGGATCTTTTTCAAATTCACAGGGGATCCTGTAGCTTCTCAGAACTAGTGCTATATTCTCATGAAGCTTCATGATGCTCAAAATTATTAATTTAGTGCCCCAAATGTGATCATGTAGGGTTTATGCATGTTACTACTAGAATGTGTGTGTTCTTGTAGCAACCACACAAAATCCTTAGGATCACAATTATCTTGAACGACGTTAAAAAAATGTTGATAATTCATGAAAAAGTATTGATTACGGAAAAAGATCTCTGTTGTGATGGAAAAGATGGAAAATAAATGAATTCCAATTCTTTTTATGGATGGAAATGGGAATAAACGTGTTAAAAGTAAAGGTTGATTGAGAGGATGGATGTTAGGACTCTCATGAGTTCTCTATAGTTGAATCCAACCCCCATAGTCTTTTTGTATTTAGGATATTTAAGACTGAGGTAAAAGGGATAGATTTTTTACGCCATTTATAAGAGGATTATTTCAGGACAAACCAAAAAAATGCATTTATCCTTCTTATCTTGTTGAATTAAAAATAAACTTCCATACATCATCTTCCTTTCATTCCCAAACTTCTACCAAAAATTTCTACATGATGTATTGTATAAAAAATAAAAGGCTTTGCATGAATTATTTTCAAACGGTGGAAAGGAAAATATGTGCTTGCCCCCCCTTTTGATGCTACTTCTTGAATTCCAAGCTTTTAGTGAAGATGTTTCTCAAAATCGGGCTTTTTGTACCTCTCTAGACTTTCCTGTAGCACTCTGTGCCAATATTGTAGCATACTTTAGTTAGCCAATATCTCTCAAATAATAGATTGTATTCACCTGAAATGTTTTGAGCATGTTACCATCATCCTTATGCATCTCCCCATAAAACATATTGGCCAATGGATGCATGAAACTTGAGAAAAATGAGAAATGGTTGTAGGTGATGGCAACCAATTACTTGAAAAATATACATTGGAAATTGTTTAAATTTTTGAGCATGTTACCAACATCCTTATGCATATCACCATAAAAAAATATCAACCAATTGATGCAACATTTTTGAGATATGGAGAAGAGAATTTATGCCCTATTATTTGGCAATTATAGAATATCCTCTAATAGTAGAGAAATTTCTTGTAGCAGCTACAGGGTAACAAGAAAAATGAACGGGAAAGTCGTAGGAAAGATGGGTGAAGGTGGTTAGGAAACAAATGAGAGTGATGTGGGAAAGAATTCTTGTTCGTCTGAAGATGCATGCATTGGACTTGGAGCCAAATATGCATGTTGGCATATTTATTCTATTCTAGTTGATTTACCTACACATTCAGCATGGTAAGAAGGACATTTGGACCTATGTGTATTATTTATTTTTTCTCCATTTGTTTATTTTTTCTCTTTTCTTCTATGCCTATTGGTTGCCTCAATGAGGTTCTTAACTAGCGAGTCTACCTAGCTTCCTCAGAAGAGGTTTTCACCTAGGATGTTATTTCCCCTTTTTTTTCTCATTTTTTCTCTTTTTTCCAACCCATTGACCACCTCATGGATTCTTTTAATCAATGAGCCAATGTCAGACAACTCAAAGGACGTTTTCACCTGAGATTTTTAATTTTCTATTTTTTTCCTTTTTTTTTCCTATCCTACTCTACTTGAAAAAAAATAAAATCTCTTTCAATTATAGATTTAATTCCAATGAAGCCATGTGCACAATAAGATGACAAATAAAATCATGTGTAGGCTCTAGATATATGTTTTGATGTGTATGTGAAGATGAGAGACCACCTATTTTGATGATGTCAAAAATTGTTGAAAAAGAGAGTGGTACTCCAACTTAATGATTTTCTAGAACCAAATCTCACTATAACTATGATGCCCATGGTTCTTTTGCTAATTTAGATCATATTGTATGTCTTCTTCCATGAAATTTAGATCTTCTACTCTTTGTCGATTAACCTTTTGAACACATAAACAATCTCATGATAATCATAATCATAATTATTTGATATCAGGCTCTAATGGTTTCTCTCCCTCAAATGTGGTACATGATTCTTAATCTTGTCTAGATCATCTTCTTATAGTTGTTGTTCTTCAATGACATCAATAGAATCTCTTTTTGGAATACTATTCCTAATATAAGATGAATACCATTTAAATCAAGAGGAGTTGTTTGGAAGTTTTGTACCTCAACATTGTAAGTAGGATTTAAGTTACATTATTGTTTGTGTTTAGAAATGGTTGTACAAATAGTTGAGTGGGAGTGGATCTTTGAGATGGAATTGGTTGACATTGTGGTTTTGGTGGAGGTGGATGGTATGGATAACATTGATCTGGGTATGGAAGATATTGAGGAAACGATTGAGGATATTATGGATTTCACCCATAAACTCCTTGCTAAAGTTGTTTCCAGGATTCGTTTTGGGTTTGGGATAGCTAAGGTTTCAAATAAAAGGGTGTCTTCCAATTACATTTATATCTTTTTGCATAACCTTGAAATTTTGAATTGGGTTATTGCATCATACCAGGTTGACTAAGCTTCCATGGTCTTCTCGAACCTACATAAAAAAATTTCTCTTGTATTTTATTTTCCCCATTTTCTTCTTGGTAAGCTTCCTTCGACCATGGTAATGATGGGAAATATTTAGTAGCATGTGATTCTGCACAAATAACACAAATTTAAACATTCCCTTTTTTCTTATTTTTTACTACTAACACATCTATTTTTTCACTTACATTGCTAAGATTCTTTGTTTATCAAGAAATTTTCCAAGTTCAACTTAACTTAACATTCTCAATGTTGATTTTGTTACTCTTGCACTTCCTCTTTCTATGTTCTTGCATATTTCACAATTTTTTTAAATAATAATTGGTATACATCCCCGCTACTCATTAGATTAAGGAGATCAATCTAATCATCTCTAATTGTTCTAAGTAAGAGGGTTTTTAGTCTTTAAAATCATTAATGATATAATTCCCCTTGGCCCCCCCCCCCACCCCCGCGCCCCCGCTAGCCCCCCTCAACATTATACATAAATATCTCTATTACATCCTCAAGAATATCATCTTCTTTTCGAGTTATTCTAAACATTTCCTCTTTATGATCATGATCTTTATATTTTCCATAAATATCCTTTAGATATCATTTCATGATATTATTGAATTAGTCCCTAAAATCATGAACCATTTAAGAGCTCTATCATTCAATTATGTTAGGGGCAATCTCAATTTTTGAGTGCTTAATAAGTTACCATAAGATCTACAAAGTATTTCAAATTCAAGCTTAAAGGATTCTAGATCTTCTAACCTCATTCCATAGAGATTGGGAAGAAAAGATTGAGGGATATTCTTCCTATGAATGTTGATATCAACATCCTGAATAGGAAATCCAAGAGGATTATCCTCATTGTCATCATCTCCATCCATTTATTCTACCTCATCTACTGCCTATTATTCTTATACCTACAAAAATGTATAGTGATGTGGTTCTTACTACACAACGTGATCAAGTTGGAGGTTGTGGAATTAGAGATTTTTTAATTTTTTTTTTCCATTTTTGTAAACTTTTTAATGATAATGCTAATGCTAATGCAATTTAATTTTCTATTTTTAAAATGAATAATGCCTAATGTGTGTGTGTGAGAGAGAGAGAGAATTAAAATAATTGAATCAACTAGGGACGAAAATGACACATACTTTGACACCACGTCGAAAATGACACCAAAAAGTGACGAGCCCCATTATTGTAACAATAATTCTACACACCCAAGGAAACCAATGTTAATTATCAACCTGGGGTTCGTATAAATTCAAGAGGTGTCAACACTATGTTTGCAACATGCAATGTGTCCTTGTTTAGTGGATATGATGAAATGAATTTGAGATGTGCAGAGACAATTTTGTAGAATTCTAAGGAAGGAAACTATTGAACTTAACTTTGCAATAAAGAAGTAATTGAAACTCTATTTGTCCTACTATATCAAAGAAACTCTAATCTATTCATAGAAAAAGGAAATGTAGGAAATGAGAACACCGAGTTTGTTTTGCTGAAATGAAATGACAGGAATGTAAACCTAGATTAGTTACATTGAATCTAATGCAATAAAGAAAATCTATGCTATTGCATTTAAACTAAACCCTAATCTATTTGGAGAAACCATCAAGTGCTCAAAATAAATTAATGCAAAATATTTTTATGTTATTTAACTCATGAACAAAACAATGAAACCTAATTGCATATTTAAAACTACAATGATTGAGGGGTGATGCACAAAGGGTCTCTAGTCTCTTCCATTTGGATTCCAAGGCTTAGGGAACATTATAAGGTGATGGTATATGTAAAATAGGCTTAAGAATAAATTCTAACCGAGTTATCATCAGTTCTGGGAAGTGCTACAAGATACTATATAATTGCTACAATATTCCTACATTATTGTATCTGAAAGCATTCTAAGGACTCAAGAAGCGAACTAAAGGTGGGGAAGATGGTGTAGTGTTTGGAAAGGATGTATAGGAACTTTATAAGCTTATATCTACTCGATCACCCATCTTACACAAAAGGAAAAACTAATGGTCTCTTGCAACCATATAATGTAACTTTGGCTCAAAGGTAGTTTGGATGAATGCGTGGAAGAAAGGTGCTGACAAAAATGGTGTTGGTGATAGAATATGATGATATTCTTGTCCTCTAAATTAATAGATATTACCTACACACAAAGTGATTTTTCAACTAACAAACACATCATGATTTAAATGACTGTTAAAAGGAAAATTGCAGAAAATCAAAATGCAAATGAAGGGATGAGTTAAATTTAAACTAGAGCCTAACTACGACATAAAAGAAATACTATATTTTTTTCTTGTCCTTATAAATATTACAACAAATATTCTAAAGAGAATCATCTAACAAACACATAGAGACAACGTTTTTCATATAAACCAGATTTGTAGAACAATGAACTAGTAAGATGAAATTCCTAAGTTGATCAAGTGAAAATGATATGGGGTAAAAAAAAATTATTACCTTGTATTTTTTCAGGCTTCAATCCAAGTGCAAATAACTTGAAAGAATCTCATTAATACGTGCTAAAATTTAGCAGCAATTTATTACTAAAATAGAAATTTCAGAAAAATGAACTAGTAATCCAAACTAATTAACCAAATGCCTAAGTTACCAAGTGAAAAATGTTGTGGGATATATTTTTTTATTAAGTTGAATGATTTTATATTTTTATACAAGTGGAATGAACTCTAAATGACTTTATTATCATGTTCTAAAATTCGTCATATATTTATGACTATTTTGCTACAGGAAACTTCTAGAAATTCTAGAATTCTGAACAAGTAAAGCAATCCAATTAGCTCACTCATGAATATGACTTCAAAAAGTTTCTATAAGGATTAATCATACTTGTGAATCTATAATAACTTATATAAAAACCCACTTCAATCATTTAACTAATATAACCTACAAGAAATGAAACATGAATACTAAATGCAAAAATCTAATGGTAAAGCATCAACAAGTTGGGGGTAGACTCATTAATTGAAGGGTAGGATTCAATTCCCTACTCCTTCATGGTTTGGATCCATTTTTTTTATGTATTTCCATGGTTAATGAGTGATCATGGCTCAATTATTGTTTTCAAAAGGTCTTGGTTGACGCTAGAAAAACTAGGTAGTACGGATGCTCTCCTCCCACCCTCCTTCTCAATTATTTGTTCTTACCCAACAATAAATATATTTATCAATGTATAATATTATTTAACTAATATCCCTATCCCTATCTCTATATCTGGTGTCCATTATTGATATTCATTAGAGATACCATCCCACCAAAAATAAAAGAATGAGTGATTATAACCCTAAGACACAAGGATTTTTTTAGCCAATTAGTAAAACCATAAATCAATGGCGTAAAGATAAAATGTAACAACATTCTCTCAATAACTTGTTTAGAATTATTTTTTTTTAAATAAATCAAGCATTAGCTCATTGTCTATAAACCACCATCTCACTCTTGAAATTCAAGAGAAATAGATATTTTCCTATCATGGTAATTACTTGTGATTATTTATGTGTATAATTTTCATTTAGTTCTTACACCATTCATTATATCATCAATAAATTACACAAATACACAAAAAAAATAAAAGACACCAAATATTAGGCTCCAATCCAAGGGAGAAAACTCGTGAGGAAAACCCAAAAAAACTCTCTTCTTATAAAATTAGATCAAAGTGAGAAATTTGGGTTCAAAGAAGCCAACCTCTAGGAAGAAAAGTAAATCCCTCCAAGTTCTTCATCATCATGAAAAAATCCATCAATCCTAGTAATAGGATATAACATCAATATGTTACACAATGAATTCACATTTGTCTAATACTATCTTCCACATAGAACTTGCATCACCTCCCACAGAAGAACTAACAATATTTTTAATCATCTTCACAGAAAATTTCACATTACTTTGTAGATGTATAGCCTTATTAACTTACACTCTTTCACAAGAAAGTAGTCTATAAAATTCACACCTTTCTACCTCATAACTCATCACAGAAAGAGCACAAAATTTTTTTGCCAAATGGTAGAAGACGTACACCAATTTGTAGATATTCTAACATGTGAGAATGCACACCTTTTGAGCGAGCCAACTTTTCATATAGGAGGGCCAACTTGCCTTCTTGAGGTGAACTGACCAACACACATTTTGAAGATTTCTTTTATCTTTTTATTTACAAAAATTCCAAATCAGAATTTGACTCAAAAAATTCTAGAAGCATGAAGAACGTGCTTAACTAATGAAACAATAAAAATTTCATTTTTTCTTTTTCTTTTTGTTATTTTTCTTTTCTTTTTACATAATGATAAAATAAAATTATAATTATGAATGCCTAACATAGTAAAACTTTTCAACAATCCCTCTTAACTAGGGAGGTATTCATAATTATAACAAGATACCATAGATACTCTCAAATTGAAATATTATCAAAAGAATAATTAGAATTGATAAGCCATCATCAAGCATTAGCATTATGATAAACAATGTCAAATAAAAATATACCAAGGCCTTGACTAACTAGATATAACTCTCCACTATATTAGAGCACAAATCTAGGAGGCATACAATTGGACACCATCACCGTAAACTATCAAGGCACATACCACATTCGAATATTCACTAGATATTTCCTCATAAGACTAATCTTATGTTGGATTGTCAATCCTAAAAGAAGATTGGTCCTCTTTGACTACTCTTACCCTGGATTCCATGTCTTATCCTCAAAGACTACTCTTACCTTGGATACCATGTCTTATCCTCAAAGAGTATTGGTCCAAAAGACTACTACTTTACTTGGATTCCAAATACTCGAGTATTGGTCCCATAGGATTATCTATTCTTCCATTCTCCCTACTAAGGCCTTCACTAGACTTAGAACTATTACTCCTAGCCTAGTGCATGACAGATGGAGAATATGGCATCCACCATCACTCTCTCCCAACTAAGGAGGAGATATTTACTCCCTCTCAACCAAGCACACATAACCACAATTATTAGCTTGTTACCTACTTCATCAATCCATCAACTACTTGTTATTTTGTGGAGATATATTTGTAGACACATGCCTCCTTTCTTTTATTACATCATACTTGATCTTTGAACTTCTTAGATGTCAAACATTTCACGTAGCCAAATTATTTTGTATTTTGTCTTCATGGCAATGTTTATCAAATCCTAACAATATCACATCATATCAAACTTTGACCTTTATGGACCTTAAAAATCTTCATTCAACTTTCATCCAATGGTTCATCTACCATCCTCAAGGAGCCATGCTTCGTGACAGCTGCTAGCACATGCCTTATTTGTTACATAATAGAGATGCTATTCCAAGCCATCGTCAGTGTTATTCACTCAATTCATGCATTCTAAAATCAAACTAAATCAAACAGATATAGGTACATCATATTATCTCAAATTTTATCTTTCCAGCCTCACATACTTCTACAATATATCCTTCCAGGGATTTAAATGATATCTCAAAAAAATCATAAATATCTAAGTTACCAAATCACAATGGCCTCTATTCAAGGTGTGGTATTATTCATGTGAAAACATGTCAGTTTCTCCCTTTCATATCAATATTCCTTTGCATGGTCTATCTTCATATTGCAACAGAGTTCTGCTTGAAGCTTTTCAACTTCCAGTCATCAATCAATGTGAATGAACCAATCAACAAGCTTCAATATTGTATCCATCAAGGTCTTTATATCTCCCTCTTTCCATATCAAGTATGTGAACTTTTTTCCTTTTAATCGAATTCTTTGACATAAGATTCAACCTAATCATTTATACTTCATCGCCATGCTTTTCCACATTATTCTACTTCTTTCTTCTGCTAGTCAAGTTTTAGATAAATATTTTCTTAACCTGCAACCATTATTAGAAGAACAAAGATGAACTAAGCACAATGATAATAAACTTGAGGACATACAAATTACCTGTCTTTTTGAGAAGGATTATATCCCTCTTAATCTTGGACATATTCACCAAAGTTGTTCTCACATTAAACATTAAGGGTTAGATCTATAAAAATGTGCATGATCGTATATGGTCTTGCCTCTAAGGTTATTCTTTAGCAAAATCGTGGTAGGGTTCATAAACCCTAAATGTACAAAATCTTGAATAGATCACAAAATGTAAGTTCTTCAAAACCTAGATTCTTCATAGTCACCAAGATCTACCATACATGAATTGAAAAACATCACAAGCATGCTACTAACTACAAAACCCTAATTATTTTGACATGTCTTTATCTATTTCATTTTATTACAAAAACTAGTATTCATATGAAATTAAATACTTGATGTACCAAGATAACATCAATCTCTTACATGTCACTGTGTATATTTATGCAAACTACTTTAATCATCATCAATAAATGAAATGTACACAAAATAGTACATACCATTATAACCTTACCTTATCTCTTCTTTTCAAAATATCTGATCCTTTGTCTTATCTTTGGTTCTCAAGTATCAATCTTTCTTCAAAATGTTCATTGACTTCCCCTATGTTGAGCTACTAGATTCATATTGGTTCCATTAGTTGACATATATTGAATTCATTCAAGACTTATTGTCATATTTGTAATGCAAAGATGAGCTTCATCAATCATCAGATATAATTATTCTCGGCCCATTTAAGCCTTAGAGATGTTTTGCAACTATTTCTAATTTAGAGTTTTGGTTCCCTCCAAAAAAATCGGCTTCATGGTGAAATACAACCCTCTTATATGTATAGATAAGAGGTCTCATGGTTTCTTGTCACGCTTCATAATATGTCATTGTCATACACTATAGTTGTATAAGATAAGTATGAGGATATTTTGTCATACATTAGGGTTATTATTGAAATCCTGTGGATCATTGCCATCATAAACTGTATGTCATAGACATACACCTTTTTTATCATAAGAGTCTCTGTTATACATGGGTTGTCAACCAACTACCTTATATGATGGGGATAATTTTCATGTATATTTGTCATGTATCCTATCATGTTATCATTTTCATAATGATCACTATATAACTGGAGGGTTACAACCCATACTTCAAATGTTTTCTACAAAGAAAAATGCAAGATTTAAAAATGTTAGTTATTATGTATAGAATACGAGTCACTGTTGTGAGCATTAGGGGATACGAGCCTTTGGGAAAGAATGTGAGTGAGAGAAACAAATAATGCAAGCCTAATATCAATTTTATAATGTCGATCCTTATATGTGATGCCACTCAGATACCACATAGTATAAAAAATGATTCCAATATTATATGAACCTTAGATGATGTGATTCCACACTAACTTTATAGTAATTATACCACTATATTATGATTATGCTTAGAGTACTGTGAAACCATTGTGATAATTTCAAGCCCCAGATGATGCAATGCAACTCACTATAATAGAGTACGCGCTTCAAAACTATGCTAATGTTGATCATAGTGATAAAGTGTGATCTATAGTAGTTTTAGCCATAAAGAAAATATTATGAGCCATTGATAGGATCCACTATTCAGACTATACGAGCCATAGTAGCAAGAATGAGCCACTGTTGTTGAAATGAGTAATTACTAAGAGGGGGAGTGAATCAGTAATAGTGAGGTTCTTAAAATTTTGAAGAATAAGTCTTTAATTCTTTCCTCTATTATCAGTTACTTGTGAGAGAATTTAGATAAAATTCAAGTGAATAGAAAGACAAGGAATTTTCATGTACATACAATCCATCACAAGAACATCATACAAATATAGAACAAGTATTTTTTCCATGGAAACCCAAAGGTAAAAAGCCATCTATCTATTTGTTGTTATAATGTGAATTAAGCACCTACTTAATTGCATCAATTTGTTTGTGAGAACTTACTCACAGGAGGCATCGACCCTGTTAGGATAGAAAGCCCCTACTTTCTAAGAGGAACCAACCTCTTATGGATGCAAGCAACCACCTACTCTAGCCACTATTCTACCTTTCATACAATTTCCAAACTGAAAATAGGGGAAAATGCATATATAGAGAAATACAAATCTGATTCACTACAGTACCACCCTCTACCCTTTAACATTGCAGATCTCCTCTGAAACCGTGCTCCTTGCTTCCCTTAAAACTCTAATAAAATCCCTATGCAATATTATGTCTCAGATTAACACTTGGGCCATTTAGAAAACTTTCACATACTCTACTCCACACTCTACAACTCACAGACTGATATTATATTCCCCCGATTTTCTCTTTTTCAATCACATATTCTTTTCCCCTATCATATAGTGAATGATGCAGTCCCTGAAAACCATCAACATGCTATACATGCATACTGAGTGTGTACTCTATGAATGGCTCTCCATACTGCTATAATGTTTGGCTTCTTGCCACTATGATCATATTATATGTGGAGCATGAGCTTCTGAGTATTTTCTCGTACACAACTAATCAACAACTACAATTGCAGCATAATTACTTTGGAGAATAGGTCACTATGTGATTATCCATGCTAAGAATTAAATCTCAGTTAGTTTGTACTTGGAGGGGGATCTTCCATGATTATTAATTGCTCATAGATCTTGAAATGTAGTTCAACATGACTTCTATGAATTGTGGTCAGACCTACAGTACCTGAGGCTTTGTTCTTCATTTAATTCAATGAACAATGCATGGGAGATAAGTGGACTCTTATTTCAACTTAAGAAAATTCCAACAGTCATCTTTCAAAATCACGGTCGTCGTTAGCCTTCACTCAATTATCTTGATAGTCGATATTTATTCCAGTGACCAACTCTTCTAGGTGCATTTACCCTTAGATTCCAACTCATTCATCCTTCATACACCTATGTGATGCAATCTCAGAGCCCCATATCTCATATCTTTATTAAGGTGACTATGTTCCAAGATATTACAAGATTGTGAGATTCTGAGCCTGACCCTAACCCCTTTTACATCACCTCTTATTATCTTTTCACCATATGATCGAGTGTTGTGATTAGCGGCATAGAACTTAGGTGTTAAGCCCTTCAGGACCAGGGGCCTATCTCCCTATGTTATTGCTCTATGCCCTTCGTTCTTTGGGCTCCATGACCAAATGCTAACAACATCAGAATATCCCTGGAATTAGAACTTTCTCCAAGTGGAATTATAGAGGAGTTACAAAATCTTTGACCTCCGAGATAAACTTCCATGATGGCATCATGGACTTGTCATCAACCCCATGTGGCATCTCCATAGCACTTAGTTGCTAAATCCTTTAGGATCCTTATGGGGGCCTATCTCCTTATGTTCTTGATCTACGCCCTTGGTTCTCTAGGCTCCACAACCAAGTGCCAACAACATCGAAAGTTCCCTTCTATCAAAAATTTCTCAAAGTGAAATTATAGAGGAGTTATGAAATCATTGACCTATCAAATATATTTCCATGGTGACATCATGCTCTTGTCATCGACCCCACGTGATGTCTCCTTAGTGGCGACATGTGTCACAAGGATTTCCCCATTAGGCCACTCAATAATGTTGAATTTGACTACCAGATGTCCTCCATACAATCATGTCATGATGATGTCATATTACACCATTAGCTCCTAAGGGCCAATCAACTATTGCCATGTGTCCTATCCAAGGAGAGAGAAAAGGTCACTCGATCCTTGTTTTTGTAAAAAACTTCATTTGTAAATCCCTAATCCCTACAACACTTGGTGATTTTAAAAGAATTAATTAATAATAATTTATGAGGTTTTGAGGTTCTGAAATTCATGGTTTCAATATTCTGACCTTTTGATTTCTACCTTCCCCTATTTCCATGCTATCTCGGGTTTCTTTTAAATAAACCTCCAATGCTTTGATATTCTGACCTTTTTATGTACCAAGTTTTCAACCTTTTGAGGATCTTGTTCTGATGTACGAACCACTGAAGCATGAAAAAGGTGTAAAATGACCCATTGGAACCTAACATGATGATGACAACCCTCTGAATGATGGTACACTCAGCTGAATAGTGACATGGACTGACATTTGGACAACTTTGAAAGGAGTAAAAGCAAACCCTAGGCCTAATACCTAGTGACTAAATTTTGCTTGAATATTCACTGAAATTACAAAATTTGACCTTGACACCATAAAATTACTTTGCAAGAGCATGTTTGATCACTGGAGGAAAGCTGCAAAGACTGACACTAACATTGGCTCCAATGGGGATGGTAGCTCCTTGGAGGTGCCAAGCACGATAGATCTTTGGGAGAGTAGACAAGTGCCTTCATCCATTGGGAAATGGAGCCAAAAAATCAAGCTGAAATGCATGAATGAAAACTGACAACTTGACGACACAAACTGACTCTCACTCAACTAAAAACTGACTCGACACTTAAACACAACTGACAATCTAGAAAATAGTGCTCAAAGTAGAGCTTATTCCTCAAAACCTACTCTAACAGTTTCATTCATCACCTGATCAAGTGAAATGAAACAACCAATGCAACCAAGTAAGCATTCTGACTGCTGTTTGAATTCTCCACAAGTGCTTGTTTATGAACAACAAGAGAGAACTACTGAAAGGCAACTCCCCTGAAAGCTTGGAAATAGATCCATTGAATGATATGGATTCTCTATCCACCCCCAAAAACACTGCATAAAGATCTTGAAGTTCATGCACACTAGGACTTAGCTCATCCAATGGATTACTTCTCTTCTTCTCATACCATGAATGCGAACTTTAATCTGAGCTTTGTGACGAGACTCCTGCTGAAAATGACAAAGAGACCAGTTTCCAGATCAAGTTTGTATCAGTACACATTTCAAGATCACATATAGTCAATTGAGAAGGACTTTGAATGTAGACATCATCCAACACATTAGCTATTGGATCGTGAAAAACATGAAAAGACCGCTGTAACCAATTTTCTATTGGCTCTGATGAGATTGCATGATTTCCTACATGTTGCTCATTTGAAGAGATACTATGCAATTTACCCTTCAAAAACTAAAATGATTCGAAACAAAATGGTATGGAACCATATTGCATCATTTCATCATATGTTCCAGCTTCCAAGTCTTCATCTGCAACTTGACAATCAATGGGATTGGGGGCTGCAACGCTGGATATGAAAAGTCTTGAACAAGGTTTTCATTGTCCTCAAGATAGTCCAAATCAAGACTTGTCGACAGTTGATTTCTGATTGCATGAATGTTGTCTTTGATGAACTGGAATGAAGAAAAACAAAAAGGCAAAGATCCTTCACTTAATTCAAAATTTTCTACACTTTCCTCATCACTGTCATAGCTGATATGCATCAGCTGAACAGTGTATTCGAGTTGCTAAAAGTGAACTTCTTCCTCCAACAAACTAGTTGTTGATTTGTCTGCAAGATTAGCTTCTATTTGGAAAACATAATCATCGTCATACTGATAAAACTGAGGGAAATCATCAGTATAAAAGACATCATCAATCATACATGTCATATCAATAGATCTCTCTCCTCCAAGATGATCTACAAAGAAATCATTATCAGATCTATGACAACTAGGATAAGAAAGAAGATGTTTTGGATCAACAACTTGTTCCTCTTCAATCAGCGAGCCATGGGATTGAACATTATACTCATTCCTTGTGATGATCCTTTGCATCATCTCTTCCACTGCACTTGCCAAAATGTCAAGCTTTACCTCTAGAGATGTCGATTCCTCTGATCTACATTTTTCATCTCTTCTTCCTTCAACATTTTCCCTTCGGACCAGAAAATGAGCCTCTACATCTACTGCACTGTTTTGCATCTATTCAAGTGTTGCAAGATTCCTTTCTCTCAGCTGAAACTCCATTTCTGGATCAAAGGCACTTGGGTAGTGCAAGAGAGTGGATCTATGAGGAGGTATTATATTAACAAGCATCAAATAATAAACTTGGTTAAATCTAGCAGAAAATTGTGTTATTGTCTCCCCTGGCAGTCTTTTCAGCTGGTTACACTCTTCTATAATCAAGAAAAAGTTTTGTCTTACCACCCACTTATCGAGGAAAACTTTGACGAACTGCTGGAAATCTAAGATGCTCGCATCAAGCAGGGTTTTGAACCAACTCTTGACTTTGCCTTGCAAAGATAGAGCAAAAAGCCTAATTCTGACATCCTCTTCATCAACTTAAAAAAGGTCAAGAAATGACTCAAAATTCAATACATGTCTCTCAGCAGTGATGTTGTCACATTCTCCATCAAATCTTGGTAGATATAGGTCATGATTTTTAGGGAAAGCATGGAATATAGGAGGTAAAATAAGAGGCTTGTATCGATCTGAAATTTTACAAGGTGTAGGAGTATGTACAAAAGGTGTAGAATCAGTCCTGGTCTCTTGAGGCTCATCATTTTGAAGACAGTCATCACAAGATTGAGAAAAAGGGTCTTGATCAAGCTCAAAGGCATGCAAATCTTTAGTATTCACAATCTTCAAAGGGAAGGAATAAAATGCAGGTTGAGGATCTCTTCTCAAATACAATATAAGTTGCCAAGCCCTTTTGACATTCTCTAGAAAAAAGAAGAAATAATTTACAACAAAGAAAAAAATGTCTTGGATGAAATTCCAACTTGAATACCTGATCTGTCCATATTGTCCTTTCATGTTTCTACTGGCTGGGTGCATCCTCCAGTGGAGTCTTTGGATCTAATCTCGAAAATGATTTGGAATCGCCAGGTGAATGATTTCAGCCTTGCTATGTCTGATCATTGTTCACCATCAACAATCAGATCTAACTTGATACATGTTACTGGGGAAATTTGCAAGTTATATATTCTGTTTATAAGACTAGACCGTAGATTGACTGAAGTAGCTTCTATCTACTTTCGCTAATGCAAAGCAAGAGCGTTTCGAAGTCTACCTAGCTAACTTCAGGCTCCATTTGTAGTTTATAAAACAAGAACAATGATAATAAACTCCGTTCCCCATTATGGTTGCCACTATGTTAGGGCCTAGATTTACCTCAGGCTAAGGAAGGTAGGATCCAGGGCCAACATCAAACCACACTTAACCTGGCAGCTAGCCCTACCAGGTCGGGAGAGGGCTCTCTCTGGGTCAATCTCAGCAAATTATAATTGATGAGGGCTTGAGATGATTGATAGAAATACTAATCTTAGGCTAGGTATGTGTGAAAAAGTTTGATTGAATAAAATGATGATTTTATTGGCTCAAATGGAAAGGTAGATTTTGGGTGCAGGGATCAAGGCTCAGTCTTGCAGAGACCTCAATGGGGCAAGGTAGGCAATTGTTTTTGGCACTTAAATTTGAGTGAGATGGAATGAAACTAGAAAATGAATGTGGGGTTAGAAAATTTAGGGATATGGGAATGAAACTAGAAAATGAATGTGGGAAACAAAGAGTGTGGGAGTGAGGGAATAGAATTTGGCAGAAAAAGCACAAACTACAAACCCTAAGCACTTGTTTGTGAGAAAAAATTGCAAGGAGGTAGGGTTTGAGTTTTGTCTCACTAAACCACCATAAATTTTAAGAAAAACTCATTCACTAGCAAGGGAAGAAAGCTTAAATTACTTTCACACCATAGGATTGAGAAAATTTGGAAATTTGAGAGAGTTTATGGGTGAAATTGGGCTTTATCTCTATGCATCGTGCCACAAACCCATTGCGTTGTGCCCCAAACCCAATGTGCCGCGCCTCCAAGCCCTATGCGTAGCGCTTTTTGCAGGAGACGTTTGGAGGCCTTCCTGGTGTCTAAATTGGGAGTGAGATAGCTCATTGGAAATATTATTGAGTATACTTTCCAACACAATTATAATATTTCAATTTAAAGTTCATTTGTATGGTCAAAAATCAAATCTCCCAAGACTGGTCAAAATGTGCAAAATGAGGTTGCCTAAAGGCAGAGTGCTGTTGCAGTCAACTTTTGAAGGTCTTCCTCAACTCCAAATTGAGCTCATGATAGCTCAGTGGAAAGATATTTGTGTCTAGGTATCATTTGACTCATCAAGCAAGTCATTTGGTCAACCAAGCTAGGAGAAAACTTGATTTTTCCAAGGTCACTTCAGAGGTGCATCAATTCTCCCGAGGCAACTGTATTTTTGACATTTCTCTAAAACCATGACACTTGTGTAAAAATCAAAAGAGGTTTTTCTTGATTGGCCTATTTTGGACAAAAAATCTCTCACTTTTCCAAAATTCATCTTTTATTGCTCAGAAACATCATTGGAGTAAAGCCTATCCCGATGTGTGGAACAAGGGATTTGTCGAAATGAAGTGAAAGGAAGGGGATAAGGAGCTTCTAAATTCTTGGGAAAATTTTGGGAAGTAGGGAGGGATGTTAGAAGGTAGGGGAAAGTTGAATTTCAAATATTGAGTGAGGGGAATGGGTTAAAAAGGGCTGAATACAGGCCCAACCTAGAAAATTGTCAAGTTGTAGCAAGAAACTAGGGTTTGTGGAAAAATGAGGAATTTAGGGGATCTCAGTGATGGGAAGTGTTTAATAAGGTAAATTAAGGATAGGGGAAAGTTTATGAACATCAGGATACAAGTTTTGCTGATGATTTGACCATCCAAGAGAAATTACCTTCAAAACCCTAGGAGAGGGAAATGAACCTTGCCTAGGCACAACTGAAGCATGAACAAGGTGTAAAATAACCAATTGGAACCTAACATGATGATTACAACCCTCTAAATGATGGTACACTCAGCTGAATAGTGACATGGACTGAAATTTGGACAACTTTGAAGGAGTAAAAGCAAACCCTAGGCCTAATACCTAATGACTAAATTTTGCTTGAAGATTCACTGAAATGACAAAATTTGACCTTGACACCTTAAAATTACTTTGCAAGAGCATGTTTGATCACTGGAGGAAGGATGTAAAGACTGAAACTAACACCTGGCACCCAGTCCTATAGGTTTATTTATGTAGTTTTGAGCAAAATAGTTAGTTTTGAAGCTGTTTTCAAAAGAATATCACACTATGTTCACATGTTGGTTTCCTCTACAAAGGCAACAAATCTATTTTGGACTGGACTGGTTTCCCTCTTCTAGGAAGCCTTCATTTTGTTTTGGTTGCAATATGCCATGAACTTTGGCTAAGAACTATAGAGGCCAGTCCATGTATCATTTTGTTACAGTAATAGATTTTAGACATATTTAGAAAAAAAAAATGGTAGAAGAAAAGACTCCATCTAGGTATGTTCAGAAAAATCATCCAGAGACTCAAATTTTGGGACAAAAGGAGGCAGGGGTGCAGACAAGAAGAACTATTACAGAAGCTTCAAGCTATCTAGCATTACTTTCCACCATCGAACCTCAAAATGTACATGAAGCATGCAAAGATGAATGTTGGATCAAGGCCATGAATGAAGAGCTTGAGCAAATTGAAAAGAATAATACTTGGGAATTAGTTCCTAGACCTCATGATAAGAATATCATTGGAACCAAATGGATATTCAAAAACAAACTGAATGAAAATGGAGAAGTTATTAGAAACAAGGCTAGACTTGTTTGTAAAGGATATGTTGACTAAGAAGGTATAAATTTTGAAGAAACTTTTGCACCTGTTGCTAGACTTGAAGCCATAAGAATGTTCCTTGCTCTTTCTAGCTTTCAAAACTTCAAAGTATACCAAATGGATGTAAAATCTACCTTTCTTAATGGATACTTAGAAGAAGAAGTATATACTGAGCAAACAAATGGATCCATCCTTGGAAATGATCCAAAACTTGTATGCAGACTTAGAAAAGCTCTCTATGGTCTAAAACAAGCTCCAAGGGCCTAGTATTACCGTCTTGACAAATACCTCCATCAACAAGGTTTTTCAAAAGGATCAACTAACAACAATCTATATAGAAAGATTGACAATGATAAATTACTAATACTTGTTGTGTATGTTGATGATATCGTTTTTGGTAGCAATGAAGAAGCCATGAGTCAAAACTTTGCTTTGGTAATGCAGAAGGAATTTGAAATGTCCCTGCTTGGAGAGCTCACATATTTTCTTGGTTTACAAGTTCAAAAAAATAAAGATGGCATCTTTCTATCAAAAACCAAGTACTTCAGGCAAATCTTGAAATGATATGGCATGGAAGAATCTAAACCAGTATGTACCCCTATGGTAACAAGATGCAGTCTCAACTCAAATGATGAATCAACAACAGTACATCAACCAACCTACAGATCCATGATTAGCAGTTTGCTTTATCTAACAGATACCCGACCAGACATCATGCATGCAGTGGGAATAGTTGGAAGATTCCAAGAAAATCCAAAGAAATCACACCTTCAGGCAGTCAAAAGGATCTTCAAATATCTTCAAGGAACTCAGAATTTTGGTTTATGGTATCCCAGGGACACAGATCTTACACTTCATGCATACATAGATGCAGATTTGGCAGGAAGCATGGATGATAGAAAAATCACTATGGTGGTGCATTCTATATGGGTTCCAGATTAGTGCCTTGGTTCCGCAAGAAACAAAGTTCAATTGCATTATTTAGAGCTAAAGAAGAATATGTAGCTACTGCATCTTGCTGCACATAACTCCTTTGGATGATGCAAATATTGCAAGACATTTAGATCACATGTACTCCACCCATCTCCATTCTATGTGATAATACAAGTGCAATCAACATTTCAAAGAACCCAGTCATGCATTACAAGACCAAGCACATACCTATAAAATATCATTTTCTCCGTGAACAAGTGCTTGAACAAAAGGTCAAATTGGAGTATGTTCGCTCCAAAGAACAGGTTGCTGATATATTCACCAAACCATTGCCCAGAGAAACATTTGAATATCTCAGACAGAAGCTAGGAGTAGTTGATGCATCATATCGCTATTGAGACTTATCTGTTTTAGAGAAAAGTGGTTGTACGTGAGTCTCATGAAGCGTATCCACGTACATATGCCGGTTGCTGTGGATACAGTCACGTATATGTTGGTTTGAAGAAAAATAGTGGGATAGACTCAAGATGAAAAGATTCTGATATGTGTCTGACAGTGATCATCTGGCACGGGTTTAGGGGGAGCACATACTTCTAATAATGCATTGTTGACATTATCTTAGAAGATCTTGGTACAAATTCATAGTTGTTTTTTTATTCAGGTGGAATAGGTGCAGAGGCAGACCATGGTTGCTGGTTTGGATGATGATTGATAGATGTTGCTAATGATAGTTGCTGATAACTATCATAGTCTTGTTTTAGATATTTTGTCTCTATGTCATGTATATTATCAAGGTCATGAAATGACCTATTTTTTTCCCCACTATGCATGGGATGGATGATGTAATGTTCTTGTTTTGTCATGTATAAACATTTGGTATATCACCACTTGGTTGGGTCGATGAGTAAATCTTGGTATATCCCCACTTGGTTGGGAGATGGATGTATGTATGAGTCTTTGGTGATAGGAAAGTCATTTATGATGTATCGAGTCATGTTCTTCTTATAGAACATCCTTTTGCAGACCTTTCTTACATTCAGGGGGAGCATGGACAACACTCTTCAACATATCAGAGAATTCAGCGTGTACCCAGGGGGAGCATAAACCTTTGCCCTTGATGACAAAGGGGGAGAGTGACTTGGGGTTGCCATCAAGTCCAAAGGGGGATATTGTTGGCATTATGACTTAGGTTTGGTGCTATGACACAGGTGTTGTCCTTGATCACAACTCACTCAGATGACAGATCTCAGTTCAAGCTCACAGAATGAAGAAAGAGAGGTATACGCAGCTTCCCATTGACCAAGCTGCATGTACATGCGGGTTCGCAAACCAAAATGCATGTATGGCATACACACGCACTTTCACGTAAGGAAATGTGCGTACATGTTGGAAAACTTGGTTTT
The DNA here is from genome assembly GCA_031772625.1 of Pinus tabuliformis. Taxonomy (NCBI): domain Eukaryota; kingdom Viridiplantae; phylum Streptophyta; class Pinopsida; order Pinales; family Pinaceae; genus Pinus; species Pinus tabuliformis. The sequence continues at coordinate 1,011,826,145 of CM062804.1, forward strand.
GGTCCGTGGTATTTAGTCCATGGTATTGTGATCCATGGTATTGGTCCAGGGTATCTTGTTTGACGTGTTGACCCCAGGTATTTGGTCCAAGGTATTGATTCTAAGTGGTTTTGGACCATGGTATTGAGTAATGCCTCAGTCTATAAAAGGAGGAGAAGATCATTAGGCAAGTCCGCTCATGAATTGAATATCTAATGAAGAGCAAGATCTAGAATACGGGTGATTGGGTTATGGTGCATAGCTGGATCTAAATCAAGGATGAACTTGAGCGCATGATGAAGGATAAGTTCTATTGATGGTTCAAGATCTTAAGGCTTGAAGAGAAGTATCTTTGTGTGGTTTTGATCTTTTATCTAAATAATTGGTGCATGTCGTAATCTGTAAATATGACGATCTGGGTATACTTGATGTCTGAATAATTGTAAAGGTTAAAATCATCATTTACAGATCTGTACACAGGTTCATTATAGCAAAGGCACATATACACGCTCGTTCGGCATTTCAAAAGTGCGTATACGCAGGTTTGCCTTGATACAAGTGCGTATGCATGCAAGTTCGTCACATTGAAGTAGCGTACACCTCATAAAAATATGCTTTAGCTACTTCTGATTACTGTTACAGTGTTCTGGGTTCTGGTTACAACATTTAGAGAAGCGATTTCTTGATTTAGTTTTGGTTGATGCAAAGGAGATTGGTTGATGCAGATATATTTGACGTTTAATTGATGTTATTGTTGGATCCAATTTGAAAATTTATGAAACATGATCCCTAAAAGAAAAGAGAAGGTTGTAGCCTTCTGTAGGTCAACACCTACGTACTAGTACATTAGCTAGTACAAGAGCTAAGGGGTTGTAGCTCCCTTCCAGGAGAAGCTAGAGAATGAGAGAAAGTTGTAGCCTTCTGCAAGTAGAAGTCTGCACACTGGTATAAGACTGCACCAGTACAAAATATTGTAAAAATAAGTTTCTTATTAAAAGAAAGATAGAGACGATTGCAGTAGGTGGTTTTCACCCACATTGGGTTTCCACCTAATATCTTGTGTTCATGTGTGTGATTGTCTGTTTTGTTTTTACTGCTCCTGGTTACTGTTGGTTCTGATGCAGAGATTAAATATCAACATATGAATAATTAACTAAATTATAAGTTTACAGGGTATACGCTAGTTTCCTTATATACAATGGCGTATACAAGCAAGTTTCTTTAACTGAAGTAGCATATATGAATTAGAATATGGAAATGAAATATTATTGACTTGCTAATACTGATTCACCCCCTCCCCCCCTCTCAATATTATTTCCAACAAGAAGAGCCATCTTAGCTTCTTGAGGTGAATTGATCAAAATACATTTTGAGAAATTCTTTTCTATTTTCTTTATGAAATGTTTGAATAGGACTATGAATCAATAAATCCTAAAAGCATGAAGAACATGATTAACTAATGAAACACTATAAAATTTTTTTTTCATCTTTCTTTTATTTTTTCTTTTTACATAATGATACAAATACAATAATAATATTGAAGACCGAATCTAATTACACTTTTCGACACTAACCCCAATGTTCTTTTTTAAGTGCAATACTCATTATTGTGTTGTTATAGTCTTTAGTCACTACACTGCTGCTATCTTGATTCAATGGTTGAGTATATAATACATCCCAATACAACGATCATATTCATGCAATAACATTTCTAAAATGGATAATTACAATGATAATAAATTGCTGAACAGCCCAAACTATTATACACTTTCTTTAGTCATCCTTTCTAAGTCCACATATGTTTTAGCTTTATACAACAATATCTTTTCTGTTTCACCTAAAAACATTCCTATTACAAATTCGTTTGATTAATGTTGTTTTAGAGTGTTGATAATTGTTTGATATATTTCACTTGTTCCTTGATTTTCGGAATCATACCTTTCACTCCGTCATTACATTCATTCATTATATTGACCACATTCTCATGAGTATAAATCATTTTATATTGACCTTTTAATTGGGATGAAAGTGATGATGCTATTGTAATTTCTTGAATGAAGGTTGAACAAAAGAATACATTTTCGTAATAGGTTTATTCATTAGTCTTTATTTTGCAATACATTTCTCATATCCATGACATTGAGATATTTCCTATTGAAGTTTCAAACTGTCAAGTGCATTCTAAGGACAAATTGTTGAATAAAATCTAATCAAGCCAAAAGAATAAATAGGTAACGAAACTATGTAGTTGTTGGAAGAGGATGTTAGAAGGATCAAATTGCTATATAAATAATAATTAAAAAATAAACTAAAAAAGTGATTAAAGGTAAAGGAAACCCAAGGGTCTTATTATTATTAAATAATAAAATAACATTACTAAAAATACTATTAAAATTAAATAATTTTTAGAGTAATTAAAAAAAATAAACTAAAAAAAGTGATTAAAGGTAAAAAAACCCAAGAAGCTTATTATTATTAAATAATAAAATAACACTACTAAAAATACTATTAAAATTAAATAATTAAAACTAAAAAATAAATTATTAATTAATTATTACTAAATTAATAATTAATAAGAGGCATAACTATTATAATTTCGGATCATCATAGCCATGACCAACTAATGAATAATAACATACCAAAAACCGTTCATTGTAACCAAATTAGAAAACGAGGAAATAATTAAAAGAAAAGAAACCCTAGAGGCTTATTATTATTGAATATTTGGAGAAATTGTACTCATTAGCAAATTATGAATTAGAATCATAATAATCTTTGTTAATAAAAATCTATGATAAATGTACTCATTAAAATTTAAATAATTAAAAATTGAAAATAATTAATTAATACAAACATAATAATAATAATAATAATGGTAAATAAATAATTAAACCTATAGTAAAGTAAAGCCTGTTTATTATTAAATATTAAAGTAATTGTACAAATAAATATTAAAAATTAGATAATTATAGCTAGGGTATTAGTTAGTTGAATGTTGAATAATTATAAATTACTAAGATACATAAATATTATGTTGAAAGATAATAACATAGATAATTAATCAAGGAAAAAGTATATACATATATTCTTAAATTGAGAATATTAGAAGCCTAACTTGGTAGATCACCCAAAAAATGGATTTAGCTTAGTTTTTATCAAAAATAGTATATATGGTACAATGTAAAGTATGCAAGTAAATTTTAATAATCAAATAATTAGGTAAAGATGGATACCTTATTCTACAAACAAGAAGTCATATTTACCATTTTGATATCTCTTATCTTGCAAATAGACAATTTTATGCACCACTTTAATACCATAATTTACTTTAACATTAAAAATAAATTACTATTATTTATTATATAAAAAGTAAACATTATTTTTTAAAATATTTTTAAAACAAATGCAAAATTTAACTATTGCAATGATAATGAATGTAAACAAAAATGACTATAAGAAAAACATAAATAGAAACTAGATTGAACAAGAAGGAGAAGAATGTTTATTAAAAATTTAAATTGGACTGTAAAATTAAATTGGAAAAAGAAGATTAAAAATTTATGAAACAATTACAAAATTAAATTATTACCATGAATATGAACCTAAATTAAATTGACTATAAATAAAACATAGACTGAAATTATATGAAACACAGAAGATGAACATAATTTAAATTGAAATTATAAAATTAAATAAGTATTTTATATATATATATATATATAAACGCACTTGAGGAAACAAGGTATGCAAGCTTAGCACAACATTAGAAATTTGAATGGGCAACAATCCAACATGTTTAATGTGAAACAATCTATTAGCAATAATGCAGTATGAAGAACCTTTATGGCCACGTCATGCTTCAAATAGTGATATAATCTCATGAAATATTTGTATATACCTATTATTTGGAGTTATTATTTAAGGTTTTAAAGATAATTCCAAGCATCCCAACATGAGTACTCTCACAAAAAGACAATTATCACAAAGATATTATTATTCCTGAAGGTTCCAAAATAGTTTTACTTCTATAGTTGATGATTATCAGTCTCAACAGTCTTGAGTAACACCCTCATTCACCTATAAATAGGCAATAAGGCATTGATCTGAGTAGTGGTAACAAATGTGAGAGTGTGCGTTGGATATAAATATATGTTGATATGAAGACAACAACTACCTTTGATGTAATACTCGAATAGACTTCACATATAAAAGTAATTTTAATGTGAAAACTTTAAAACTAAAATAGATATATAGACCATTCCATTATTCTTTAAATGAAAAAATATATTAAACACCAATTTAATTCCTAAACTTATTATTGTGATTATACTCAACATAAATTGAAATAAATTAGAAAATTAAATCCAGATAAATAAGATAATTCCTTCTAGAGACCCAAAATAGTTTCAATTAACCATTCATATATATATAATCGTAAATATGAATGTTGCAACTTTTAATAATACCATGTTGCTTGGGATGCCTATCATTTAGAATAAAAATCCTTGTATGATGACAACATCCCTTCTCATGTTGAAATTCCTTGAATGTTATAATATTAACTTGTTTTCTTGTAACTATTTATTGTGTTTGTATGTTCTTACATCTAAATCAGAAAGCTTCGAAAAATTTCTCCCCTAAAATATTGCAGCTTATCCTCCCATCATAATTTCCTTATATTTTAATAAGTGTTTGGATCATGTGGCTTAATTTTTATATATCCAATTCCATTTGATTTTTAATTAACTCACTTTCACTCCTATCATTCAATTGTTTACCCTCTCTAACCTTCAAATTTTTGTATTCCTAAATTTTCATGGTTTGTTAATATTTTCTTAGAGGGCTATAATTCATAAAAATATTTCATTCCATACTCATATTTAATTTCATGAATAATTTTTCAAAATAACCTTTAGTGTAATCACTATGCAAAGTGAGTTTTGCAAAGATTAAAATTCCTAAAACATATTATTTTTTATAAGATCAAAAACCCTCCTTCCACTCATCAATTGTTGAAGTTTTAAGGCTCACAAAATTTGTTTCCAAAAAGCTCTCTTCATGCTGCTAGTAGTTGTCTTGTGTATATGTTTATTATCTGCAGAATATGAATGAAAAAAAACAGAGAAGTGGATCATCTATTGAATCAGACCCACAAACCCATACAATCTACAATGAAAAAGGCATGGTTGGCCAAAATAGCACAGTTGCAACCGTCCCACAAAAATAAATAAATTATTTTCATTATTAATGTTTAGATATGCTTGCAAGCACACTCATAAAGGTAAGGTCATAGAAACCTATGAAAAACAAAACCCATTTATTCAAGGTTAAAAAAACACACCTAATGTTTCCAACAACTTAAACCCTCATTATTATACCCTCCAAATTTTATTTAAGGACAAAAAAATTATAAATTTATTAAAACATGCTTTTCTGAAGGGTGTTCTAGGGAACATGATAAGGGTAGATGACAAGGGAACATACCTAGGAGCACCAGATAGAGATAATACTAAAGCCTAAAAGTTTTGGTCAATTCCCTACCCTCCTCTTCTTTCTACACATGTATATGTGAGCAAGAAAGAGCCACTAAAGAAGATTATCACTGGATTTGCCTTCTTCTTACATCTTTCAGGCATATCATCCCTCACTAGGCTCAAATTTAACTAGGCTCTTGGCATTTCCTTTAGCTTTGGGCTTCCATTAGTTATTGTATCCTAAAACAAGGAAACCCTATAGTGCCATTTTTCTAGTCTCCTTTTTTGATACCTAATTTTTCAAATAAAAATTGACTTTATTAATTATAATATTGAATATTTTCCCTCCATTTATCATTAACCATGTTCTACTAATTAATTTTCAAATTTATTCAATATTAATATTAACAATACTAATATTAATGATAATATTTATTCTTTAATTAAAAATAAAGTTTTTGTAAATTTAAAAGAAAATCCATTTTCCCTAGCCTACCACTTTTAAAATTGAGAATCACATGGCCATAATAATGAATAATTTTAAACTTCATCCTGACATTTATATAACCTTCAAAATTGAAGGTCTAAGGAGGTGAAATAATATACAAAACATTAATACATTTTTGGGTTTCCCGCAGGGATGCTTCTTGGTGGGAAATTCATTTGTACAAGGTGTGATCTTCATAGGATCAAGCTCATCCAAGTCATCATATACAATTTCCTCATAATTTCAACATGGGCCATATTAATGAGAAATAATTTATATTCCCTATGTTTATCCCTTAAAAAAATATTTATAATCACAATTATCATGAATTATTTTAAGCTAATATTCCATTATTTCCATATGAGTCAAATTTTGTACTTAATGTGTAAGGAGGGATATGGAGGTGTAATAAAGTTATGGAGTAGTCGTTAAACAAATCGAGGTGTCTGGAATAGGTATTTACCATAACTTGTGCATGCCAACAATGACACCTCCAACTAGGTAGTAATCTCTTATATCTATCTTTATATTCTCCTCAAACCATTAATAGAGAAATCCTTGAAAAATGTCTCCTCTAAACATTATTTTCTAATCACCATTTCTCAAAATAATAAATATTTTCTTGTGTTAGTTTCACACAAGTTATTATCTATCCCAACAAAATTAATGTCACATTTCCACTATTGTTAATGTTCCCTATATAGATATAACATACCAACTTGGAGTTTGAATTGTTAATCTTCATTAACTAAAAAGGGAAAGTATTATTTCATATAACTGACCATCTAATTGGATTATATATGTAATGTCTTAGTTTTATGCCATAAAATATGTTAATTAAATTATCTATAAATTGTAAATCCATGGTTATAATGATGGAAGTCAAACCATTTAACATTAAATGAGTGACCACATTATAAATATTTTAAATATTGTAAATATACTAGTTTGGATTCCTAGTGTGCAGCTCAAGGTCAACGCCCAATAAGTGAATGACTAGGAAAGTGGATGATGTAAAATATACTTATATGAATAGTGTGGTAGGATTCAATGATTAAATAAAGTTATCTAAAAACTAAATTCTACATTATAGTACATAATTCTGGGCTAGGTTGGACATGAAAAGCACAAGATGGGCTATGAATCTATTAGAGAAGAATAATAAGGGTGGGGGCTATGGAAAAAGAGTCCATTTCTTCCAAGTGTCAAGTGTTATTTGTAGATCCCATATATTTCTCACTATGTTCCTCAAATTAAGCCACCCACCTCCTTTAACATATAAAAAAATTATTGAATGCGTGAAATAGTTTGGTGCGTAAATATTTTCAAATAGTTATGGAATTGTGGGCTCAGTACAATGGTGAAATAGAGGTTTAAGAATACCAAATTACTCCTATTATAATTAATGTTTGCCATCCTTCCCCTCAATTATATCATTGTATTTCTCTCCATCCATTCTACCATTCTCATGTTCATTCTATATATTTTCACATGTCATGCTATCCATTACTAATAATCAACCAATCAAAAAATTGACCAAAATTAATAATGTGAATAGAATATAACATATTATGAATGGAAAATCAATGGTTCTAGGTGAGCGTAGTCGAGAGGAATGTTCAAAATCCCCCATGTATTTTATCTTCTCAAGGTTATTCAGAGTCAAGTAGTATTCTTGGAGGAAACTCCCACAAAGTATACAATGTACTTGACTCTTTTCCACACATCCAAGTTGGAGCACTATAACAATAATATATGGTAGAAGGGACTATTAAGAAAATAAAATGATGATATCCATTTTTTGATGCGGTATTGGAATAGAGTTACATGGATGCTCAATGTCTAAAAAATTTTGTAGAGTTCTTTCGATGAGAAAACTAGCTAACCATGAAAATATATGGGTTGGGTTGAGAGATATTGAAGCTTGTATCGTGTTTCCTTCACCCAGGTGGTCTCATATCTTGGCTTTAGGATGATATGTACATAAGGTTCCTACATTGGGGATAGATACATTGAAATATTTACATTGGGATATGTAATATTTGAGGCACATATACATTGGGATATGTGCATTATATTAAGTTACTGTCATGAAGGGTGTCTAGGTTGAAGATTTTCCACTTGTTAAAGATTCACCACAATCTATTTTCCCTAGCCTACGATTCCAAACATAAAATTCATAGTTTATCTTGGTCTGGATTATGGACATGGCTTTTGGAATTTGAGAATTTGAGTCAAGGATGGATTGTACATTTGTCGATGCTATAGAGATCTTGGCTACTAGTTGGGCGATCATTCTATAAATGGTCTTGTTTATTGTGGTAGTCATGGGACCATGTGGGTCCATTATAAAGGTTATTAATGACCTATATCAATATGATCAACTTCACACAAGGATTATTTTGAGAGTCACAAAAAATGGTTTGGATAGGCTTGGGACCACTCCTATACTTATTAAGAAAAAATTTAAAGATTGGTTTTATCACTTAAATTATAAAATTATAAATGTTCCAAGATCTATAGGATTTAACTACTCATGTTGTAGTGGTTTGGTAGGATCATAAGAGGGTGGGATTCATGGGTGTTATAGCTTTCTACTGTACCTTGATTTTTTCCAATAATTACACTTGGTTGGTGTTTCACATCATGAAATAGGGAGGAGCAAACATACCCTTGACCATATGACTTGATTTCTAGGTGAATGAGAGTTATCTCGCCAAGTTTTGTCATTAATGTACTACATTGAAAACACTCGAAATTATTTCGCTTTTTTTTAGGGATGGTATTTGATATGCCTAACATAACCGAGAGTTCATGGAAGATTCAATATGTGAACATATTCTACTAATGTGGTACTACTTGTTGGGTACCCAGAAAGTTTACAATGGTCTACAACAAGGTGACACCACCTGTATGCTCTACATATATGCTCCCATATGTTAGTGTCAGTATTTGCATTCTACCATCAGTGTTCAAAGCTCCTCTTTTCATGTCATTTTAGGGGTCCCATACTAAAAATTTTCACACCATTCCATTAGGTCATGTCAAACTGATCCACTGATGGTTGTCTTCTCTTATGGAAGTTCAATTTCTCCCTCATAGAGTGTACTTGCTGACCCTTCTTCAAGTTGTCTTCAGTCATGGTTTCATGGTCAATTTGCGATCATGCCTTTATTAGGTCATTTGGCATGTTTTCATTAGGGTTTTCATTAGATCATAGGGCATGTTTTCATTAGGTCTTAGGATTTCACCACCAAGGTTAAGATGTCTTATTTTAAAGTGTAAATAAAGGTCAACAAGGATATGAGGATGATGAATAAGTCAAACATGATGGCTTTTAGGTCATAGCCACTAAAAATTTATCTTTTAACCTAATATAATTTTCACCTCAAAAACATGTTGTTGAGGTGAAAACATAGTATTTTGAGTTTATTTGTATTTCATATGTAATTTTAAGTCACTATATGTAATAATTGATCCTAGCTGCACCAAAGCATCTCTCCTTGCTGCAAGACAAAGAAACATTGCAAAAATCAGTTCAAGTTGAGCATTTATCCACCTGCAAAGACACAAAGAAGAAAAAGGCATTAAAACAAAGTTTTGAAGAAGGACACGAAACATTAGAAAGTGGGTTTTTCAAATGAAAAATCAAAATCTATTCCTTTTTAAGCTCCCACATTTCATTTCCAAGTTCATAATTCTCATTGGCAAGTAAGGAGTAAAAAAAATTTAGAAGAAGAGGCAAGCTTGAGCGAGTTTTGGGTGAAAGAAGGTTGGCGCTACGCTTCTGGAGGGTGGCGTTGCACTTCTGGAGAAGTGGTTGAGTGGCGATGTGCATTGGCAGAGCGGTGCTAGACAGGTTGGCTCTGCGCGTTGAAGAATTGGCATTGCGTGTTGAGACCGGCGCTGTGCATCTGGGATTTATTTTACATTGGCACTGCGCTTCCAGGGTGGAGCTACGCGTGTGGGCACCGGTGCTGCGTGTTGAGCAGGAAGGCTAGAAAAGCCTCAAAATTTCTAAAAAACCTCAAATTGTTAACGTTGAAACGGGAACTGATACTATTACTCGTTTTCTAGAGATAGCGAAAAAGTGACCTGATTTTGAAAAGGGGTGATCCAGAACACACATATTTTTTTTAAAGCATAGTTTTTGGCACTTTAATTTTCTTATGTACATTATGTTTTAGAATGTTAGTGATTTACACGCTGATTTTAAAAAGTGATGATTCTTCATCATGTCGTTTTTTTAAAGACCTATTTTTTGACTTTAAATTTTCTAATGTATGAAATATAAATAATTATTTTTTAAATTTAACGATTTTTGACACGTTAAATTTTTTATGCTAATTTTTTTGAAATAAAAAAAAAATATAAAAATATATGTTAAAAAAACTGTAAAATTAAGTAAGTAAAAATAGAAAAATTAAAAAAATATTAACAAAATATAAAAAATAAAAAAACAAATTAAAAACAAACTAGATTTAATAAAAAAAATTAGAAAATTAACCCAAAAAAAAAATAACAACTACTAAAATTAAAATTAAAAACATTTAAAACAAAATAAAAAATTCAAATTAAAAAAAAAAATTAAACATTTAAAATTTAAAAAATATACGCATTTTCAAATTAAAAATAAATAAATAAATAAACAATAAAAAAAAAACATGTTTTTCATTTAAAAGAAAAATATTTGAAATTTTATATTAAAATTTTAAAATTTAAAATTTCGATTTAAATCTTTTTAACATTATTATAAAAAAAATATTTAAAAAAAAATAGTTATCATTATATTTTAAGTGATACCAAAGTTGTTAATCCACTTTATTAGTTCCTCGTTTAAAAATCCAAGAGTTAAAATGATAAAATAGTAACTTTAGTAACATTAACAGGGAATCAAATAATAGGGAATCAAATAAATCTACATGCATCATTTTGGAGTGGTTATAGTTATAATAATTGCAACATAACAAGGTCAAAGCTTTTCTAGTTTCTGTTGGGTGATTATCAGAATTGCTTGGCTCCCAATATATTTTAAATTTAGGAATTTTAATTTGAATCTAGTTCCTCTAAATTCCGACAAAGTATCATTTATTCTAGTGTCATCCATTATGATTTTCAACAACAAGACAACAAACTTTATTTATTAATACTTATATATTAATTTAAAAAAATATTATTTTCCAATTAGAATCAACTAGTCTCAATCCCTAAGTAAACCACTAGTAATAATAAATGAGACACAAAAACCTACAGTTTTAATTACAACACCGGTGTTACAATATCACTCACGTTGCATAATTTTCCTGCCATAGAATAAATCCAAGAATTAATTTTTTAGAAAAACAAATTGATTTTTTGAAAAAAAAAAATTCATTTTAAAAAAATATTATTAAATATTTGTAAATGATGGAAATTTAAAATGAATGCTTATAAATAATAGTTATTATTAGCCTAGAATTTAATTATTTTGTATTATAAAACAAATTTGTAGGAGTTTTTGAAAAAAAAATTCAAATAAAAGTAGGCAGACACTCACAAATTTGATTGGATTAAAACGTAAAATGACATGCATAAAAAAATGCATAAAAAGTCATCAAATTTTCATTAAAATTTGACAAGTAGAGAGAGAAATTCCAAGCCTACGTGGGCATACGTGGGAAATTTTTGCACACATTTTAAGATATAAATCACATCCACCTTCTTAGTTTAATATTTTATGAATTTCAAAGTTATGAATTATGCCATCACGTAGAACAACAGGGCACAAGCTACGTGCATATAACCAGAGAAAACTGTTTTAGAGGTTTCTATTAATAGAGATTATATAAATGACCGAGCATAAGATATCGTTGAGATTGTTTTAGTGGTAACACATTTGAACTCCATGCGCACACCTTCCTTTTTTTTATTTGTGTGGGTTCCTAACAAGTCCGTTTTCCACCGATTTTCAAATGCAGAATCCATGTTCTCCTTTCTAAATGACCCAATATCTTCGTGTCACATTTACTTTGAAATAAATAATTCAATGAACAAAGTATTCAATTATATGGAAGGACAAAGTTCTTTTAGATTGTTGTACCAAGAAGGAAAATAAATCCCAACACACCTCTGTCTTTTATGACACAATATCTTTTTTGTGAAAAACATTTAAATTTATTTTAAAAATAAATATTATTTGCCTTAAAAAATTAAATGTTTTTTTTAAATAAAATATTCATTTTTTTTAATATCAAATTTTATTTTAAAATAAAAATAATTGCAACATAACGAAGTCAAATCTTTTCTCCCCAAAAGCCAGCTGGGTTACATTGGGTGATTCTCGGAATCACCCAAAGCCAATATATTTTAAATTTAGGAATTTAGAGGGATTAGATTCAAATTAAAATTCTTAAATTGAAAATACTATGAATAAATACCGGTTTTATTTTAAAATAAAAATAATTGCAGCATAACAAAGTCAAATATTTTCTCCCCAAAAGCCAGCAGATTTACGTTGGGCGATTCCAAGAATTGCCCAAGGCCAATATATTTTAAATTTAAGAATTTAGAAAGATTAGATTCAAATTAAAATTCTTAAATTTAAAATATTATGAATAAAGACCAGTTTATTTTAAAATAAAAATAATTGCAACATAGCAAAGTCAAATCTTTTCTCCCCAAAAGCCAACAGGTTTATGTTGGACGATTCTGGGAATCGCCTCAGGCCAATATATTTTAAATTTAAGAATTTAGAGGGATTAGATTCAAATTAAAATTCCTAAATTTAAAATATTATGAATAAATACGAGTTTTATTTTAAAATAAAAATAATTGCAACATAACAAAGTCAAATCTTTTCTCCCCAAAAGCTAGCAGGTTTACATTGGGTGATATTTAGGAATTTAGAGGGATTAGATTCAAATTAAAGTTCATAAATTTAAAATATTATGAAGAAATACCTGATTTATTTTAAAATAAAACTAATTGCAACATAACAAAGTCAAATATTTTCTCCCTAAAAGCCAACAAGTTTATCTTGGGCTTATGAAGAAATACCTGATTTATTTTAAAATAAAAATAATTGCAACATAACAAAGTCAAATATTTTCTCCCCAAAAGCCAGCAAGTTTATCTTGGGCGATTTTTAGAATCGCCCAAGGCCAATATATTTTAAATTTAGGAATCTAGAAGGATTAGATTCAAATTAAAATTTCTAAATTTAAAATATTGTGAATAAATGCTAGTTTGATTTCAAAATAAAAATAATTGCAACATAGCAAAGTCAAATCTTTTCTCCTCAAAAGCCAGCAGGTTTACATTGGGTGGTTTGGGCGATTCTCGGAATCGCCCAAGGCCAATATATTTTAAATTTAGGAATTTAGAGGGATTATATTCAAATTAAAATTCCTAAATTTAAAATATTATGAATAAATACTAGTTTTATTTTAAAATAAAAATAATTGCAACATAACAAAGTCAAATATTTTCTCCCCAAAAGCCAGCAGGTTTACATTGGGCGATTCTCGGAATCGCCCAAGGCCAATATATTTTAAATTTAGGAATTTAGAGGGATTAGATTCAAATTAAAATTCCTAAATTTAAAATATTATGAATAAATACCAGTTTTATTTTAAAATAAAAATAATTGCAACATAACAAAGTCAAATCTTTTTTCCTCAAAAGCCAGCAGGTTTACGTTGGGCGATTCTCGGAATCGCCCAATGCCAATATATTCTAAATTTAGGAATTTAAAGGGATTAGATTCAAATTAAACTTCCTAAATTTAAAATATTAACAATAAATATCAGTTTTATTTTAAAATAAAAATATTTGGAACATAACAAAGTCAAATCTTTTCTGTCCAAAAGCGAGCAGGTTTAGGTTGATTTTAAATTTAGGAATTTAGAGAGATTAGATTCAAATTAAAATTCTATTTAGAGGATTATGAATAAATATCAGTGTAAATACTTGGGTGGGATAGGGTAGCTAGGAATAGGTGCATTCAGATTTGTCATAATATGAAAACACAAACTTAGTATTATCATTTTTTAATCCAAATCAAAGAAGACTCCAAGCCTCTTAGAATAACAAAGAAAAATGACTAAGATTCGAAGCAGCTTTTAGACAGTTAGGATTTCTATATCATGTAATTGGTAAGAGATTACTCGGTCAAACTATTTGTTACTTGAATTTATTTCCTCCATAAAAACATTTCAAATTTATTATGAAGGCATAGATAGCACGATAACAAAAGCATATTGATGTTGTGGTCAAAACTAAAATGATTGTAAGTTATATCTATCAGAACTCAAATTATTGTTTATGATATCTATCAAATATATTGGAATCTATTATGATCATTATTTTGAGAAATCATCCAAGAACAATTTGGATGATTCTAATGAAAACAATCTGGGTGACTCTGGTGATTACTCGATTAGTGAAGAACAACTTGGATGATTCCGATGAAAACAATCTAGATAACTTTGGTGATTACTCTAATAGTGAATGAATAGACGAAAAGTCATTTATATCTTAAATGACTTCGCTGTAAATATGATAAACATAACAAAGTTAAACCTGCCTTCCTCTTCCTTTGTCGTATCTAGGCATATTTTGTTTATTTCAAAAGATGTTTATTAAATGCTTTGACAATGGAAAACCTTTAGACACTGAGATGGTAGTACATTGATTACACGGTTTTAGATACTGAGATCCTAGTACAACGATTAAATGGTTGTTTTGATTAAGATCCTAGTACAATGATTAAACAATTGTTTTGATGAAGTTTTGTTATTCTAATTAAAATATTATCGATAAAACTCTAAATATAGAGATCCTAGTACAATGATTAAACAACAATCTCGATGAATAATTAAATATAGAGATTCTAGTACAATGATTAAATGTCAATTTCCATGAAAGTTTATTATTCTACGCATAGAAATATCTCGATTACACATGCATGAAATTAAAAAAAATGGAATGAAAGATTTGAATGTAAGTATTTTATATAATTTTAAAGTATAACATATTCAAATAAAAATAAATATATAATAATTTGAATTTAAATATATAAATTAAGATATATTTATAATAAAGTTTATATAGTAGTTAGTAGATGTTATTTAATTTAAATATATTTTAATTAAATTAAAAAAATAATAAAGACAATTTTTATCACAAAAATGAAACAACTAATAAAACACTTTATTGTTAAATGCCATCACTAAAAATTAAGAAATATGACTAATTAATACTGTGTTTATATTAAGATATCTACACTTTAATATATATATTTAGGTGTTTTATATTTTATTAATATGTATATAATTTTTATAGTTAAATTTATTAAAATATGTTAAACTAGTTAAAGAGTGAATATATATATATATATATATATATATATATATAGAGGTATGATGTATTCATGTGAACTAAAACATTCAATTTAAAAAAGCATACACATAATGTTAATATTTTTAAGTATTTTTAATGAAATATGCTATGAACGTTATATAATAAAATAATAATAATAATAATAATTTTATTTTTTAATTTGAATCAAAATTATATTTATATTTTTATAGGGTAGTGTGAGTTCTTTTTTTATTTTTTTTTTAAATAAAAATCATTTTTTAACAATTTAAAAAAAATAAAAATCAAAGTTTTAAATTTTAAATTTGGTTTTACTGACATTTTTTAAAAATGTTGAAAATTGACCCTAAAAAAAGTCATCATTCCAGTATCAACACTTTTCATTTTCAGGGTGTTTTTTGCACAATTTTTCCACAAAAAAATCGTTTTCACTGCCATTTTCAAAAGATGTTCAAAATTGACCCTAAAAGAAAAAACCACCGTTCTAGTATACACACTTTTCGTTTTTAGCACTGTTTTTCATGTTTTTTCAAGGTTTTTGGGCTAGATTTCCCATTTTGAGTTTATAGTTCCCATTTCAAAGTTTACATTGTTCTTATAAGCATCATTTTCTATGATAAACATGAAACCCTAAAAATCTCCATAGTGATGCCTAAAACCCTAAACTATCATTGTTCCTCCAATCACTCAATACAGCTCTAAACCCATCCCTATTTCCCTATCCCTTATACCTTTGTCCCTTTATCCCTATTCCATATTTCCCCATCCCTTTTATCTGTCTTCCCCAAGGGAAATTTCTCAAAACAAGCCCTCCCTCTCATTCCTTACTCCTTCATTCATTTCCTAGCCACAACTTCATCTCCCATCCCCTCATTCCTAGAAACACTTTCACTCATTCCCTTCATACAACCTCAACCTTGCAAACATGGACCAAGAGGACCGAGGCTATGAGGAGGAGGCAAACACCGACAGTGACACTTCAGTAGACAGAGCTAGGCAATAGAGAAAACCACACAAGGGAGGCGGGATTATTACAGAAGAGCCATCAAACCTTAGGGAATTGCAGGCCTCTCAGTTCGTTGTTACATGTTTAAGATATCTCGGCTGCTATGAGTTTTGTGAGTAGGTGGAGAGAGTTCAGTACCTCCCGGAGCTCACTAGACTTTTTGTAGCCCATCTTCAGGACAACAGGGTAACTCTTGCCGGGGTAACTTTCACAGTTTCACCATCCATCATTTCAGATGCCACCAGGATTCCAAATGTAGGGGAGAAGTGATACAAGGCCCAGGACCTGGATGAAAACTACTATGAGCCTTATATCAAACTCTTGTACAAAAAAGAGGTGAAGAGACTTTTTCCTTTCAGATTTCTTGAAGACAAGTATGTCCCCATGATAAAAATCATCATGAAGTATTTCACTTGTGAGGGCAGATTCTCCAGGTTGTATAATTATCACATCAGGCACCTCATGCATTTTACCAGGGTGAGGATGTTGAACCTTCCTTACTTCTTGTTTAGGTATATTGAGAAGATAGCTTATTTTGTCTAAAAGAAGCTATACCCTCAATAAATGAGCAGTCTCTATCATTACTCCCTGATCAAGATCATTTTGCTTCATCATCTCAATCTTCTCAACATCTCTTGGGAGACCTTTATTTCTCATGACATCTTTAGGGGTCCACAAATTCCTACACCAGTGTCTCAAGAAGTAGGGGGACCTTCTAGTAGTATTTAGGTGAAAATAGATGAGGAGACCAAGGATAATAGAGCTATTGAGGTGCCTGTTTACATGACATATCATAGGGGCACTAGGAGATTATTTGCAGCCAATAGGTAAGCTTTTTCTCCATGGCATGTGGAAGGGACCTTGCCTTCTTCATCAGCCCATAGGAAAATGCTAGCTCCACGGGATGTGGAAGGGGCTTTGCCTTCTTCATCGACACAACATGTACAGGTGCAACAGCTACACAAAGGGAAGGAAAAGATGCCATAAAAGAGTCTTGATGATGAGGAGGAAAGGGAATTTGACTTGATTGAGCATGATGAGCCGGAGTAGCGGTATACCCATCATGGAGCTGAAATCTTTGACTTAGAGGCTTAGGATGAATAAACCATCAAAGACATCATCATACAAGAAAGGGAAGCTCAAATACAAGCTTTGGCGGACAATTGGGAGAGGGCCAAATATGTCATCACATATTTGGAGCAAGAAAACAAGCAATTGAGTGACAAAAAAGTCCTCATGGCACTGGAAATGCTCAAAATGAAATGAAAAAGTGGAAAAGAGGCACAAGTCACTTTGCCTCCTATTGAGAAAGACATTGAAGATGATAGGGAAAATTGGCTTGAGAGAGTCAACTTGTACCTTGAGAAGCTGCTACAAAAGGCCAATAGAGACAATCAGATGATCAAAGACATGGCCTATCATTACAAGACCCGAAACAAGATTTGCAATATGAGGGTTAAGAAAAAGAAAGCTAGGCTTAGGTGGGCCTCGAAAGGCAAAAAGGAGGAGGATAGGCTTAGGATGCTTGCTGAAGCTTCCTTAGCTCATCAAGACAGTTGATGATGGTGCTTCTCACCAATTTTGGGCAAGTTTGGAGAAAGTTTTCTCATTTGCAAATTTTTGAAATTCTACACAAAGGAAAACGACCTGGTGCTATGCTTTTCCTAGGGGCACTCAATGAAGAAATGATTTACATTTTTGGATTCCGAGCAATGAGGACATGCACCCTAGAGATTTTCAAAGTTTTGGGGCAGAAATGGTCCACCAAAAGGTCAAAAAACACCCTAAAAATGACATTTCTGCAACCTTTTGTACACACATAATAAGTCTTGGGAGAATCAAGTTTTGAGGGGTCAAATGAGCTTCAAATGAAGAAATTATAAGTGTTTTGGAAAGTAGACTTGAATAACTTTCCAATTAGCTATCATGAACTCAATTTGGATGCCAGGAAGGCCTCCAAAAGATACCTAGAAGTGGTGTTGTGCATTGGGCCAATAGAGCTACGCATAGGGCAGTTTTTGCTTAGGATGGCTAGTTTTCTAGTTTTTGAATATGATCTTGGATTATCTCTCATGGATGATGATTCACCATTGTAAATGATGACTTGGCATGTAGTTATGATAGATAACTAGTAATAGAGGGTAGATTCATTGCCTTAGAAGTTAGTTTGAGCTCAAGTGAATTAGTTTTTCACTTTTAGAGGCAAGTTGTTGATGATGCCTATATTCCTTTTTCTTGTTCAGTATTAGTTAGATTAGCTCCTCATATTAGGGATTTGACTCGTGAGGATGGGAGGAGATTAAATCCGCGTCTATATATTCTTATTATTTCCAATTGTAAAGGGTTGGACTCAGCTGGATGCTCACCTTGATTGTACACCTTTTGTAAGCAACTTACCAGGAGATTAATAAGCATTGCAACTATTTTTATGGGATCCATGTGGTATGGAGTTTTAGTACTATTTCTTCTTCTATGATCATATGTTAATGTGTTTTACGTACTCCGTTAATCGTTTCATTGCTTCTAGTTGAATGTTTTCAAGTTGATAGGAAAAATTCATTACATCAGTGCTCTGCCTTGGGAAACCATTCACCATTTCATGTTTTCTATAGTCTAGGAAGGATCCATGGTTTTCACATTATTTTCTTAGCTTCTCATCAGTCTACGACATCTCACCCCATCAAGCCCCTTGAGTGCTAAAACTTATGCCTACCTTGCCCCATTGAACAGCCTGCAATTCTAACCTAATTCCCTAGACCTAAACTGTCTAGCTCCTCCTGATCTAGCAAAACCCCTTCAAAATCCAATCAAAACTTTGTGCTACTATACCTAGCATAATGTCCTTTACCTGATCCAGTAATCTTGGTTCAGATCCTTATGGAGAGAGCCCTCTCTCAGCCTATTAGGGTTAGCTACTTGGCTAAGCATGGTTTGTGGTTACCCTGGCATTGAATTCCTTCAGCTTGAGGTTCAATCCAGGTGATTTGCATAGTGGCGACCATACTGGGGAACATAGTTTTATGCTCCTCAACAAAATGTATCAAGTTTAGATCTGATTGTTGATGTTGGACAATGATCAGACATTGGAAGGCTGAAATCATTCACCTGGCGACTCCAAATCAGTTTTGAGATCAAATCCAAGTGTAAGGACCACATCCATACTATATTTTTTTACTTATTTTTTACATCCATACCCTATATATATATATATATATATATATATATATATATATATATATATATATATATATATATATATATATATATATATCTATATATATATCTATATATATATATATATATATATATATATATATATATATATATATATATATATATATATTCAGATAAAAATAAATACAACCAGAAGAGAAACACATTGGGAATTCAAATTTATTTAGCATTGTCTACCACATTCTTGAAATTCATTTTAGGAAACATATCATAAAATTTACATACATTTAACTAAGACCATAAAGCAATCATACAAAATAATATTGCAAAACATATGTACTATTCACTAGAAGATGAGACTCCCCTTGCTTTGTTGTTACATGTATTCCCTTGTTGTTGGTCACCTCCTAGAGTGAATGACGACGTACTTGATCCAAATGCGATGACCCACCTGTTAACCTCCCAGCCTACTCCTTGGGTACTCTTCTTCCCCGCGGAGCCTCGAGCTGTAATGGGGTTGTACAATAGAGGAATGCACTAGCTGGTAGAGGAGAGCACTCCTTGGCTCAAGAGTCCCCTCTCTAAAATCCTCTACCTCACCAAACTCACCATAGTTTTGTAATCACTGCTTTGACATCGTCTCATCCATCCAATAATAGGGTTCCCAAAATCCCCTTCTCCCATGGCTTGCCTCTTCTTTTATAGGAGTCCTCATAGGTGACACCTGGAATGTCATGCATAATTAATTATTTTTATAATTTGATAGGTTGATTATTCACCCACCCATGTGTCACTCTCTCATCAAGGGTCTCCCAAAATTATTTACTTAAATTTTAATTTAAAACTAATATTTTCTTCACCCCAACAAGATTCCTATTTCTTCTCCTAGTTGCCTCTTTATCGCCCTTTTTATTCCTTAATTTGTGTTCATTACTAAATTCAATTAATGAGTCAAGATTTGATCCCCTATCTACTCCCTAATTTAACTCAAGTTATCTCTTAGATGGATATTCTTATGTTGGTTGTTTCGACATGGAGGTTCTCTACATTTCTCTAAATTTAATTTATTATTCTTATTTTAATTCACCTTCCTCTTCTCTTAATTAGGTTTAATTAGTCTAGGATTGATCTTTATCCTTACAATTATGTCCCTCTTTCCCCTTTTACCTAATTAACCTACATAATCTACCTAATATTTTCCAAGATGGGAAGGGTATAGTTTTTAAGGTAATCTATTTTATTTCTTCCTATGATCCTCTTACCCAAGTTTTATTTTTGATATAATTACCTCGGATTCTAACATCATTTTCCCTTGATGTAAATTTAACTAGTTTTCATTTCTTGATTATATTTATTAATTTATTTATTTTTAATGATTCCAAGGGTGCCAAGTTTGGTCATGCCCTTCAAGAACTTCCCTTGTAGTTCCAAGGGTGCCATGCCTAATAGTTTATTTGTGATGCCAAGGGTGCCAAGTTGGTCATGCCCTTCAAGAAATTCCCTTGAAGTTCCAAGGGTACCACACCACTTGCCCTTCAAGCATTCAATGACTATGAGGGGAAATTATAGGTGCAACGTCATACACCACTATCATCTCTTATGTTTCCTGCTATAGTGGGACTAATGGCATCGGGGATCAAGGAATCCGCCGTGATTTGCATCCCCCGGTAAAATCCTCATGAGCGACCCAAATTTGGGACCTGCCCTCATGGCATCGTGATCTTCAAGGTGAAGGTGTTTCAACCTTTCTAGCCTAAGTCACGGCAGGAGTGCTAGTGGGTGAGATCAGGGACACTGTCCCACCCCTACCATGTAGTTCCATCCACTTGTACAACCCCATCACTCATATGTGAGTCATTTGATCAAGCAACTAAATTGTGCTAGGTGTCATCAACTCCACATATGCGAGTGCCTTTGATAGTTTCCTACCATACTCAATAATCATCAGTAACAAGGTTTCTCAGTGTTAGTCATTGTCATAATAACATCATTAACAACACCTAGTCATTCACATCATTGTTCATTGTAAGCTCAAACTAATGAAATTAGGTGATATATGGGACACATCCATCATGGCTATCATAATCAAAACATCAATGGAAACATACATATCCATTAAGCTATCAACATCGTAACATCAATAGAATATACCTATCCGTCAAATTTATCATCATCATGCGTTTAATAGAGAGCATACATATCCTTTACTGCTATCATCATCATAAATTCAATAGAGACCAAACTTAACCATTTAATGTTACAATCATCATAATACTGATAGATAGGATACATAACCATTCATGTTCTCATAATATCAATGGAAAGCATACATAAACATCACAACCATGAATATCTCAATCACTAATAATAGCATCATGTGCTTGGATCCTCAAAGTAAGGTCCTCAAAGAATAATGTGTGGGCCTTAGGGCTAAATAAATGTTAGTGTCATATCACTGTCAGTCAACTAGAGTGAGCACTACACCAAGGGTTCCACTAGAGGATGAACCCGACCAACAAAAACATGAAAGGAAAATATGGAAAGATCAAGTATTCAAGTTGGAATTTCATCCAAGACATTAAGTTCTTTGTTATAAATTATTTCTTCTGTTTTCTCGATAATGTCAAGAAGGATTTACAAAGTATATTGTATTTGAGAAAATATCCTAGACCTGCATTTGATTCTTTCCCTTTGAAGATTGTGAATACAAAATATTCACATACCTTTGATCTTGATCAAGGCCCTTCTTCCAAATCTTATGATGACCATCTTCAAACTAATGACCCTAAGGAGACCAAGACTAATTCTACAGCTTTTGTATATATTCCTATACCTTGTAAAATTTTAGATAGATACAAGCCTCTGATTTTACCTCCTATATTCCATGCTTTCCCTAAAAATCATTACCTATATCTACCAAGATGTGATGGTGAATGTGAAAACATCATTGTTGAGAGACATGTACTGAATTATGAGTCTTTTATTGACCTTTTTGAAGTTGATGAAGAGGATGTCAGTATTAGGCTTTTTGCTCTTTCTTTGCAAGGCAAAGTCAAGAGTTGGTTTAAAACCCTGCTTGATGCGAGCATCTCAGATTTCCAGCAGTTCGTCAAAGTTTTCCTCGACAAGTGGGTGGTGAGACAAAACCCTTTCTTAATTCTAGAAGAGTATAACCAACTGAAAAGACTGCCAGGGGAGACAATACAACAATTTTCTACCAGGTTTAACCAAGTCTATTTTTCAATGCCTGCTAATATAAGGACTCCTCTTGGATCCACTCTCTTGCACTACCTGAAATCCTTACATCCCGAAATGGAGTCTAAACTGAGAGAAATGAACCTCACAACACTTGAAGAGATGCAAAATAGTGCAGTAGATGTATAGGCTAATCTACTAATCAAAAGGGCACAGTTGAAGGAAGAAGAGATGAAGAACATAGATGCAGAGGAATCGTCATCTTTAGAGGTAAAGCTAAACATTTTGGTAAGTGCAGTGGAAGAGATGATGCAAAATATCACCACAAGTAATGAGTATGATGTTCAAGACCATGGCTCATTGATTGAAGAAAAGAAAGTGGCTGATCCAAAACATTTCCTTTCTTATCCCAGTTGTCATAGATATGATAATGGTTGTTTTATAGATCAGCATACAGAAGAGAGATCTATTTGATATGTATGCTTGATGATGTGTTTTATGCTGATGATTTACCTAAGTCTGATCAGTATGATGATGATTATGTTCTCCAAACATAAGCTAGTTTTGCAGACAAATCAACATCTAGTTTGTGGAAGGAGGAAGTTCACTTTCAATAGCTCGGTGATCAGCCGATGCATATTAGCTACGGAAGTGAGGAGGAAACTGCAGAAAATTTTGAAGTAAGTGAAGTATCTTTGCCTCTTTGTTTTACTTCGTTTCAGTTCATCAAAGACAACTTTCATGCAATCAAAAATCAATCCTTGATAAGTTTTGATCTGGACCATCTAGAGGGGAATGAAATCCTTGTTCAAGACTTATCATATGTAGATTTGCAGACCTCAAATGCCATTGAATGTCAGGTTGCAGATGAAGACTTGCAAGCTGGAACATATGATCAAATGATGCAAGATGATTCTATACCATTATGTTTTGAATCATTTCAGTTTTTGAAGGGAAATTTGCATAGTATATCTTCAATAAAGGATGAGAAGCCTGTAGAAAATCATGCAATCTCATTGGAACCAATAGAAAATGGGTTGCAACAGTATTTTCAAGTTTTTCACGATCCAATAGCTAATGTGTTGGATGATATCTACAGTCAAAGTCCTTCTCCATTAGCTAACTATGATCTTGAAAATATTATTGATACAAACTTGATCTGGTAGCCAAATTCTTTGTCATTTTCAGTAGAAGTCTCATCACAAATCTCAGATGAAAGTTTGCATTCATCGTATGAGGAGAAGCAAAGTAATCCATTGGATGAGCTAAGTCCTAGTGCACATGAAATTCAAGATCCTCATGTAGTATTTTTGGATTCAGATAGAGAATCCATATTATTAAATATGGGAAAATTTGGATCTGCTTACAAGTTTTTATGGGAGTTGAATTTCAGTAGTTCTCTCTTCTTGCTCATAAAAAAGAACTTGCGGAGAATTCAAACAACAACCATAATGCTTACTTGGCTTCATTTGTTGTTTCATTTCACTTGATCAGGTGATGAATGGAACAGTTAGAGTAGGTTTTATTGAATACGCTCCATTTTGAGCATCTTTTCTAGTTTGTCAGTTGTGTTTTTGTATTGAGTCAGTTTTTAGTTGAGTAAAAGTTAGTTTATGTATTTGAGTCAGCAGTATTCAGGTTGAGTTTTTTTTTTTTTACTCCATGACCAATGGATAAGGCTACTTGCTCTACGGTGTTCTTGGCACCTCTAAGGAGTTACCATCCCTAATGGAGGCGATGTTAGTGTCAGTATTTGCATCCTACCATCAGTGATCAAAAATCCACCTTTTCATGTCATTTTAGGAGTCCCATACTGAAAATTTTCACATCATTCCATTAGGTCATGTCAAATTGATCCACTGATGGTCGTCTTCTCTTCTGGAAGTCCAATTTCTCCCTCATAGAGTGTACTTACTGACCCTTCTTTAGGTTGTCTTCATTCATGGTTTCATGGTCAATTTGCAATCATGCCTTCATTAGGTCATTTGGCATTTTTCCATTAGGGTTTTCATTAGGTCATAGGGCATGTTTTCATTAGGTCTTAGGCTTTCATCACCAAGGTTAAGATGTCTGATTTTAAATTGTAAATAAAGGTCAGCAAGGATATAAGGATGATGAATAAGTCAAACATGATGGCTTGTAGGTCATAGCCAATGAAAAATTATCTTTTAACCTAATGTAATTTTCACCTCATGAACATGCTTTTGAGGTGAAAACAGAGTATTTTGAGTTTATTTGTATTTCATATGTAATTTTAAGTCACTATATGTAATAACAGATCCCAGCTACACCGAAGCATCTCTCCTTGCTGCAAGACAAAGAAACACTACAAAAATCAGTTCAAGTTGAGCATTTATCCACCTATAAAGACACAAAGAAGAAAAAGGCATTAAAACAGAGTTTTGAAGAAGGACAAGAAACATTAGAAAGCGGGTTTTCCAAATGAAAAATCAAAATATACTCCTATTTAAGCTCCCACATTTCACTTCCAAGTTCATTATTCTCATTGGCAAGCAAGGAGTCAAAAAAGTTAGAAGAAGAGGCAAGCTTGAGTGAGTTTTGGGTGAAAGAAGGTTGGCGATGTGCTTCTAGAGGGTGGCATTACACTTCTAGAGAAGTGGTTGAGTGGTGTTGTGCATTGGAAGAGAGGCATTGTGCTTCTAAGGCAGACAGGTTGGCGCTGTGCATTGAGACCAACGCTACGCGTCTGGGGAATTTCGCATTGTAATTTTACATTGGTGCTACGCTTCCAGGGTGGCTCTGCGCATCTAGGCACCCGCGCTTCACATTGAGCAGGAAGGCTAGAAAAACCTCAAAACTTCCAACAAACCTCAAATTGTTCCCTCTTTCCATCATTGCAAGTAAGTTGACATCCCTCACTTCAGTTTTGGTTTGCAAATCAAACTTATAAGCATCATTTTCTATGATAAACATGAAACCTAAAAATCTCCCTAGTGATGCATAAAACCCTAAACTATCATTGTTCCTCCTATCACTCACTACAGCTCTAAACCCTATCCCTATTTCTCTATCCCTTATCCCTTTGTCCCTTTATCCCTATTCCATATTTCCCCATCCCTTTTATCCCTCTTCCCCAAGGGAATTTCTCAAAACAAACCCTCCCTCTCATTCCCTACTCCTTCATTCATTTCCTAGCCACAAGTTCATCTCCCATCCCCTCATTCTTAAAAACACTTTCACTCATTCCCTCCATACAACATCAACCTTACAAACATGGTCCAAGAGGACCGAGACTATGAGGAGGAGGCAAACACCGGTAGTGACACTTCAGCAAACAAAGCTAGGCAATAGAGAAAACCACACAAGGGAGGTAGGATTATCAGAGAAGAGCCATAAAACCCTAGGGAATTGCAGGCCTCTCAGTTCGCTTTACATGTTTCAGATATCTTTGCTACTATGAGTTTTGTGAGTAGGTGGAGAGAGTTCAATACCACTCGGAGCTCACTAAACTTTTTATAGCCCATCTTTAGGACAACAAGGTAACTCTTGCTGGGGTAACTTTCACAGTTTCACCATACATCATTTCATATGCCACCAGGATTCTGAATACAGGGGAGAAGTGGTACAAGGCTCACGACCTTGATGAACACTACTATGTGCCTTATATCAAACCCTGTTACATAAATGAGGTGAAGAGACTTTTTCCTTTCAGATTTCTTGAAGACAAGTACATCCCCATGATGAAAATCATCACGAAGTATTTCACTTGTGAGGGAAGATTCCCTAGGTTGTACACTTATCACATTAGGCTCCTCACGTATTTTACTAGGGTGAGGATGTTGAACCTTCCTTACTTCTTGTTCAAGAATATTGAGAAGATGGCTCATTTTGTCCAGAAGAGGCCATACCCTCAACAGATGAGTAGTCTCTATCATCACTCCCTGATCAAGATCATTGTGCTTCATCATCTCAGTCTCATCAACATCTCTTGGGAGACCTTTATTTCTCATGACATCTTCAGGGGTCCAAAAATTCCTCTAGCAGTGTCTCAAGAAGCAGGGGGACCTTATAGCAGTATTCAGGCGAAAAAAAAGATGAGGAGGCCAATGATACTAGAGCTACTAAGGTGCCCATTTACATGACATATCAGAGGGGCACTGGGAGATCATTTGCAGCCAATAGGCAAGTGTTTTCTCCATGGATGTGGAAGGGAACTTGGCTTCTTCATCAGCCCATAGGAAAATGCTAGCTCCACATGATGTGGAAGGGGCTTTTCCTTCTTCATCGACATAGCAGGTACAGGTGCAACAACTACACAAAGAGAAGGAAAAGATGCCAAGGCAGAGTCATACAAGAAAGGGAAGCTCAAGTACAAGCTTTGCCAGACAATTTGGAGAGGGCCAAATATGTCATCACATATTTGGAACAAGAAAACAAGCAATTGAGTGATAAACAAGTCCTCATGGAGCTGGAAATCTCAAGATGAAACGACAAAGTCGCAAAGAGGCACAAGTAACTTTGACTCCTATTGAGAAAGAGATTGAAGATGATAGGGAAACTTGTCTTGAGAGAGTCAAATTACACCTTGAGAAGCTGCTACAGAAGGCCAACAGAGACAATCAGATGATTAGACACATGGCCTATAATTACAAGACCCGGAACAAGATTTGCAATATGAGGGTCAAGAAAACGAAAGCTAGGCTTAGGCGGGCCTTGAAAGGAAAGAAGGAGGAGAATAGGCTTAGGATGCTTGCTAAAGCTTCCTTGGCTCATCAGGGCACTTGATGATGGTGCTTTTCAATAATTTTTGGCAACTTTGGAGAAATTTTTGTCGTTTGCAAATTTTTGAAATTCTACACACAGGAAAATGACCTTTTCCTAGGGGCACTCAATGAAGAAATGGTTTACATTTTTGGATTCCGAGAGATGAGGACATGCACCCTAGAGATTTTCAAAGTTTTTGGGGTAGAACTAGTCCACCAAAGGGTCAAAAAAACACTGTAAAAAGACCTTTCTGCCACTTTTTGGACACACAGAGGTAGTCTTGGCAGAATCAGTTTTTGGGGGTTCAAATGAGTTTTAAATGACGAAATTCTAGGTGTTTTGGAAAGTAGACTTGAAGACCTTTATAATGATCTATCATGAGATCAATTTGGATGCTAGGAAGGCCTCCAAATGAGACCTGGAATTGGCACTGAGCGTTGGCCCAGTGGCACTGCACGTAGGGAGTTTTTGCTCAGGATGGCTAGTTTTCTAGTTTTTTACTATGATCTTGGATTCTCTCTCATGGATGATGATTCACCATTGTAAATGATGACTTTGCATGTAATTATGATAGATAAATATAAATAGAGGGTAGATTCATTGCCTTAGAAGTTAGTTTGAGCTCAAGTGAATCAGTTTTTCAGTTTTAGAGGCAAGTTGTTGATGATGCCTATATTCTTGTTTCTTGTTCAATATTAGTTAGATTAGCTCCTCATCTTAGGGATTTGACCCCTGAGGATGGGAGGAGGTTGAATCCATGTCTCTATCTTCTTCTTCTTTCTCATTGTAAATGGTTGTACTCAGTTGGATGCTTATACCTTGATTGTACACCTTTTTTAAGCAACTTAGCAGGAGATTAATAAGAATTGCAGCTATTTTTAGGGGATCCATGTGGTATGGAGTTTTAGTATATTTTCTTCTTTTGTGATCATATTTTAATGTGTTTTATGTATTTTTTTAATCATTTCATTGCTTCTAGTTGAATGTTTTCAAGTTGATAGGCAAAATTCATTACATCAGTGCTCTACCTTGGGAAACCATTCACCATTTCATGTTTTTTGCAGTCTAGGAAGGATCCATAGTTTTCACATGCTCTTCTTAGCTTCTCACCAGTCTAAAACATCTCAACCCATCAAGCCCCTTGAGTGCTAAACCTTATGCCTACCTTGCCCCATTGAACACCCTGCAATTCTGACCTACTTCCCTAGACCTAAATTGTCTAGCTCCTCCTGATCGAGCAAAAACCCTTCAAAATCCAATCAAAACTTCATGCTACTATGCCTAGCCTAATGTCCTTTACCTGATCCAGTCATCTTGGCTGAGATCCTTACGGAGAGAGCCCTCTCCTGGCCTATTAGGGCTAGCTACTTGGCTAAGCGTGATTTGTGGTTACCCTAGCATTGCCTTTCTTCAGGTTGAGGTTCAACTAGGTGATAATACCATCCATAGTTTCTACCTATTGAAAGATAAATCAATATGTTTATAAACATTATAACATGTCTCTAGCCAATAGTAATTCTATAAAATTTGAGTGTATGTCATAATGGAAAAATGCCCTAATACTTTTTTTAAAGTATGAATGCAGTATAAATATAGAATTAATACAAACATTTAAATAAGTTAAAAGTATAAAAATAAAACTAAACATAACAATAACATTAAAGATGTAAAATAAGTAACCCTTTATGAATTGTTCAAAAGTTAAGAAATATTATAGAGGGCACCCTCGAAATTAGTAGTGATCCAATAAAATAATATCACTTGAAAAAATATTTCATGCATATATATACCTATATAAATATTTTGAATCTACCCTATTCCCTAACCATTAATGGCTCATATGTTAACGACTAGGCCAAATTGATTATTGAGGACTTGGCCAACCTTATTCATGAATAAGCTTACTAGTTTAATTATCAACACACCAACTTCATAGTAGTTCTTATTGAATGTATATGGACTAAATGGCCTTAAAATATTTCAAACCATTTTTAATATTGAAAATGTATTCCAAAAGATGAACAATATCATTCAATAACCTCTATGGGGATCAAGAATCATTACCCAAGAAGGGAAGTGGTAACCTATAACCCACAATTCTTAGCCTTTAGATATTTTAAGAAAATTGGTTGATACCAATGTAAGAGGTTAGGTGTTGTGTCTATGAAATAAATTACATTGTGAAATGTCCATGATAATATTAGATAGTGTCAAAGGCTTAATTTCAAACAATATATTTCTTGAATTGTGCATATAATGACCTTCACCCTAATGCGGATATTGGAAGTGGGACATAGCTAAGTCCATGAACAAAAATAATGTAGTTAATGGTTATAATTGAATATGCCCAAAGGTTATTTTTAAAAATTTTCTAAATAATATTTTGAGGATTAAATAAAAAATAAAACTTTGCCCTCTTAAGTTTTGTA
Organism: Pinus tabuliformis; assembly: GCA_031772625.1. NCBI lineage: Eukaryota > Viridiplantae > Streptophyta > Pinopsida > Pinales > Pinaceae > Pinus > Pinus tabuliformis. Next base: position 1,011,855,971 of record CM062804.1, read on the forward strand.
GCTTGTATAAGTCACTACTTAAACATAGGAAGGATTTATTTACTAGGCCATCAATAATGAGAAGTATTTTTGTGGATAAGAAACTTAGTAAACATGGCCCCATAATATAAATTCCATATATGTGGTTGAGTTAATTGATTTAAGGATATCATTTGGTTTTTATATATTTCCAATTCTTCGTGGGAGTGGTACTAATTCCTTTTGTGGCCATTTTTTCCTACCCTTTGCTTAAAAAGAAATATTATGTGATAGATTCCCATGACAAGTAAAATTATAGGCTTTCATATGAGAGTGAAAATACTTTACTTGATTTAAATGAAAATAAAAGATTTATAATTTAATAAAACTCAACTTACAATTGCTTTTATTAGTTTTTATTAGTCTTGAATGTTTTAGGAGGTTTTTCATGTATAGTAAAAGGGGAGATACATTAATATGCTCTTACATGTTTTGTCTATTTTATATAGTGATAACATTCAAATGGACATATATATCATCCAAAAATCAATATCATAAGCAACCATACAAAACTAGCTCCCTATTTTATTTATAGTTTAATATGTTTAATGGTTAAGAAAATTTTCTGCCACATAATAGGTCATAGGTTCAAATTTAGATGCACTAACAATATGTACACCACTATAGGCTTTATAGGGGGATAGAGCAAGTACAACTATGCAAAATTTAGAGTTGGAAGAGTATGTACACCTCGGAGAAATTATGGTAAAAAGGATTGAAGGTTATGACATTTAAGTTGATCTTGGATTGACCCACTAGATCAATGATTGATTATATAGTTACACATCTATATAATTTAGAGTGAGATGTAGTATGTGCACACACACACACACACACAGATATATATATATATATATATATATATATATATATATATATATATATATATATATATATATATATATATATATATATATATATATATATATATATATATATATATATATATATATATATATATATATATATATATATATATATATATATATATATAGAGAGAGAGAGAGAGAGAGAGAGAGAGAGAGAGAGAGAGAGAGAGAGAGTATGTACACCTTTGAGATTCATACATAGCATGTAGTTTAAATGTTTTATTTTTTTCGGTATATTTTTTAGTCATTTTTAATTGAAATCTAGTTTAAAAGGAATTGTTGATTTGAAATGTTTGGATTATAGTCTTAGTGTCTTGGATGCTTTATATGGTGCAAAATATATTTATGTATTTAAATAAATTTTTAGTAATCGAAAATTGTGATCTTGTCATGATTTGTATCATTGAATTATGGTAAAAAATACCAAAAGGTAGAATTCTTAATCTCCTCCTTCAAATAGTACAACCATAAACATTTCCTTCAACTATTTTTCGTTAAAAGACCAACTTTTATTTGAGAATAAAATCATACTACTATATATTTAATATATGTATTATCTTAAAATTACTTTGTATTGTATTACCTTGAAATTATTTTTCTTGAAGGTAAACTTATAGTGTTGATGTCATTTTCAGCCCACCATTCGAAATGAATATATTTAACATCATTATTAATTTTTATTTATTGGAGATTTAGCCCCAAATTTAATGATTGAATGTATAGTTAAATCTCTCTAGACTTTAGACGGTGGTTGAGTATGCACACTTCTCTAGAGTGTAAATCAAGGTAGAGTATGTACACATATGAGATTCAGATATAGTGTGTAGTTTAAAATTTTTTATTTTTTTTGGTATATATTTTAATCAAATTTGATTGAAATTTGGATAAAAATGGTGTAGTTTAACTAATAGATGAAATAAAGTTTTTGGTTGAAATATAGAAATAAAATTCAAGCTAGACAATCATTCATTGTTGTTTAAAATGCACTTATAAATGCAGAAATGGATTTGGCACTATAACAAAACCATGAGACTCTTGAACTTTGCAAATTAAACAACCTAAACTTATGATTCTTCAAAATATCTACCATATTTTGTGCAAAATTGACCACAAGAATTTCTTGGAAAGGAATCATTTCATCTATTAGCTACACCACTCGCATAAAAATCGTTGAAATTATAAATTTAAATTTTTTACTTTGTGTAATATTAACATCTTAAGGTTTTTTAGGGTACTAAACTTAATAGTAAATTTTGAAATGTAATTTTACTAATAAAATTTGTGATGTCACAAAAAATGGTAATATAAATTGTGTTTTGCTCACTGATAACCTTTATAGTGGACCTACATGGTCCCATGACTACCACCATAAACAAGGTCATGTCAATTTACCAACTAGAAGTCAAGATCTCTATAGTATGATCAATGGTATGACCTATCCTTGGCTCAAATGCTCAAATTCAAAACAACATCTCCATAATACAAAAAAACATAAACTATTAATTAGATGTTTGGAATGGTAGGCTAGGTAAAATGGATTGTGGTGAATATTTAACAAGTGTCACTTCTTTAATCTAGAGACCATTTCATGACGATAGCCCAGTCTGATACACATCCAAAATTTTCTATCCCTAAGGTATTACATATTTCAATGAACATATGTTTATGTATCTATCTCCAATGTGGGTATCTAATATGCATATCATCCCCAATCCAAGTTATGATACCATAAAGGTGATGGAACTAAGCCTAAAACTTCAACGTCTCTCCACCCAACCCATCTATTTTATGATTAGTTAGTTTTGTTTTCGAAAGAACTCAAGGAAATTATTTATACATTGAACATCCATGTAACTCTCTTCCACTAATACTACTCGAGTCTCATGCACCTAGAGAAAACAAAATAAATGGGGGATATCAAACATTCCTATCATATATGCTCACATAAAATCATGTATCTTCCATCCACCATATGTTATATTCTCTACACATTATTGATTTTGGTCAGTTTATAGATTGGTGAATTGTTAGTAATGAATAACATAACATGAACCAATAAAGATAATGAACACAAGAATGGTAGAATGAGATTAGTGAATTACAATGATACAATTGAGAACAAGGATGGTTAATATTAATTATAATATGAGGGATGTGGTATTATTACACCTCTCATTGATAATTGGCCTTAGCCCACAATTCCATAACTATTTGAAAATACCTACCCACCAAAATCTTTCATGCATTCAATAATTACATTTATAAGTTAATGGAGGTAGGTGGCTTCATTTAAGTAATATGGTGAAAAAGATATGGGATATATGACTAACACTTGGAAATAGAGGACTTTCATACCCATATCCTCTACCTTTATTATTTCCCTCTAATGTAATCATGTAATGACCCATCCCGAATTAAGGGCATAATGTGATTATTAGCATGCATACCATTCATGCATGTGATATCTAGAGATGCATATGTCACATGCATTGCACTAGTATACATACTAATTGATTATGAAAAATGTCTAAATATAGGATAAATTAACTAATTATTAAAAGTACTAAAATAAATACCTAATTATCATGAAGGTAATGAATGTATTATGCTTAAATTCAATAATAATATTCAATAAATATAGTAAACTACGATTACTAATTAACTAGGATAAATGCTCATTAATTCATAAACCCCTTTAATTTTAGTCTGGGAAAAACAAATTTTAGTGGAACTTGAGAACTAACTCAAATAATCAACCAAATTGGTTTAAATGGTTATGAATTTATTTTAAAACCCAAAGGGTGATTGGTTTAATGGTTATAGATATATTAAAACCCAAAGGTCAATGAATTTGAATTGTTATGAATATATTTTAAAACCTAAAGGGCATTCAATTGAATGGTTATAGATATTTTAAAACCCTAAAGGGGGACGATCACCTAAAAACCCATAAAATTCATTCTTCAAGACGTGAGAGAGTTTAAACGATTATTTTATTGAGAGGTGGCGAGAATATTTTTTGGAAAGTAAGTAGCTGCTTCGATATACAAAATACAAATAGGGTGAGGATATGGTATTTTTGGTGTTGCGGAAGTGGAAGAAAAACATAGTTATAGTAAAGATAAATTATGATGAAATGGACCTAAGGGATGAGCCAGAGGCTCTATAATCCACTGAAACTTGAGCATTGTTATTGAATTTTTGGGCATTAGGGCTAGAAGAATTCAATCTCCAAGTATTCAAGGTACAAGAGCAAGAGAGGATGATCCTAGATAGGTAGGGAGATAGGTAGGGAGTAATTGATGGTTTGATAATGAAATAATAAGACTCAAATTTTCCACAATGCACGTCTTCCATGGATCGACATCATACGAAAAAACCAAGTATGTACATATATTAAAACTAGTAGGTTTGAATATTAAATGTGGTTGAAAGAATTATTATTTTATAACTGTAACATGATGATATATTTCACATAAAATTTGTTTCTAAAAAAAATACAATGTTTGGATTTACGCATGGTATCAGAGCATGGATTCAAACACTTTTGTACCTTATAGGCCACCATGTACCTGGAATTAAGAACGAACAAACCATGAAATTATAATAAATTTAATAGTTATACCACCTACCTAGTGCCTCGTAAATATCTCTTTGCATGAATGATGTGTGAACACATAAGTTTCTGCATATTCATGAGGAATAATGTGTATGAGATGTTTGGTGTGAATTTGAATGTCTGATTTTGCTGAGCAATTTAGAATTTATCGCTTACCTCACATATTGAGTAAAACCTTGAATTATTTTTTATGCCAATGTGCCTAACACATTTAATAAGTAGTGTGATCATGAGGATTTAGGACATCTCAGTCCTTGCAAAGTTTTCTACAGTGTAATATGATTCTCGGGAGTTAAAGCGAAAAAATTACCATTTATGACTGTATATTGATGTACACAAAGACCATATTTTCTACATGTTAAACATTTTATGCATACCTTCTTTGGATTTTGTTGTCTATGATATTTTGTTTCACATTTTTGTTTTTATGGGATATTTAATGTTACCACAATCGGAAGAATTCTCCTTGACATATTTCCAAAATCAACACAAAAAATGAGTATATTTGGGTCATCGCTCTAGTTCTATTATTATTGCTTGGATTTGAGAGTATATTTCTAAAGTAACTGGTATAACTAAGTTTATTTTGTTTATTGAAGTCCCTAAAGTGAAATGAATAAATGATAACAATTTGAAAATACTATAATTTTATATAATGACGTCAACCCCTAAATTTAATGGAGGTCATTTATTTGGATCACTTTTGTATATAGGTGTATTTGTGAATAACATAAATAGGAGATATCTTATGACTACTTTCCCCCACTTCATTATACCTATAATTTGTGAAGTTAACGAATGGATTATTAGCTACTGTAAATTTGGTGCATGATTTATTTTCCTTCATAGTGGGAAAATTCAATGTAGATCTATTTAATTTATCTGTGTTATACATATGCAAGCCTTGCGCGTATAAATACCAAATCATGTTGAATACCTCTTTCAAATTATGTAACATATGAGCCAACTTGCATTAATTGTAAACTAGACTATCTTAGGGCATGATATTTATATGTCGACTTTACGTGAAGGGAATTTCGCATAATATTGGGAGACTCCCATATTGTGCACGTCATATATATAAATAGTATATGGTGAAGTGTGCAGTATTGAGAGGTTATTATCACTCGTATAAGTTCTATGCATGCTAGTTTTCAAAACATGAGTTGTATTGGGAGCCCTTGAGATAGATATCAATTCCGATGCATATACATACTTATCCATTAGGTGGACAAATTATGAATATTCAGGAATCCTAGACTAAGAATGATATAGTAAATAATTGGACTAGAAAATGCTTCTTTTTCATTCATTATCAACCATGGTTTTCATGAATTTTTTTGCTACAACATAGTAATTTTGGTATCGAGGGAAGCAATATGAATGTGGTGGGCTTAACACCTAATATATTATCAATGTAGTGCATGTTGAGAGTGACATAGATAGTGTACATACACATATATATATGCAATGGGTGTGCACAACATTGAATATTGTGTTCTAATTGACCTTCTTGGAAACACAATAGCTTGTGTGTAGGTTTGAGATATCATTTGATATGATTTTATATCTTGGATTACTCTCTCACATATGTCATGGCTGGAGTATAATAAGCATAGAAAAATCACTAGTTAGAGGTGTTGATTACTTTATGGATTGAGTGCATTGTACGCACCATGTTAAGACTTGTGATGAAAATGGTTACATTAGATCAATTCAGATAACACAATTGTTGGTTAATATATATGTAAACTATAAACAAATTAACATTGCACATACATTATGTTCTCTTTCTCTCTCTCTCTCTCTCTCACACACACACAATCTGTGATGTGATACTTATGAAATATATTTAATGTGTGACGTGAACCTTAATATGTTTGATGTGTTTATATTAATATATAATGAATGGTATGAACTTTAGAATGTATGAAATATATTTGTGATGCCTTATAATGTGTCACATGGAATTTAGTATTCATGTGTGCACACACCTTTTTCAACCATAGAAGTTGTGATCATTCAATCAAATTTGTCCTCTTGGGTTTTATCATTGAATCCATTTTCTTTGTACTAGTACACGAGTGAAATTATCTCTCTCTCTCTCTCTCACTCTATATATATATATAGTCAATTGAGTGGTGAGGCTCCTCTCACCTATGCCACATAATATTTTTTTCTTTTTTAAGGGTAATTGTAAATCGAGTGTTGACTTAAATGCAAGGTAATGATAATGGTAAGTGGTGTTACAAATTTTTAATATAATAGCAATTTAATTTATATTTTACCCAATATATTATATTTTTTGGTAGTATTTTTAATTAACATATTTTAATTATCATTTAATAAAATAAAATAAAATTCCATAGAGGAAATTGTTATCATGTTTTATTTTCTAATTTATAAACCACTGCCCCTATATTTTCCCCTTTAATTGAAATTTGGAACCCACCCTCTTTTAAGACAATATTATTATTGCATATGTTATGCATGTTTGTCATTGGGACTTGCGAGGACTAGAGGGGGAGACTTTATAAATTTAATACCTTATATTGATGCATTTAATTTATTATAATGCTACTTAATACATTTTTTTTTAATTATTACTTGAAGCATGTTTAATTAATTATAATGCATAATATAAGAATTAAAATAAATATATATGTTAAAAAATATTGCATGGATTGAAATTATAAGTCATATATTGATTTGGTATGAACTTTTTATTGCAGATGTGAATAATGATTATAACCCTGTAATCATTGATATATATTTGTACAAATATATAATTATTTATTGTTATATATATAGAAATAGTTTAAGTGTAGAGCCTAATTCTATGTTTCCGTCAGAGAAGCAAAATTCTATGTAAAATTTATCAAATTAAATATATATACATACCTAGTTTTCTTATCTAATGCCGATCCCTACCAGACTTTTCTCTATGGAAAATTTGAGTCCTCTAGTTATGTTATCAAACTGACCAATTCCTCCCTACCCATCTGTGATCAACCTCTCTAGTTACTAGACTTATAATACTTTTATATTGAATTTTTCCAACCCCATGCCAAAAACTCCAAGAATAGTTCTCACGTTTCCAAGTTTCCATTGAGTCCAGTTCCCTCAAAATCTCTCATAACTCACCTCTTCTTCTGCCTCCTATCCAAGAACCAAATGAATCCCCCCACCTTTGGCCTCTCACCTCCTTTTATCGAAGATGTTTCTTCCTCTCTAAGACATCTCCACACCTCTTCATAATAAAATAAATTACTTTTATTTTAGTTGGTCCCTCCTGACATCATAATTAATAGGTCTACGAGTCTCATAAAATCATTCTCCTTTTAGATTTTAATATCCCAACCACCATTAAAATGACTGCTTCATGCGTTTAGTATGTTTTTCACCATTACCTGACCACTCCTTGGTAAATGTATTTACAATTAAAAAAATTTATCAGATTTGGTTAATCTAAGTTAGTTACCAAGTTTCATTTGAAATGGGTTTATTAATTATAATTTTAGTTTAGTATACTCAATTAATTCTATCATAGAATTAAAACTTAATACATTCATGACATTAATTATTGTTAGGTATTTAATTTAGCACTAATTCATTTATCCATATTTAGACATTCTCCATAGCCAATTAGTAGGTATACTATCACTTTGCATGTGACGCATGCATATGTATCTATCATATGGATTACTTTTATGAATGATAATAATCATATTATGTTTGTAGTCCAAGATGGGTCATTACTTGTATGAATGATAATAATAATATTATGTTTGTAGTCCAATATGGGTCATTAAATGCAACCCTCATTAAGAAAACCTTGTACCGAAGTTAGGTTTTATATAGTATAGCAGCAGTTACTTTATTGATTAATACAGTCATGCAAGGATTGTGTTTTGTGGTTGAATTTTGAATTATAATGTGCGGAATATCAAAATTTGTATTTTGAACATTCCCTGGTTACAGCTTACTAGTCATACCTTACCCCAACAGAGTTACCAAGCTATTCTAAAATCATATTATGCTTCCTAATCTCTTTTTCCCCCATCCTATCTATCTTCTAAAGGAATATGTCATGATGCCATGTATACTTCCCTAACCATCCATAAAACACATGTGTGGGAGCATCGACTACATCGACCTAACTTCCCCAATACGAATTTTCCAATCAACATCACATGTCTAGGGGAACACAACTCGCACAATTCCCCCATGACTCCAGGTTTTGGAGGATGAATGGTTGGGAACACCTCCCCTCTCCCCCTCAATGTAGGACTAGGATCAACACCTTATCATGGAATCTCATTAAGCCTCATTTGTTCTTAGAGTTTTCTCATCACATGTTTTGTTTAATAATGATATCATCTGCAATATCAACACTTGTCCACACATTATAACATATGCTTCAATATATTCAAAACCAAAATAAGTTCAAATAATCAATTTCTAGCATTATTATTTGTTGACATCTATGGTATTGATCTTTGAGTTCATATAGCATATCTGACTATGTATAACCAATATTCCTATAGTTAGCTTTCACATTGTGTAGTCAATTGTGATCACTATAGTTATATCCATCACATCAATAATAAGCAATATGTGGTCTTTAACGTAATCAAATGTTCATAAGTAAAACATAATATGTAGGTATTTCATTCATGACACAATTCACATTGGTATCCATGTGCTAGAAAGGTGTACATATTTAATTAAGCATACATGAAAGAACATAATAATTTGAAATGAAATTCTCAAATGTAACTCTTCATGGTTATAGATAAGGTCAAAATTATAGTCTCATATATTTGGCGAAATAAAGTAAGGACATAGAAAATAAAGTTTTTAAGTGTGCCAAAAATCAAGACAGGTTGGGATAATTCTGACATAAGGTCTATATGTGTTCCTAGATAGCGGACCTAGGATTATACTTCTCCCATTAGACCTTAACTTGGTCCACCAAGAGGTTCATGAGATTTCAAACCCTACGTTCAGTATATGTAATGGTTCGGAAAAAATGATTCCATCTTCCAATACCTACAATTCCTTCCATTGAAGGTTATGAGATTCATCATCTATGTAGTTTCTTAGTAAAAGTAAATGAAAAACATTACAAATTTTATGCAAATGGGGTGGCAGTACAAGATGGTAGGTGACAAGTCTGACTCTTTCTAGAATTTTAAATGGCCCAATAAACTAGGGCGACAACTTTATTCCCTTTCCAAACCAGATGGTTCTTTTGTTTGATATAGATAAAAAAAAATTGTCTCTTATTTCATAATTCCTATCTGTCCTATGCACATCCACACTATATTCAGTTTCCTTTAATTGATGCCTACTTTGTTATACCTTTTCTTACATATATTGTATTAATTTTGGTCGCACAATCACCCAATCCTCCGACCTGTCCCAACATATCAAAGTTTTACAAGGTATTCCATATAACACTTCAAATGGAGGCATTCCAATTGATTTGTGGTAATTATTTTTGTATGCAAATTCAACCAATGGAAATTTATTTTCCCAATGTGTTTATTAGTCCATAACACACGTCCTCAACATATATTCTATTACTTGGTTCACCTTTTCTATATTTCCATAATTTTGAGACATTTTGTCTTGGAAATACAAAGATATGTCAGGTGTTGATCCGAATATTGTGGTACATGAAATCAAACTTATCCAGATGCTAAACTAGTTTGGAAATGCGTACGTCTGATCCACCCTAAGAAAGCTGCTACAATCAAAGGAGAGGTTGAAAAAAAATTGTGCTAGCTTTATTTACCCAATTCCTCTCATTGATTAGGTCTCAAACATAGCCTTGATGATGAAGAAACAAGGAACAATTTTAATGTGCATCAACTATTATGATATTAAACATGCCTGTCCCAAAGACAACTACCCAACCTTTTTTATCGACCAAATTATTCATGAGTTTGTTGGAAGTGAAATTTTTTCATTTATGGATGGTTTTTCAAGTTACAATCAAATCAACATACTCCCATAGGACCAAAATAATATTTCATTTATCTATCCATGGGGCATGTTTTCTTATTGAAAACTCCTATTAGGTTTGAAGAACAGTGGTTAAATTTTCCAGAGGGCCATGAATTCTTCCTTCCATGATATCAATCACATTGTACAATGTTATTTAGATGATTTACCTGCCCACTCTAAGCATCGCGAGGATCATCTAATGCATCTCAAGGTGATTTTTCTATGTTTTCAACATTACAATATCAGATTAAATTTGCACAAATGTGTGTTTTGTGTCTAGTCCAATAGACTTCTTGGTGTCATTATGTTGAAGAAAGGAATCTACATTGATCCACTCAAGGTACAAGAGATTCTTGATTTCCTTGCACCTTCCTCACTTATTTAGCTACAACACCTCCAAGGGAAGGCTAGCGTTCTATAGAGATTTGTCCCAAATTATAGAGAACTTATGAAAGGATTTACTTGCACATTAAAAAAAGGGGTTCCCTGCCATTGGGATGATACAACCCAAAAGGATTTTATTGCCTTGAAATATGTCCAATTTGATCATCATTATTGTATCCCCCTGAATACCAACACGACTATCTCCTATACCTCGCTGCAGTTATTATCACCATTTCCATACTATTGGTTGAAGAAGATGACCTAGGGGACAAACAACTAATCTATTGTTTGAGTTAAAATAAAATACACTCACGTCTAAAATTTAACTTTCATAGTTGTACAAGTTTTCCATAGATTTTTCCACTACATTCGGCTTTAGAAGACTATAGTAGATTTTTATTGCTACCCGATGACATACATTTTTTCACGATAATTGTTGGGTGGAAAATACTCTAAATGGATTGTTATTATCTATTATTTTGATTTGTAATTCATCAAATCCAAGTCTAAGAGGTCCCTAGTCTTCGTTAAACTGATATGCAACCTTCCCTCATATGAGATTGAGTCTATATATCATCATTGTATTCTTGATGAGTTATTGTTTCTAATTGATTCATCCAATCCTTTGTATGGAGATATCATTGTCTATCTACAGACCCAAAATTTCTAGACTAACACACTCTAATCAACAATGTATTCAATACCAGGCTCAAAATTACATTATACTTGGTGACACTCTCTATCTCTTTAGTGTTGATACGATATTTAGATGATTTCTCACCCATGAGGAGGAAGAGAAATATTTGAACAAATGTCATGTTCAAGCATGTGGAGGAAATATGTATAGCTATGCCACCGCCCAAAATAATTTACAAGCTAGTTACTTTTTCCTACCATGTTTTGAGATTTCATCCTTGCAGCCCAAAAGTGTCACACTTGCTAGATTTATAATTGTAAATCTCATTCTCCACTTGATCCTATGCATCTTGTTATCGTTTTTGGTCCCTTTATGAAATGGAGCATTAACTTCATGGCCTATAATCCTCATTCATCTATGGGGCATGACTACATTATTGTGGTTGTAAATTATTTTACCAAATGGGCTGAAGTGATTTCTACATAAAACAACAATGGAAAAACATCTTCAATATTTCTTTTCAATCATGTCATTGCTAGATTTAGTGTGGCACAAACTATTTTTACAAACCATGGTAAACATTTCCAAAATTACATGATGTCTAAACTAACTGCCAAGTTGGGCCTTTATCATGATAGCTCGACTCTGTATTACCAACAATCCAATGGGAAAGTAGAAGCCACTAATAAGGTTTTGGAAAAAATGTTGCAACATATGATATGGATTCATAAGATGAATTGCCACTTCATTCTTTTATTTCCTTTGTGGTAATAAAGAACATTTATCTGAGCTACAACTAGATTTACAACCTTTTAATTGGTGTATAGTCTATAAGTACTCATTTCCATTGAATGTGAGATTCCATATTTAAATCTTGTCGTCGAGCTTCTCCCCACAACCTCAGCACAAGAACTATGTTTTTTGCATCTAGCACATTTATATGAGACCCAAATTGATGCAACAATTACCAATGAGTCCCAATAGAAACACATAAAAGGACAGTATGAAAAAAATGTTAAACCTTGTTCCCTCTGGAATGGTAATTTAATACTTTATATGATTAGGAGGTCGATAAATTAAGGGATGGAATACTTGAACTGATGTGGCTAGACCCGTATATAGTCAAATTTGTAGTTGCGAAAGGGGCTTATGAGCTCATTGATTTTGATGGAATCCCTTTGGCACAAACCAAAAATGGGTTGTACCTCCAAAACTACTATTCCTAGATTACCTTTGCATAGTCACTATGTACATACTATATAGTTATGTTAGTGTGTTTTTAGTGTGCTTCCTTCAGAGTTTCCTACTGTCTCTAATAATTTTGAATTACATTTGATTTGCAGGTGTTGATTTTCTCTGAGCCATATGGTGGTTATAAAAATGGCAGTAGTCATACTACTCGTGACCTTTCCTCTATAGCGTGGGATATCTATGCTCCAAATGGTGAGTTAGTGAGTCTACAAGGAATTTGTATTGGTTGCTCAACTAATAATATCGTTGAGTATAACCGAATGATAGAACTATTTTCTAACACTATATCAGGTGGAATTCACCATTTTATGCTCATAATTAATTCACAACTTGTAGTACTACATTTGAATAAAGTCTATTTAGTACGAAGTCCAACTATGCTACCCATTTTTTTAAGGGTTTGACTTCTAGAACGATATTTTGATTACATTCCATAATAACATATCCCTAGGACTCTAAATAAATTAACTAAATCATTATCCAATTATGTTTTAAACATACATTTGCAACACATGTAAATATTTCAATCAAACATCACACATTGAAGAAGAAAATAAAGAAAATAGGAAACATCGATAAATAGATGTATATAGATTTTGATTTTACAAAAACTATGTCCAAGACACATATAGACATATGGCATATAATATCAAAATCTATGTAGGAAAAATATGGCTCTAAGGCCTCTTAGTTGACTAATCCTGGTGATGATCGCAATAACAAATAATCGCACCAACAACTTTTCATAGCAACCGACTGATGTGATTTGGAACTCCAATAGTGTGTCGTTGCAATCACATAAGGATCTCATTAGCTTTGGTATCTGGAACACTATGTGTAAATCCATCAACATGCTCCTCAAGCTTAGAAATATTCTAAGCTATATTGAGATCCTACATCTCCACCTCTGCCCCTGCAACAACTCCAATCACTGCAAGTTGTAGCTCTCCATGTTGCTGAAGGTACGATGAGCCTACTGGTTATATTGGTCCTCTATCTACATGTGAAACCAATAATCCATCTCCGATACATTAAAGAAATAAAATCTTTAAAATCCAAAAATAAAAAGTCATTCCAAATGTCATTTTTTTACCTATATCACCTCATTTCTTTCCTTCAGGTAAAACGAGATTTTCTTCTCCTCAGAAATCAACTCTGACATATAGATAGTCCTCGATCATGATATTGTGTACCTGCACCCACCAAAAGAAAGCAAGGGTAAAAATCTCCATAGGTGCACCCCCATGAGGAGACATGAGATCTAATGATTGCCTCATCTGTGGAACCCTAGGACCTAGAAGCTTGAGTAAAATCCATTGAGGATGAAGCAATGGTAACCTCTCTAGAGGAAATGATATCAGAATAGAACCATATTCAAATTTCTTCAAATTTTCCAATACCCATTCACGCGAGTTGAAAATAGTAGCTTCTATGCATTCCAATGTGAATTGCATTTGGGACTTGGTAGGCAAATACAAAGCAGCACTGCCAGCCAATCGAGTAATGGTGAAAATGATCATCCTAAGAGGAATTTGAACCACATCCTTAATCTCTATCTTTCTGAACATTATTTATTGAGAATGGGGCCTAAAGCGCACAACTATGTAGTCCTTGACAGTTTCATCGCCCCTTCTCATGCCAAATAATGAGATAGGAGCTCCTCTCTGAGACAACCCATTCAAAAAATAGATATCTTCCATCTTTGTCATAAAAATATGTGCTCTGATCCTAAAGCAGTGTCCCTGAATATCCCTTGCTCAGAACAAGTATTCCAGTAATTAAGCTAAGCTCTCATGTCTGAAATCTAGATAAAACTTATTAGAGAAAATTTCAACTCAAAAATAGACACCTAAGAAAAATTAAGAAATTGATAAAATAATTCCATGTAGATAAATTTTTAACATATCATTTTATTATTTTACATTTATCAAAATTACCCAAATAAATGTCATGCTTATAAAAAAATTTATTGTATACATTTTATATTTAAATTAATTTATTAGCACAAGATTTAATAAAATTTAAATAAAAAAGATAAATTGGAAATTTAAATTACCCAAGTAAACGTCACTTTTATCAAAATAATTGTATATATATATTTTAAGTTAAATTAATTTATTAACACAAGATTTAATAACATTTAAATTTAAAATTTAAATTTAAATTACCCAAAAAAATGCATTTTTTCAAAATAACTGTATGCATATATTTTATATTTAAATTAATTTATTAGCACAAGATTTAATAAAATTTAAATTTAAAATGTAAATTTAAAATTTAAAATTTAAATTAATTAGATGTCATTAAAAGCATACTCAACCTAGATTTTACTATTTATTAAAAATATTCTCGATATTATAACTTTTAAAGAATAAGATATTAATTTTATTTGTAATATTTAATGTAGTTTTGGGTCACTTAGGCACCATTCATGCTTAAGGTAGGCAAAATTATATTATTAAAAAATTTATCGGTGCCTAGTCACACATGTATCTCTCTTGAATTTTAAAGGATTTTAATTGGCTTACATATTATGACATGGAAATTCAATGTTAACATTTTAAAATGAAATTTCCTCT
The DNA here is from genome assembly GCA_031772625.1 of Pinus tabuliformis. Lineage (NCBI taxonomy): Eukaryota > Viridiplantae > Streptophyta > Pinopsida > Pinales > Pinaceae > Pinus > Pinus tabuliformis. The sequence goes on from CM062804.1 coordinate 1,011,871,340, forward strand.
AATTGCATAAGAAGAACATAGTTCCTTAAGGCTCATATTGTTGTTGGATCATTGGAAACATCCAAATCTTGAGATTCATGTTCGCTTTCCCTCTAGCCTAGAACCATTTTTTCTCCAGTGAATAGCTGCAAAATCATAAGAAAAAAATATTAGAATTGACCTTGTGTGAAACTTTAGGAGAAATCTAACTTAAAAACATTAATTTTTTTCTCCAAGTGTGCTCATCACACATACCTTTTAAGGGACAAAGTGACCCAATCCACTCTGCCTTCTTAGCAGGTATGTTGGTCCACTCTTGCCAATATGGATAAGGTAGACCCAATGCACCTTTCAAGACATAGAGGGTGCAATGGGCCTAGGGTCAAAATTTAGACCCTAAAATGAGGAAAGATCTTAAAAAATTGCACAAAATGAAAACATGGAAACCTTAAAAGTAGAGATGAAGTGTAGATCGCATACTCAGAACTAACGATGCTCGAAATGGTCCACTAGATTGGTTGTAATCACCTATTGAAGTTTGAGGGTAAATGCACTCAGAGCTCACTCATAAGAGGTAAAATGAAAAATGGTAAAAAATGTTTTTACTTCTTCCTATTTATGGTTAATATATATATATATATATATATATATATATATATATATATATATATATATATATATATATATATATATATATATATATATATATATATAGATATATTATATTTTGACCTAATTTTACCATGTAGCATATATTTTTTATTGTTTTGTGGTGTTTTGAACAAGTTAAACGCTAATTGAAGTATCTGATATAAATTGAAATTCAATGCATGTCATTTTGATGAAAGAGAACACTTTTATTACTTTTTCAGGCTCTATAAACTTATGACAAAAGGGACCCCCTAGAGTCCTCTTTCAACTCTTTTCAGACTCCTAAAACATGAAAATATTTTCAAGCACTTGTATTTTCCAGCTTGTTAAAGTAAATGAAAAGGCGGTTTCTGAGTATAATTTTAACCCTTTTTTAGGCTGGGATAGACTATTTACGAAAAATAAATACTTTAGTCAAACATGACTAAAAGATTCTCCTGAGTATTGTTTTATGCATTTTTCGATTCAAGGGACTAAATTTATGAAAAGGAACCTTTGGAGTTTTAATTTTCACATCTTCTTCAAACTATGTAAACATGAAAGTGAAGTCGAGTTACACTTCCGATCGAATCGTAAAATCATCAAACAACTTTGGACTAGTCGAACATGATGAGTCCGAATCACTCCTTCTCAGGGATCATTAAAAATACTCAAAAGGATTCATCTGAAGAATGAACTTATATATCAGGCATATGTTATCCTCCTTAATCTTGTAAAAAATAAAGAGGTATTGACTAGAAATGGTTGGGGAAATTGGGAAAACAGGGTACTTAACCTATTAATGGTAGTGAGTCATGCTTAAATATGACACTCTTTCACTTCATCTCTGTGAATGTTAGATTGGGAAATATTATTGCCTCTTTGGTTAATCACACCATATCAAAATCCTTCATAATCAGTTTTGAGTCAATGCTTCCAACTCCATAAACTGTCACCAATATGTTGAAGATAATTTATTCAATTTACACCTGCAATAGTACCTCTTGCTCCTAAACCAGCTTTGTGTCAACATCATTTTGTCTCAAATATTGGTACCTATTTCACATCGTTGATGATGGATACATCAAGGCCCTCCTGTGATGGGTCACTTCTTGTCGACATCAACTCATTATCCATGAAGTTTACCTAAAAACATATTGTTCTGTAGAATTATTCTTGAAAGTGTACGAAAAAAACTACTTTAGGATGTGGATGACAGACATCCCTAACAATAAAAAATGGCTGATAAACAGTGTGGATTTGTAGCAAATGATAGAAACAAAACCTGCCAAAGCCCTGATCTATGCAACAGAAATAGTTAAATAACATAATGAAATAAGCACAAGTAACTTCAATAATCCAATGGAAACCAATATTAAAGAATATATTTTGTTAAACAACACATGTGAAGGGAACAAATAGTGTTACCAGTCCCCCTCTATGGGATTGTTTCTTAGCTATCATCAATGTCTTTAGCTTTTGTAGAGTCTCTCTCCTCTATCATGTGTAAAACCCAACAAATAGAGTGTTTGGGCTCAATGAGAACTCAAATGGAAAAGGAAAATGATGTGTAACAGTGTAATAATTAGAGTTACAACATTGAGTGAAACAATGAAAATAATCAAAAGTGAAGAATTAATGTAAAACCCTTCTATTTATAACAAAATATTAAGTTATTCTCAAATAATGGGAAATAATAAAATATTATTAGCCAAATTCTAGAATTAACCATTTGGAATATTTTATTATATTTGTTTGGAGGGAAAAAGCATTTAAATTGGTTAAATACTTTTATTTAGAAATAATAAATAAATAAATGATATATTTATCATCTCAAGGAATATTGTTAAGGAATAATAAACAATGGTTGATTTAAGTAATTCTAGGGGATTTAGTGAAACTTGACAAGGAATAATAACTAATTAGTGATTAATTAATTATTCCTAAAGAAAGATAAGATAATTAATTATTTATCTATCTATTTCTCATAACTGGGTGAAATATGATAAGGAATATTGGTTAAATAATGGTTTAATTAATCATTCCTAGAAGATAATTAAATAAATAGTGACTTATTTAATTATTCTTCATGGATTTAACCATAAATAACTTAACGAATGTGGTTTATTAAGTAATTTCTTATAGTGAAAGCAATTTTACTATGATAAAATTGGCCCTACATGGTGTACTTTGATCCATCTAGTAAATTATGGCTATATGATCAATTTCTTTGTGATAATAGATTGTCCCCCAACATATGATTGTTAGGAGAAAAACATATGACTGAAGTACGTTGTAAGGACACAATCACTAGACACCAAAGGGGAGTCAAAGAGAGAGAGAGAGACCACATGAGCTGAATCGAATGAGGATAGTGACTGAGGGGGTGAGACCAACTAACTGATGTAAGCATACATTTATGTGATGGTACCTAATCTCAGTGAGCCCAGGGAGGAATACCTATATCCACTGAGATAACTCAGTACAGAAATAATAATGCCCCCAGAAAAATGAAATTGAGCAATAAATTACATGTTGAATGGTACATGACATGCTGGCATGAATGAGCCAGGAAATAATACAACGTGTCCCATATACATAATGCATCTGGAAGAACATGAGCTAGGACTGAATACAATAACGTTTGATTACATGAGATATAATGGCCCTTCCCTCAAAAAATGGGTGGGAGGGAGGGTATAACAACCAAAGAGGCCCTGTTGAACAAGAAAGAAGCTCTGCAAAACTGAATGGATCATCTAAAAGGGACATGCATGTCATGAGTGTTGTAAGTGGCAAGACTTAAACCCATCAAATTTGTGGAACTGCATCTGAGGTTGTAGCATAATATGAAGGCATCTGGGCATGTGGGGGGCTACCTAAAGGGCCACCCCCTCATGAGGTCTGAAACATCTCACACACCCGAGAATCACTGGTACAATCTTTTGCATCACTAGACCATCATGTGTATGAATTAGGAGCATGAAACAACCAAGTCAAAGGGAAATGATGATTCGCTTTGCTTAATTTGAGGTACCAAAGAAGAGTGGAATCTAGAACCAAGATACATCTCCCTCTAGGCCATTCTTCTGGAATAGACGTGCTGATGTCACAAAAAATAGGGCCCACCATAGGTGAGGCAATGAGGATCCTCAAATAAGGCACGAGAGAAAATAGTAATTCCACTGATGGACTGATACTAGGGAAAATGGATAAAATGGGGTTGAGGGACAAACAAATGACTTCCCTTGTTAGAGCATAAACTGCATGGTTGGCTTGGCAGTGACTAACTCGACTCCGGAGGGGATGGTGGATAGTATGACTGAAGGCCAAACTAGGCAACATGGGATCAATGGTATGAAAAAATGGATGGAATACTATGACATGATATAATGGGATGTGAAACAGACTCCATGGATGCAAGGGTGACTCGATGATGCTCCCACACATAATAGGCTTGCTGGGGACCATGAAAACATGAGAAAATGATGGTTACTCATGACAAAAATCAACACGTGAGATAAAAAGCACTAAGTGGAGGTGGTACCCAAGGTACAATCTTTGCATATGAAGAAATTCGATTTTAAGAGGCAACGAAGTGATCCTTCTTGGAAAAATGGCTTCCAGGTGAAGTGTCAAATCATTAAAACCTAAGAAAGACCCACTATAGTACTCAATCAAAGATTTCCAATGGTGCTAATGGTTTTTCAAACTGAGCTACGGTTTGGTTGCAATGTGTGATAGAAAAACAGTGGGTTTTCCTATAAAAGGGTGTTTTCCTTCCAATTTTAGAGGAGGAGAAGGCCCTAAATCTTGTGGAGGTCATAGAAGACAAACCAACCATTAGAATTAGGGTCTGTATCTTTCAGGAAAGTGGCCTTACTTTTCTAAAGATAGCCTTATGCTTCATGGAACAATGGTTCCTGGTGAAGAATTAAGGGAAGAGGAAAACGAGAATGAACTTACTATAGGAGGTCTAGAATCATCCTCACCCACTAAGTCAAACATGGGGACTATGTGGCACCCAGTATCCTATGGGCATACCAGATGTGCTTAGAGTGGTGGAATTCAAACACATTTATTATTTATGCGATACATAATATTATTATGCATCTTTTATAGGACAATGATGGTTCGCCATGTGTTGTGTTTGTGGTATACATGTGATAAATGGCAATCTAGAATGTTATTTTCAATGGTATCTACACATTTATTTTTGACACTAGGAACATGACTAAAATTAATGGTTTCAAACTCACGTACCAATATATTAACTCATAGATATTTTTTAAATAGGACTTGGTTATGCACATGATATACACCATTCAATTTTGTGACAAGCAACAAGGAATCTAAACAAACATGAAGATGAAGGATGTGATGAGCAAAGGAATTGACTAAAAAACCTATCACTACATCATATTCGGCTGGTTATTGGTGGAAAACCCAATGCATACGCCGTTAGAATGGATTAACATATGCATGGGGGTGAAAACGGCCCATGCTGTCGAGGCTGGATTCTTGGAGAAGCAACTCGCACCATCGGCATAACCGATATACAGTGTGGATGATGGATCCATCTAAAAGGTGCTAAAGACAACAAATGAGATCATGCAACCTACCTAAATGCATGACAAAAATAAATACACACAAATCAATGGGATATGGAATGAGTAAAATTTCTTAAGGTAGAGTGCATTGCGAGGATTAGGAAGAAGTTGGTCTTTGACATCCTCTAGAAGATATGCCCCCTTACCCAAGTCCTTACGAATGATGTAAGGTCCTATCCATAATTATGAGTGAGACAAAAGTGAAGGATACAATCATCACTGCAATGATAAAGGTCATCGTCGATGAGAAGATAGCGAGGGGAATGGTATCAGATATATCGTCGATGATCACAAGTAATATGGGTTAAAAACTTTTGGGTTCACAAATATGTGACGAAGTATGCATGATGGTGCATATAATACAAATGGTAATCAGGGGTAGACATATATTCCTTGATGCCTCATCAGAATGGAATATGGGTAGACAGGAGGAAGATTGACGACATGATGTGGTGGTAGTACCTAGTGCATCATCCTAAGCCTTATCTAAGGTGAGCAAGGAATGAATGGTAAGGAATGAAGTAGCTAGGAGTAGCAGATTCGGTTGAAGCGGTTGAACCACCACTAGCAACAGAGATGGAAGCGAAGGTAGGAGCACCACGCCCATCGGCATCATAGCTACCAGCGGACCTGCACTATAATCAGTAGTTGGTAAAGGCTTTCATTTCCAGTTCAAGTTTGGGATCGAGAGTCTGTAGTTCCATTCAGAAAGGAGAAGTGAAAATGGTGTCAACTTCTAAGGTGAATCATACGCAAAAGCAAGCAACCTATGCTCAACCAGCTGTGACTCAGCCTTTTTCCTCATACCATCACAGGTACAACCGGTTTGGTTAGAGAAGGTTCACATATGCATCACCTGGAATAGTAGACGACAAGGTAGTAGATGGAAAATATATCGATTTTGAGACCTAGCTTCCCAACGAAGGAGGTTCGATATAAGTGTGCGCAAAAACCTCAAAAAGGTTTTCCTCCAAGGAACTCAAGGATGACGACAGGTAAAGGATATGGAGAGTTCGTCATCTTGACATCAGGGGGAGGGATTGTGATGGTGTGACTAGAGTCCCCTTGTTCTGGTGTACTAGTGGTACTATAATCCAAAAGTAAAGGAGTATATGATCCACTATGAGTAGCCTCGAAGTCACAAAGCACTTGGAGTCAATCTTGAAATTCGTTGGGATGAGGCAAACAATGGGAATAATGACCATAATGTTGTTGGCATTATGATACAGGTATGTTAAAATTGGAAACCAGGGAAAAACTTCATGTAGGTCATCTTATTGATGGCTGATAATATTTTTATTATATTCCTCTCGTCAAGAGGTGTAGGATTGATATAAAGATTATCCGATTCTGATAAGTATTCATGGAGATATAAATTTATTTTGATTATGGAATTATTATCAAGCCGACCTACAACTCATGTAGGCTCAGAAGCCCAACCTTTGCATATATTCAAACACCAACGTTGTATATAAATATATGATGACTTTTCCTCATTTGGACTCACTCATCTCATCACATCTCTCTCTCTCTACTGTGCAGAAAAGAGTCTCTTCTCTACTGTGCAGAAAAGGGTCTCTCCCTCACACATGTGAAGCCGAAAGCTGCTGAAACTAAAGCTGCAACTACAGAAGTAAAGATTGACCTACATGGACTAGAAGATCTCCTCATCTGAACTACACTATAGGTTCATCTAAATCTCCTTTGAAAGTTGCAACTTTTGGTGGTGGAATCAAGTCAATCTGATGGACGGTTTGCAAGATATCAATTGCCCTAGTTTGAAGCCGGAAGCTGCCAAAACTGAAGCTGCAATTGCAGAAGTAAAGATTGACCTGCGTGGACTAGAATATCTCCTCATATGAACTATGCTATAGGTTCATTTGAACCTCCTCTAATCCACAACTTTTGGTGGTGGAATCAGGTCAATCCGACGGATGGTTTGCAAGATATCGATTGCCCTAGTTTGAAGTCGGAAGCTGCCGAAACTGAAGCTACAACTGCAGAAGTAAAGATTGACCTCCATGGAAGAGAAGATATCCTCATCTAAACTACACTATAGGTTCATCTGAACCTCCTTTGGAAGCTGCAACTTTTGGTGGTGGAATCAAGCCGATCCGACAGTCGGTTTGTGAGATATCGTCTGCCCTAGTTTGTTGATGAAGCCACTAATACTGATGTTGCTGATCTAGGGTTTGCTACTGTTGATATAAATCATATTTATTGCACTATTTCTCTCTGTTGAATTATTGAAGATAAAAGAATATTCGATCAAAGGGTTTCCCCACACATTGTGGGTTTTGTCCCTAATTAGCCGCCACATCTTGTGTCTCTTGTCTTGGCTTGTTTTCTGTCGATCGTTTAATGTTCTATCTGCACTTTACTTTATGTACGTGATTGCTAATCTGTGGAATATAGTAAGAAAAATAAGTAAACTATTATAAGAATAGAACATACCATAACTTAACATGGTATCAGAGGTGAGGTGAAGACAAATCCCAAGCAAGAGCAAGAGCAATCATAGAAGAGAAGATTAGTGAGGCTATCCTAAAAAAACTATGGGGTCCTCAACACTCTGCTGAAGGCAAGCTTTGTAAGAAAGCTGACTATCACGGATGGAAGATGTCTATCGATATAACCCTAGAAGATCAAGGAGTGTTGGACCATGTAAGAGGAAATATTGTTGAGCCTCCATCAAATGCATCTGCTGCTGCCTCGAACAAATGGAAAACTGGAGAATTCAAAACAAAAAGATCATCCGGGACTCCATCGACAAGCATTTGGTGGTCTACATATTTGAACTGGACACCTCCAAGGAAATATACGATAGACTGGTGAGTTTGTTTAAAGTTAATGATGCAAATCAAGTTTTATTTCTTAGAAATAAGCTAAGGGAAATCAAGAAGGGTAAAGATGAGAGTATGTAAGAATACTTCTTAAGAATAACCGAGATCAAGAACGATCTCCTATCTATTGGGGAGACTATTACTAACAAAGAAATGGCACTCATGACTCTGGGAAGATTACCATCCAAATGGTACATGCTCAGGACTACTCTTTTGAACAATCATGTAATTCTTGGTTTCGAGGAATTAATGGCTAGATGCATTCAAGAAGAAACAAGGGTAGAAGAGTAAGAAATGTCGTTGCCTAAAGGAAGGCTGGACCTAAGGGTGGAAGAAAAGGATGATGTTACATTTATGATAAAGCAAGTCACTATGCGAGGGAATGCCCTAATAGAAAGGACTCTCATCATGATGATGATCAAAATCCCTCTGATGGTAATCAAAGGGATGGAAAATTCAATAGCAAAGGTAAGAGGAATGTTGGAAATCAAGGAAGAGGAAAACCATTCAAGAAGGCTAGAAATTCCAGGATGTATTAAATGCATCTGACCTCAAAAAGAACCTAGTGTCCATCTCGGCAATGGAAGACAAAGGCTACAAGGTAACCTTCAGTAATGGCAAGGTATGTATATGGAAAAATAATGTTAAATATTCCTTTACTCTTGGGTTCCAAGTTGATACTTTATATCAGGTCAGTGGAAGTCTGATAGGTGTCATGTCTTATGACACATCTCTCCAGTCCGAACTTTGGCATCGGAGGTTTCCCCCCTTCATTATAAAGTTATACTTAGTGTAAGATAAATGGTGACAGGGATGCCCGAATTCTGAGTAGAGAAAGAAGGTGTATGTCCAGGATGTGCTGAAGGAAAGCTCAAAATGGGACCATTCCCCTCAAACCTAAGCAGGACCTCTGATATATTACAGTTGGTTCACTCATGCATACCTGAGGTTGGCATTAAGAGGGAGACTACTACACCACATACTCCAGAGTAGAATGGTGTGGCATCGTACGATTGTGGAAGCTGTCTCTATGGGTAGATGATGTAACAATGCCTAGAGTGGAAGAACCAATGGATCCTATTTATCCACCTGAGCCTTCCTCTTCTAGGAAGAGGCCGTCATGGCTTAGGGGGCTACTTGATGATGCTGAAGGACATGCTGCACCACAAGGAACCTTTCGTGAAAGTAAGAAACCTAATAGGTATCAGGGATACCTGACCTTCATGAGCACGATCATACAAAATGAGCCTTCATCATTCTCAGATGCCATCAAGCATCAATTATGGAAGGATGCTATGACTGAAGAATATGAATCTATTATGAAGAATGATGTCTAGGAAGTAGTTCCCAGACCCCAGCACAAGATAGTTGTTACTTCAAAATTTCTTTACAAGATAAAGCATGCAGCAGATGGAAGTACGGAAAAGTATAAGGCTTGTTTTGTTGCTCGTGGTTTCTCCCAGAAGGAAGGTATAGGCTATGATGTAATATTTGCACCTATTGCCAGATATATGACCATCCGCTCGATCATAATCCTTGCGGCTTCACAAGGATGGAACCTACATCAGATGGATGTCAAGACCACATTCTTGCATGGTTCAATCAAAGAAGAGGTCTAAGTGGAGCAACCCGAAGGATTTGAGATTTATGATCAAAAATCTCATGTATGTAGGTTGAAGAAGGCTCTCTATGGGCTGAAGCAAGCACCTCGAGCATGGTATGAGAGGATTGATAGCTACTTGATGAAGCTGGGATTCACTAGGAGTGAAGCCGTTCCTAACATTTACCTTAAGGTTGAAGATGACAAGCCTCTCATACTAGTGTTGTATGTAGATGACCTCTTTCTAATAGGTGCATACGCTCTCATTCACGAATGTAAGAGGGAGTTGGCTTCTGAATTTGAAATGAAGAACCAAGGACTTCAAGTGTGGCAAAAGCCAAAGGAAATTTTCCTATCTCAAGGAAAATATGTGCTGAAGATTCTGATAAGATTTGGTATGACGGAATGGAAGCCTATGACTACCTCGAGGATCTTAACTTTCAGAAGTTATATGGTAGTGATGTCGGACTAGATTTGGGAAATGCATTTGAGTTTCAAAAACTCATCCACGTTGATGTTCTTGGTGAACCTCCGTCTGAACATATGTTTTGCAATTAGCATTGTGAACTCATATTTGGTTGAGCCTCACTGGATTGATGCCAAGAATCTTCTGAGATGTCTTTAGGACACAATCTCTCATGGATTGAGATACACTGCCAGAAATATGAAACTGCATGATTATTCAAATGCTTATTAGGCAGGTAGTGTAGAGGATCACTGGAGCACTTTTAGTGCCGTTTCTCTTTGGATTCTGCTTCGATATAATGGATGAGAAGGAAGCAGAAGTCGGTTGCCATAAGCACCACCGAGACTGGATATCTATGAGTATGATCTCGTATGAAGCTGCCTGGTTGGGGAAGCTCTTCAGTGAGCTGTTTGAACACATACCTCTGTGATTCTCTGTAACAACCAGAGGTAGGATTCGATTATTGAGGAATCCCGTATTCGTTGATTGCTCTAGCAGATAAACATCATTTGGGATATGGTAAGTTGATGAGCAAGGAGGCTCCATTGCATTAAGATGATGTGTAGGTCGATACACCTTGTCAAAGCCCCGAAGAAAGATCTAATCTGTGATTTTCCCAAACAACTTGGAGTCGTCAAGAAACCCTTGTACAAGGGCCCTGCATGTTGCATACATTGAGCTCTGGGAGCTCTGAGGGCTTGTGGTTCTTACTGGAGCAACATACGACCACAGGGTGACTCACCCTCCCCTGGTGGTGCGCATTGGAACAAGATGATTCGCTCTCTTGTGGAACAAGATGATTCACTTTCTTGTGGAACAGGATGATTTTCTCTCCTGTGTAGCATGATTGATGTGTTCTCTTGTGAGGCCCGGATTGATGTGTTCTCCATGGTGATTGTAGCAGGATTGATGTGTTCTCCTGTGAGGTCTGGATTGATGTGTTCTCCATGGCGATTGTAGTAGGATTGATGTGTTCTCCTGTGAAGCCTGGATTGATGTGTTCTCCATGGCGATTATAGCTGGATTGATGTGTTCTCCCGTGAGGAATGGATTGATGTGTTCTCCATGGAAATTGTAGCAGGATTGACGTGTTCTCCTGTGAGTACAAGATTGATTAGTTCTCCTGTCGAGGCATCCTACCCATGTAGTCTGGGACTCATGGGAAGTACCTCTCATCTGATTAATGAGCAGGGAAATAATGTTAGGGACCATAGTAGTACCAATGGACACATCGTTGTATCTACCATACTCCCTACGCTAGGATAACCTCCATTGATCGGGGATCAATGATACTGGTCTGGGACCAGTGGTACGAGTTGTACCATACTATGACGTTGACTTCATGTCGGTTGAGACTAGTCTAGGACTAGTGGTACATACTCTAAGACTGACTTTGTGTCAGTGCAGTACTAGTCTGGGACTAGTGAGAGCAATACATAATATGACGCTGACTTCGGGTCAGTTGATACTGATCTGGGACCAGTGGTACACTCTCTAAGAATGTGATACTAGTCTGGGACAAGTAGTAGGAGTGGTACCTACTATGAAGCTGACTTCAGGTTGGTTGAGACTAGTTTGGTACCAGTGGTACACACTCCGAGACTAACCTTGAGTTAGTGGAGGAAGATACTAGTCTGAGACCAGTGGAGTTGTACTCACTATGACGCTAACTTTGGGTTGGTTTAGACTAGTCTAGGACCAGTGGTACATACTCTGAGACTAACTTTGAGTCAGTATGATACATCCTCGATCATTTCTTCTTCTTCATAATTTGGACAAAAGCAGAGCAGAACAAAACAATGCAAGAGCAGAGCAGAAAAGAGCAGAACAGTACAGGGCAGAACAAGAGAAAGCAAAACAGGCAGAATAGAGCAGAGCAGGGCAAGGGCCAGGCTATACAGGGTAGTGCATTTGATGGATGAATAGTAACGACTGATAGACAGATTGCAGATGAAGTTCTCCCTAGTTGAGAGGGAGTGTTAGAATTGGAAACCAGGGAAAAACTTCATGTGGGTCATCTTATTGATGGCTGATAATATTTTTATTAGATTCCTCTCATCAAGAGGTGTAGGACTGATATAAGATCATCTGATTCCAATAAGTATTCATGGAGATATGATTTATTTGGATTATGGAATTATTATCAAGCCGACCTACAACTCATGTAAGCTCAGAAGCCCAACAGTGGCATCTATTCAAACACCAACGTTGTGTATAAATATAGGAGGAATTTTCCTCATTTTGACTCACTCATCTCATCACATCTCTCTCTCTCTCTCTACTGCGTAGAAAAGAGTCTCTTCTCTACTGCGCAGAAAAGGGTCTCTCCCTCACACATGTGAAGCTAGAAGCTACTGAAACTGAAGCTGCAACTGCAAAAGTAAAGATTGACCTGTGTGGACTAGAAGATCTCCTCATCTGAACTACATTGTAGGTTCATCTAAATCTCCTCTGAAAGCTACAACTTTTTGTGGTGGAATCAAGTCAATCCAATGGACGGTTTACAAGATATCGACTGCCCTAGTTTGAAGCCAGAAGCTGGCGAAACTGAAGCTGCAACTGTAGAAGTAAAGATTGACCTGTGTGCACTAGAATATCTTCTCATATGAACTATGCTGTAGGTTCATTTGAACCTCCTCTAAAAGCCAGAACTTTTGGTGGTGGAATCAAGTCAATCCGATGGACGGTTTGCAAGATATCAACTGCCCTAGTTTGAAGCCGGAAGCTGCCGAAGCTGAAGCTGCAACTGCAGAAGTAAAGATTGACCTACGTGGACTAGAAGATATCCTCATCTAAACTACACTATAGGTTCATCTGAACCTCCTCTGGAAGTCGCAACTTTTTTTGGTGGAATCAAGTCGATCCGATGGTCGGTTTGTGAGATATCGTCTGCCCTAGTTTGATGATGAAGTCGCTAATACTGATGTTGCTGATATAGCGTTTGCTACTGTTGATATAAATTAGATTTATTTCACTATTTCTCTCTACTGAATTATTGAAGATAAAAGAAGATTTGATCAAAGGGTTTCCCCACACATTTTGGGGTTTGTCCCTGGCTAGCTGCCACATATTGTGTCTCTTGTCTTGGCTTGTTTTCTGTCGATCGTTTAATGTTCTATCTGCAATTTACTTTATGTACATGTGATTGCTAATCTATGGAATATAGTAAGAAAAATAAGTAAACTGTTATAAGCATAGAACATACCATAACTTAACAAGGTATGACTCAAGTGTTGTCCTTGATGGAAACTCACGTAGATGACAGATCACAGTTCAGACTCGCAGAATGAAGAAAGAAAGGTATATGCAGGTTCACTATATGCCAAGTTGCGTATATACATAGGTTAATTATATACCAAGTCATGTACACATGCAGGTTCACTATATACCAAGTCGGGTATATACGTAGGTTCACTATATACCAAGTAGTGTATACACATAGGATCACTATATACAAAGGTGCGTATAATGTACAAAGGCGTGTACATGTCAAAAAACTAAGTTTTGGTCTGTGGTATTTGGTCCATCGGATTTTGGTATTTGGTCCGAGGTATTGACCCCAGGTATTGGGTCCAAGGTATTGGTCCTATGTGGTTTTGGACCATGGTATTGAGAGAGGCCTAAACCTATATAAGGAGAAGAAGATCATTAGGCCAAGGTGCAAGTATTCAAGTAAAGAATATCTGATGAAGTGGGAGATCTAGTATGTTGGTTATGGGTTTGTGATGCTTTGCTTGATCTGAACAAAGGGTGCACCTATGCAGTTGATGAAGGTTGATGGATTGGGATCATGAAGACTAAGATGCATTATTTTTATATGGTATGATCATGAATAGATCTGAATACTGATGTATGCCTTATCCTTTATATCTTATGTTCTGGGTATATTTGAAGTTGAAAATTGCAGTGAAGGTATAAGTAATTATTTTCAGATCTGTATGCGGGTTCCCTTTGGTGAAAGAGCGTATACACACTGGTCCAACACAATCAAGTAGCGTATATGTTATGAGATTTGATATTTGAGGTTTTTGTTGGTTCTAGTGGTTGTTGCAGGTTTCTGTGCTTTGCTCTGTGTTATGGTGACTATGTTTTGATGACAGGGTTTCAGTGATTTAGTTGTAGGGTGATTCAGAGTTGATGGTTATATTGCAGTAGTGATTGTTTTGTATTGATGGATCCAATCTAAAAATTTATGAAACGTGGTCCCTCGAAGAAAAGAGAAGGTTGTAGCCTTCTATAGCTCAGCACCTACGTACTAGTATATCAGCTAGTACAAGAGCTATGGGATTGTAGCTCCCTTCCAGTAGTAGTTGGAGAACAAGAGAAGGTTGTAGCCTTCTGCGGGTGGGTGCCTACGTACTGGTATGAGTCTACGCCAGTAAAAAATTGTAAAAGAAGTTTCTTATTAAAAGGAAGACAGAGACAATTGCAGCAGGTGGTTTTCACCCACATTGGGTTTCCACCTTATATCATGGTGTTCATGTGTGCTTCTTATGTGTGATGATCCATTCTATTTTACTGCACCTGTTTACTGTTTATATGGTTAATAATGTTCTGATGCACTTATTAAAGATCAACTAACTGGATCATAAGTTTATTGGATATACGCTAGTTGCATTAAACATAATTGTGTATACATGCGGGTTGCCTTAACTGAAGTAGCGTATATGAATCTGATAATGGAAATGAAAATATTATTGATTTTCTAATACTGATTCACCCCCCATCTCAGTATGATTTCCAACAATTGGAGTCAGAGCAGGTCCTTCAGAAGAAGCTTGATCGCTTGAAGGAAGATCCATCAAGATGAGTAATCAAGAAAGAGAGGGATCCACCAGACCACCAATCTTCGATGGGAGCAATTTTGTCTACTGAAAGATAAGAACCAAAACATATCTACAAACGCTTGGAACAGATGTTTGGGGAATCGTGGAAGGAGGATATACATATCCATCAACAATTCCTACAGATATAGCAGATAGAAAGCAATATGAACTCAATGCCAAAGTTGTTACTATCTTATTGGGAAGTTTGTCAAAATCAGAGTTTGTCAAGGTCATGTAGCTCAAATTAGCCAAAGAAATATGGGAAAAAATCATTCTAAGCTACGAAGGAGATGATCAAGTAAAATGTGCTAAGCTTCAAACTCTCAGAATACGGTATGAAACTCTTAAGATGCATAGTAATGAAAGCATAGCTAATTACTTCCTACGTATAGATGAGATTGTCAATTGTATGAATAATCTGGGTGAAGAAATTAAGGAAGTTGTCTTAGTTGAGAAAGTTTTGAGATCCTTGTCTACTAAATTTGAATCTAAAGTGTTTTCCATAGAAGAAAAGGAGGTTTTGTAAAAAATCAATATGATGCAACTTCATGGAATCCTAACTGCTTTTGAAATGAGAAAAGGAGGACCATCAGATATGAGAGAAGTCGCATTTAAAGTATCATCAAAGGGAAAAGAAAAACTCAGTGAATTAGGATACATTTCAGAAGAAGAATATGAGGTAAATTTTGTCAAGAATCTTCGAAGGGATCTAGAAGGTTCAAAGGTAAGCTACCTTTCAAATGTTTTTCTTGTGGTAGAGTTGGTCACTACGCTGCTAGATGCCCTCATAACAAAGGAAAGATGTCTGAAGAAGGTAATAGAAGTTATTATACTCATGATAAAAGTAATGACTTATCCAATAGTGATGAAGATATTAGACTTCTCATGGCATATGAAAGTAAGGATGTAGAAACAGAAGAAGTTACCATATTAAAAGATCAGCTGGAGACAGTAACCAAAGTAAGGGAGTAGCTGCAGGATGTAGTAAAGGACCAGAGCATAACAATTCAGAGACTTGAATCTAAGATCCTCTCTCTAAAAGAAGATCTTGAAAAATAAAAGAAGCAGAATAAAGAAGCTCTTGAAGAACAAGAACATGAAGTGCTCGAATTAAGGCAACAAGTGGAAGAAGGAAGAAAAGTTGAAGAAAACATAAAGAAGCAATATTTGGAAAAGGGAGAACAACATCAAGTTGAGGTAAATATCTTAAAGGGTAAATTAGAAGAAAAGGATAAACTATTACAATTTGAAGACAGTACTAAGATTTTGGATGATATTCTTAGTAGTCAAAGATCCCCTACTATCAAAACTGGTATTGGCTTTTATGAAAATGTCAAAGGTGAATCTAGCTCATAGGGTGAGGAAAGGAATTCTAATGCGAAATCTGAAATGATCAAAAGAGAGATAAGTGGTCAACCCCAACAACAACCAAGGAAAGAAATTCTTCAAAGAAGATCTTTTTCTCCTAACTATGGAAGTGATAGTCGGTTATTTCCTCAAATGAATAGTGTTGAATGTTATGTATGTCATAATTTTGTACATATTGCAGCCAGATGCAGAAGAAGAATGGTTCAAGACCATCACACAGAAAGATCATCACGTTCCAGGTACTTTAATGGATATTGTTTTGCTTGCAATATGTTTGGTCACAAAACTATTGATTGCAATAAAAGGAATACGAAACATGTAAGATGTTATGCATGTAACAAGTTTGGACATAGAGTAAAGGAATGCAAGAGCAAAATTCGGACACCAAAGCAAAAGGATCATACATCATCGCAATTCCAGGTATTGAAGAAGACAGAATTACAATCAGAAAGATGTGGCATAACTCACTTAGCAGACATAATAGACACAGGGGAAACTGAAAGTGTAGACCTTCAGTATTCCAATTTACATATGTAGATATTATAAAGAGAAATCGCATATATACGTGAGCTAGAGGCTGCAGAGTTGTGTATATGGAGCTTTGAAGAAAAGTCAACAGGACAGACCCAGGGAAAGAAGTATGATATGGTTTAGTCATGGTATGTGTTGGTTGGCACAGCTTCGAATAATTGTTGGCATTATGGTTAGAAGACTTTGGTGATAATGCTTATGTGGCTAAATGATACATATTGCTACTTACTATTGGTTGGTCAAGAGAATGATATTGCAGGTTATAGGTTGCTGATGTTGATGAGAGATGCTTATAGTGCAGATCATATGGTGTATGATAGTTGCTAATGACTATCATGGTCTTTATTAGATTTAGCATGTGCTCAAGGGGAGCATAGACAGATTGATACATCTTAGCATATACAAAGGGGGAGCTCAATCAGAGATTTTATCATGTACTCATGGGGAGTATGGACAACAGAATGTATATCAAGGGAGAAAATATCTCGGTCCACCCTTTGCCCTTAATGTCAAAGGGGGAGAGTGACTTGTTGTGGTTGTTGCCATCAAGTCCAGGGGGGGAGATTGGTGGCATTATGATACATGTATGACTCAAGTGTTGTACTTGATGGAAACTCACTCAGATGACAGATCATAGTTCAGACTCACAGAATGAAGAAAGAAAGGTATACGCAGGTTCACTATATACCAAGTCGCGTATATACGCAGGTTCAATATATACCAAGTCGTGTACACACGCACATTGAATATATACCAAGCCGTGTGCACACGCACATTGAATATATACCAAGTCGCGTATATACGCAGGTTCACTATATACCAAGTAGTGTATACACGCACGATCACTATATACAAAGGCGCATATAACGAACACTTGCACTCTCACAGAAGGAAAGGTGAATACATGTCGGAAAACTAAGTTTTGGTCCGTGGTATTTGGTCCATGGTATTTGGTCTGAGGTGTTGACCCCAAGTATTTGGTCCAAGGTATTGGTCCTACATGGTTTTGGACCATGGTATTGAGAGAGGCCTAAACCTATATAAGGAGGAGAATATCATTAGGCGAAGACGCAAGTATTCAAGTAAAGAATATCTAATGAAGTGGGAGATCTAGTATGCTGGTTATGGGTTTGTGATGCTTTGATTGATCTAAACCAAGGGTGCACCTATGCGATTGATGAAGGTTTATGGATCGGGATCATGAAGACTAAGATGCATTATCATTATATGGTATGATCATGAATAGATCTGAATACTAACGTATGCCTTATCCTTTATACCTTATGTTCTAGGTATATTTGAAGTTGAAAATTGCAGCGAAGGTATAAGTAGTTATTTTCAGATCTGTACACAAGTTCCCTTTGGTGAAAGAGCATATACACGCTAGTCTGACACAGTCAAGTAGTGTATACTTTATGATATTTGATATTTGAGGTTGTTGTTGGTTCTAGTGGTTGTTGCAGGTTTTTGTGCTTTGCTCTGTGCTATAGTGACTGTGTTTTGATGACAGGTTTCAGTGATTCAGTTGTAGGGTGATTTAGAGTTTATGGTTATATTGGAGTAGTGATTGTTTTGTATTGATGGATCCAGTCTGAAAATTTATGAAACGTGGTCCCTGGAAGAAAAGAGAAGGTTGCATCCTTCTGTAGGTCAGCACCTATGTACTAGTACATTAGCTAGTACAAGAGCTAGGGGGTTGTAGCTCCCTTCCACTAGTAGCTGGAGAACGAGAGAATGTTGTAGCCTTCTACAGGTGGGTGCCTGTGTACTGGTATGAGTCTGGGCCAGTACAAAATTATAAAAAGAAGTTTCTTATTAAAAGGAAGATAGAGACGATTGCAGCAGGGGCTTTTCACCCACATTGGGTTTCCAACTTATATCATGGTGTTCATGCGTGCTTCTTATGTGTGATGAATCTGTTTTGTTTTACTGCACCTGTTTATTGTTTATATGGTTAATAATGTTCTGATGCACTCATTAAAGATCAACTAACTGAATCATAAGTTTACTGGATATATGCTAGTTGCATTAAACACAGTTACGTATAAATGCGGATTGCCTTAACTAAAGTAATATATATGAATCTGACAATGGAAATGAAAAGATTATTGATTTGCTAATACTGAATCACCCCCCCGCCTCTTAGTATTATTTCCAACAAATGATCACACAAGGCACAAGGGTGATTTGTGCGCAACGTTTTAAGTCTTTTGGCTAAATCCGGCAAGGTAACTTGTACCTCATGGGTATTAGACTCAATAAATGTTTCATAAACCAAAGGTTTGAGACGAGAAAGCTTAGGAAATTTATTGGTTCTATGCCCAAAAACCTCACACAAAGTGCATGAAGATGTCAGCTTTGGAGCTTTGGGGGCTAGGGGAGCTTGAGGAGCCTTGTCCTTAGGTTCTTTCCTCTTGGATTTCCCCCCTGCCTAGATGCTTTTGCAAGAGGAGTGGATTCGTGTTGAGGTTGCGGTGGAACTAGAGTTGCATAAAGGGTCATAGGGACTGGTTGAACCATGGTCAAAGAATGATATGGCCTTAGATGACCAGGCGGAGTGCTCGCTGAGGGATCAATGTACCACACTGGGATCACCAAATTCATATTAGGGAGAGTAAACGAAGCCATGATAGGGATAGAAAATATTCCAAGAGGAGAAAACAAAAAAGGTATCTGTCCTGCAGGGTAATGTCCCAGCAGAACAACTCCTTGATGGTCAAGGCATGGATGAATAGTTCTTGGTGGGAACAAAGGAGAGGCACCTATAAATGGAGGAGGTCCTATGGGGGTGGATATGGATGGCTCACCTAAGATGGTAATAACAAGATGCTAAGGAGCTAGCTATTGACCATTGGTAACAGACTTATTTTAAGCAACTCGTGACTCTTGTAACATGCAAACACTGAAAGAGATAGGTTCCAAAATGGGACGGGGGATGAGGGAAAGAACCCAACAAGGTGGAATGTTTGTAGACTCCAGCTGAGACACCAGTGACAGACATGGAAGACTACTTTTCAGACATCAATGAGACAGTTGACATGGCGTAAGAGTACCTACGCCCCAATAGAATATTGTAATCTAGAGGGGCATCAATAGCCTCAACGTCTACATGGAGAGGATTGCCTGCAAGAGTCACTCGGCAATTGTGGTACATGGTGAGAGGCTGGGAGGGGTTAGTGTCCCAAGAACATAAAGTTATGATGGATGGGGATAATTCAGGTGACTTGATTTGCTTCCAAATGACAATGGACATCACATTGGTGGATGCACCTTCGTCAATAATTCATTGAGATATGGTGGTATTACGGAGTTGGATTGGTATCTGGAAAGTAGCAGATGGAGGTAATGGAGGATGTTCTGATGCATCAATAGGAAAGACAATCAAATGATCGTCTGAAGGATTTGATGTGCCCAAAATAGTTAGTAGATATTTCTTTTGAGATGGGCATGACTGGAGGACCTCCAGCATCGACATGGTAGAAGGGGATTGCACCAAGTCATCTACTACACTGTAGGTATGGGAAGCTTGGTTAGAAGCCATGTTATGGCTTAATTGTCCCTTGGGGTTCGTAGGAATTAACTCTCCTTTAGTTTGAGGTTTTTCTAATAGACCATTTGGTGTTGTAAGAGGCTCATTAGATGCTTTGGTTTTGGTCTCAGTTATGGACGAAGATGATGGCTTGTCATATTGACATGAACAAGTTTGCAAATTGATATTAGAGGTATTGACCTCATGAGATATCATCATGAGGATTTGGTATTCACCAGGACTAGAAGGTTAGGGAGGATGGGTTGCTTGACCTTGCTGAGGTTGAGCAGAAACAAATCCTTGTTGAGGGAAAGAATTTGTTAGCATGGACAGTTAAGGGCACGCATGATTCTGAGGCAATATTTGCATGGATGGTTGACCTCTAGAAGCTACTTGGGCTTCCCAAATTTGGAGCATAAGAGGGGAAACTCATAATTATAATGGCTATGTACACCACAACATGAACAAGGCCTATTCATGTGAATAACCTTGTTCTGCTTGGGTTGGTCACCCTGTCACTGGTTGTTGGTGTTAGGTTGGTTCCCCTTCAGTTAATTACCTTGGTGGAGCACGACACATGCTCCTTCTACATCATTCCTAGACATAATCTAAAAGAAGAGTGGTAGAGGACTGACAAAATGCAGTCAAGAGCTCGTACCGGTGTCGTACCGAAGACGTAACTAAAAATATGAACGGAATTATTTAGCAAGAGTCATGAAAGTGGAATGAGAAGCGATGGGTTGGTCAACATACCACTTTGCAGCATCTCCAGTGAGCATGCATTGGAACAACTGAAGACGAATGGAATCATCGGTGATAGAATTGGATGAACACCACATATAGAAGGAGCAAGAGTGATTGGTGGGGTCGTCTCCAAAATTACCCTCAAACATTGGAATGTCAGAGGGAAGCTTAGTCAGCATAGGTGTCCAACCACCATTGTGGTGTATAGGGTCATTAATCAATTGGCTAAAATCCAAGAGACTTAACCTAGCCATGAAAGGTAGCATGGGAGCTACTAGAATGGTTCCTATAACAATTTTTCTTGATGTGACTACCAAGGTAGAACCAAAGCCAACACCTAGTTGGTTTCCTACACCTCCAGTGGGTAATGATATGATGATGGTATGCCGTGAAGGAGGTTTGGAATTGGATAAGGAATCAGATGAACGAGAAGAAGACTCGGTATGGGGACTCAGGGGAGGATGAACACAAACCCTATAGGGAGGAGTAATATGCCCAAGTGGAAACTAGGGATAAAGGCCTAAGAGTCTCTGCAAAAAACGCCTTGGCTATGCAATGGTTGTAAGAAACAAGTGACGTGGAAATGGTGAAGGGAGATAAACAAAATGTCTTTGTCTCAGTTTGGGAAGATAAATTAATTAAGTTAAGTCTTCGCTTGGAAGTATAAACCAAGTGCCCTTTGCTTAAGGTGTGCAAGTGTGTGCAAGTGTGTTTATTAATTAAGCCCAGATTGTGTTTCAAGAAGGAAAAAAATTATTGAAATAAACTGAAATTAAAAACAGAAAATAAACAACAAATCAACTATCTAAACCCCACCCAAACTGGGTATGCAAACAATGTGTTGGTTGGTGGTGAAATCAACTTAAAACACACAAAAACAACCAAGAGATCTAAGCGTCAGTGTGACTAGGATCAAATGACACTATGCTGCTAGAAAGTGGTGTAGCAACAACAAAAGCCAGTGAGGAAAATCACTACAAAAGATAAGGTGATGGGTGTGAAACCTAGGGAAAAATGTGGCACCCTAAGGAAAATCACCAAACAAGGTTCAGGAGGGAACTTTGGATGGAAACAACCTATGTTTGAAGATCCAAAGAAAGAAGGTATAGATCTAGAAAATATTGCTGAAAGTGCTACAAAATCTTAGACATCTTACACAGCTAAACTCCTCCTATAAAGGTGAAAGTGTACTAGAAGCCCTGAGTGGCTAAATTCTACTTTGATGAGTGAAACAGAGTAGATCAAGGCCTAAGTGGGTTAGAATAGTGGTTAACCAACCCAGCAGACTACTTTCAGCAAAACCTAGAAAAATATGAGAAAAAATCCCAGAAATGCTAAACTCGCAAGCACTGACCTATTAAGGGGATATCACACTTTTTTGGGCCAGAAAGTACATTATGGACCTTCAGATTGCATGTTTGTGGTAGGAAAGTTTGATTTCTACTCAGTTCTTGGGTGGCAAGTCTCACAAAAATTTGTTGTCTCTGTCATGGTTGGTTCCTGTCACCACTCCCCCTCTATGGAATGGGTTCTTGACTATCTTCAATGTCTTTAGATTTTGTAGAGTCTCTCTCTTCTATAATGCATAAAACCTAGTGAACAGAATGTTTGAGCTCATTGAGAACTCTAATGGAAAACAAAAACGATGTGTGACAATGATAATAATCAGAGTTATAACAGTGAGTGCAACAATGAAAATAATCAAAAGTGAAGAATGAATGAAAAACCCTTCTATTTATAACAAAATATTAAGTTATTCTTGAATAATGGGAAATAATAAAATATTATTAACCAAATTCTAGAATTAACCATTTGGAATATTCTATTATATTTGGATGGAGGGGAAAAGTATTTAAATTCGTTAAATACTTTTATATAGAAATAATAAATAAATAAATGATTTATTTATCATCTCAAGATATATGGTTAAGGAATAATAAAAAAATAATCATTTATTTAAGTATTCCTAGGGGATTTAGTCAAACTTGACAAGGAATAATAACTAATTAGTGATTAATTAATTATTCCTAGAGAAAAATAAAATAATTAATGATTTGTCTATTTATTTTTCATAATTGGGTGAAATATGACAATGAATATTAGTCAAACAATGGTTTAATTAATTATTCCTAGAATATAATTAAATAAATAATGATTTATTTAATTATTCTTCATGGGTTTAACCATAGATAACTTAACAAATGTGGTTTATTAAGTAATTTCTTATAGTGAAAGAAATTTTACTATGGTAAAATTTGCCCTACATGGTGTACTTCGATCCATCTAGTAAATTATGGCTAGATGATCAATTTTTTGGTGATAACACATATTTTTGTACCTTGGAGCTTCCATACCTCAACGAAAAGTTTCCTCGTTCTCAGTGACAGGTCTTCATCATTGGCCTTCGACTAGAAGATCTTGTGTGGTGTTCAACTTCATCTCATTCATTACACCACATAAATTATACTATAGTACCTTGAGATCATTTTTCATTATTGATGGCTTTCTAACATATGTTAATGAGTTACATCATTGGTCAGTAATCATATCATGTCTACCATGTCTGACTCCAACTCATTTATTCGCATGGTTAGACATGTAGTATCGAGTGACAATGTAGAAGACACTGGATCTAGTTGCATCCATATGGGCTGCAATTTTAGGATTCATATCAGATCACATTGTATGATGGTTATGATCATTTCAGAAAGTCATCCAAGCAGGGGTCCATGCTTTGTCATTAGTGGATGAGACTTTTTTTTATCATTGTACATGTAATAATGGCTTATATGCAGAGCATGGGTATGCCTCCCTCAGAAATGATATCGCATTATAGGAATTTTCATTTGAAAATGTTAACATTGAATTTACATGTCACAATCTGTAAGCCAATCAAAATCCATTAAAATTTAAAAGAGATACATGTGTGACTAGGCACTGGGAATTTTTTTAATAATATAACTTACCTACTTTAAGTGTGAATGGTGCCCAAGTGACCCAAAACTATATTAACTATTAAAAATAAAATTAATATCTTAATCTATAAAAGTTTGAATATCGAGAATATTTTTAATGAAGGGTAAATCATGACATGTTAAATAAATAAATTTAAATATAAAATCCTAAATCTTAAATTCAATTTAAATTCTAAATTTACTTTTTTAATTTGAATTTTATTAAATCTTGTATTGATAGATTAATTTAAATATAAAATATAAATATATGGTTATTTTGATAAAAGTGCATTTATTTGAATAACTTAAATTTAAAATTTTCCTTTCAAATTTAAATTTTATTAAATCTTGTGCTAATAAATTAATTTCAATATAAAATATATATAAAGAGTTGTTTTTAATAAAAGTGATGTTTATTTGGGTAATTTAAATTTAAATTTAAGTTTGCTTTAAATTTTGAATTTGGTTTTTTTTTTTTTAATTTTAATTTAAAATTAACATTTGCTTTTTTTATTTAAATTTTATTAAAACTTGGGCTAATATATTAATTTAAATATAAAATATATATACAATTATTTTGATAAATGTGACTTTTATTTGGGTAATTTTGGTAAAAGAATAATTAAGAATGATATATTAAAAAATTGTCTACATGACATTATTTTACTAGTTTCTTATTTTTTTCTTAGGTGGCTATTTTTGAGTTGAAAATTCCTCTACTATGATGATAATGTGCATTGTAATAGATGATGATCTGAACCAATTTGTTCTTAATTTGGACTTGTCACAAGGCAAAGCACTTCAGTCCTTAACCACTGCTTCTAACTTTATACTTTAGGGGGAAATCTATTACAGGATATTTTATCCCATCCGCTTGAAAGGCTTGGAAACTAGATCAATCAACATGAGCAAAAATTTTAAGGATGGAAACTGATCTTAAAGATTAGAAACCTTGGCGAATCTTACTAATGCATATAAAATGCTTGGTGATATTTTAGTAAAAATATTCAACCTTCTAATAATTTTATATAGTCTTTATAAATTTTTGTTGATTTTTAAGGTGATTTTTTTTTTCTTATAAAATTTGGGCGAATCATTTTTAGAAAAAAATGGGAATCGACGAATATTTTTTTGGAAAAGGCATGGAAAATTAGCCCACCTGCGAATATTAATCCTAAAATTTTCCTTTTCAACATCCTTGGACACATTGTCATTATCTCTTTGCAAATTCCTAAGCATCACCTCTCCAAAACATCCACCTTTCTGGGTTAAACAACTCAAAAACAATGTTTTTAGACCCAATGCACTATGCATGCATGTGTACCTGCAATGGTTATAAGTTTTAGAACTGTGTACCTACAATGACCATCATGGATTGCTCTACTTTGTAGGTGCGATGGTTCTAGAATTTCAAGAAAAATAAAAAACATTTTTGAATCTTCTCCTTTATAAGCTTCTAAGGTGGTTTTAACTATTTACCAACGATATAGATCTTGAATTCCTTCTCTTGAGGTATATTCTCTTATATTTTTGGATTATCCTCCTTCATATGTGAATATCAAGCCTAGATTGGTAAATCCTAAACTACCACTTTTACCCTATAAACTTTTTGCCCCCTTATAGACTCTGGGTTGGTCTTTGGAGATTACTAGTTCCCTCATGTTGTTTCTTCGAGCTTAAGGAATCATCATTAATTTATGAATTTGGGTTGAGTGTGAAGGTTTTATTTGTGGCAAGGAAGGAAAAAACAATTGGGGAGGAATTTACAAATTCGTCATCTAAAAATGGTTGTAACTCTCTCCTTTATTTATTAATACAAAAAACATTGTTTTCCTATACTTGTGTCATGTTGTTGCTTATGTATTTCAATGTCATTCTCACTCATCGATCAGAGAAATTAGTTTATGCTATATGGATATTGTCGTTTTATAGTTTGTTTTAGCCATTGTTACGGGTTCCGTTTATAACGCATGTAGCTAGAGTTGGAGCTCACAAGCAAAGAGAAGAGGAGGACTTACAAAAGATTCTAGGTAGGTCTATTTTCTGTATTATAATCTCTCCAAGGAAAACATAGATATTTTTTTCCTATGATGTTCTAAATTAGACAACTAGATTTAGTGAGTTCATTTTTCTCCACAAAAGTGAATTTTCCATATAACAGAAGTCACATATACTTTCAACATAGTTGAACGTATCCCTATATCAACCACACATTCCTTAATACATGAATCTATGGAGTGTAGTTCCGCTAAAGTCATTCCTAATTGTCTAAAATCAGTTTTATTGCATGCTACCAACCCACATTTATTTAAATCATATGAAGAAATGAAACTATCAGTTGCACTAAAATCAAATAATATTTTTATTTCTATACTATTTATTGTACTAGATGACTCTGCTATAGTGGGTTGATGTTCTTCCTAGTTATTTTTTATTTCTATATGGACTCTATGTTTTCCTTTGGTATTAATGATCGATATTTTCCTTCCCTTTGCACAACACTTGATGAAGCCTCTCAAAAATCATGTTGGAAATGAGGTCCTCCACATCCTAAATAATTAACCTATGGTGATCCCCTTGTGCCAT
Source organism: Pinus tabuliformis (assembly GCA_031772625.1). NCBI lineage: Eukaryota > Viridiplantae > Streptophyta > Pinopsida > Pinales > Pinaceae > Pinus > Pinus tabuliformis. The sequence goes on from CM062804.1 coordinate 1,011,898,006, forward strand.
TCTATGAGTTCCTTAAATGAATCCCTTCCCTGTGTGCTTCTTCCTCTATTCAAGGTTCCTCAAGAGTTCTAGTGTCTTATGTTAGACATTGACGAAACTATAGATACAACATTAGCTTCCATTGGATCCCTTGCTTCAAATCCCCTTGGAGTAAACCTACCACCATAAGGAGAGGGCCTCGAACTACCCCCCTGAAGAAGTTGGGGGGCGTGGGGTATTCCCTAAATATTTGAGTAAATTTTAGCCTACAAGTGTCCTTCTAAGTAAAAATAGTAAAATAATAGTTAAAATAATAAAATAGGAGTTCTGGATTTTGGAAGGAAAAGGAAAAAACTACTTTTTTTAATTGTATTTTTGGCTTATCTTATTATATTTTTACACAATTTAAAATGTAGAAACTCGTTGGATGTGGAATTTAATTCCACATCCAATGAGTACCCATTATGCATAATTCCTAGATAACCCACATTGATAAAAACTGAAGATACATTAAAAAAGAGTGTTGAACACACTTTTTAAATGTATCTTCAATTTTTATCAATATGGGTCTTCTCATAACTATGCATAATGGATACTAGTTGGATGTGGAATTTGATTCTACATCCAAAGAGTGTCTACATTTGAAATTTGAGTAAACGTATAAGAAGATAAGCCAAAAAGTACAATTTTTTATTTCTTCCTTTTCCTCCGAAATATTTACATGTACCTTTTTTTAAATTTAAAGGATTTTGATTGGTTTAAGTATTATGACATAGAAATTACATGAAAATTTCATGGGCACTTTTAGGGGGATCCCATTGAGATAATTCCATTTTTCATCCCTAAACACTCCTCTACATAAAGATAACATTTAACTGCCTCTGCTAGAGATGATTGCCTTCACATTCTGACCATGGTCCTGATTCGGGGGTTTAATCCATACAAGAAATTCTTAGCTTGGCATGCATCAATATCTATATAGAGAACATATTTTAAGAGTTCCATAAACCTCATCTCATATTCCTCCATTTTTTTGTTAGCTTGGACTAATGTGTACAAGGCTCCAACTTTATTCTCTTGAAATTAGGGTGGCAAGTACATTGTGTGATATCTTTCCTTGAACAACTCCCAAGGGATTTTTTCCAATGTGAGATATAGTTATTTTTATATAATTCCCCATTAGATTAAATAAATTCCTTTAAGTTGGAATAAAGTGATATTTTCTTGGAGATGGAGGTACGTTCCTTTAGCACAAAACACCTTGTCATACCCTCCGACTCACCTTCCTGAAAATTTTGGGAGCTTAATATTTTTTAACCCCCTGGAAATATCTTCATTAGGTTGTCTATGATTTGATCGTTTACATCCTTTAGAGTTTCCTTCCTCAAAATGAGGTCATTCTTCCTTGGTACTAGCTATCAATAACCATTTTAGTGTTTCCAATATTGCTACCAATGAGCACATTATAATGGCTAGCTCAAGCGCTAGAATGGTTTCTACTGATGACAGTGCCGATTATGGTGAAAATGGTGGTAGCAACGATAGCAGTGGCGGAAGCGGCACAAATTCTTCTTCCAGTTAGCCTATGCGTTGACATGTCTCTACCATCGCATCTTTGTTATGGCCATAAAATACAGTTATGATTATCTAAGATGAAACTTGGTTTATAAAATATAACATCATAAACTAAACCTCATATAAGGGTATAACATTTATAATATTATAACATGTAGGCTTGTGTTACTAATAATGACATCAAGGAGGGTGGTATTGTTACCTCTTTGTCCTAAATTGAAGGCTAATATGTTCTAATTTTTAACAATGTGTAGAAATGCTCATAATATTATGTAGGTCTTTGTAGTTCATCAAGGGTTATTCATTAATGGTTTTAGCTCAATGTTTCTAATATTTAACAAATGTCATTATACGATCTATCTTTAATGATGCTACCATGTTACAATCTATCAACATGATTCCTACATGGCTTCCATCTTAAAATGTTTAGTTATCATGTAGGTTAATGTTTTCAATAATATACATAGATATTGAATAAATTGCCTCATGCCTTATCATGTAGAAGGGTTTTTGTGCACAAATAAACATGTTGTAACATGTTGAATATATATACACACACACACACACACACAAAATGTAAACCAATTTTACAAATAAACATATATATATGTTAATAAAGATATAATCTCAAATCAATCTATAGATAAATGCATATAACAAATTTTATATTTATGTATAGGTAAACAAGTTCAGGTATATGGAAAAGAATGTAATGAAAATACATTGTATAAATACTAGAAATCATCCTTATATATATCTTAATTATTTAGATGTATATATATCATGAATATATTTAAGCAGCTCGAAGGATAAGCTCAAGTGGTCAAACAAGTGCCTCGCCGTTCGGGAGGTCACAGGGTCAATTCTCCCTGAGGCACTTGGGGTTAGGCCTAGCTATTAGCCATGGGGCTTGATACCCTTGATCAAGCTTAGATATTTCCATGGACATAGCAGCCACCCAGTGATCAAGGGTGTCCATGAACCACATGTGAAAAGAAAAAAAACATCATATATATATATATATATATATATATATATATATATATATATATATATATATATATATATATATATATATATATATATATATATATATATATATATATATATATATATATATATATATATATATATATATATATATATATATATATATATATATATATATATATATATATATATATATATATATATATAGATATATATAAATTCAAAATAATTATAAAACAATAAATGTATATCATATGATCCAGTCACATATTGGTGGCCACTCACCTATTCCACTTAGACCCCCATAATTTTTTCTTTCAGTCTCCTTAATTGTAACACAATTTACTATTTTTGTGATTTTCTCAGGTCTTGAACTTTTGTAGCCATTGGGAGGCCTTAAATGACATTTTTTGGAAAACGAGAAAAAACATAGCCTATGGCATGGGTTTGTAGTCGAAAATTGTAGTCCTCGTATAGATATTTCTAATGAGGACGTGTCAAATGGAGATCATATGCCAAAGTTAAACATGCGGAAGTTAATTTACGAATTTATCGCAATGGGCCCCATAGACTTTTGGCACATCATCTCTTAGGGTTACGTCTTTGGATATTTATGGTTTTCCATTTGTTTCTGAAAAATAAATAGACCTTGGAGCCTCATTGTAACATAGTTGAGAAGTCATGTAGCTACCACATTTCTTCTCAGAGATAAGATACCACCCCGTGAGCTAGTTTATTTCCATTATGGATATAAATAGTTTTCAGTACTTTGTTATTAATGAATTGAAGTTGTATTTACAATATAGCTCTGTGTTTCTTTCTACATTTGTATTTCATTTTGTTCCTTGATAAATATGGATCAGTGGTATACGAGTATTCTGTGCTTTCTTTGTTTTTTTGTGCATGTTCCCAACGAGGTCAGGGTAAAAGGAGTTGGGACTTGAACTAGTTGAGCCTTTACAAGACCACCCCTATCGACATTAATGACCTCCATGCGGAAAGAATAGAAGGATGAGGGAGCAGGAGATCCTATCAAACTATTTCTCCAAGAAGCCCTTGAGAGGAAAAGGAACAAGATGGTGGACAAATTTTCCAAGATACTTTAGGGGATACCCACCGGTGACACATATTCATCCAGTAATCACTTCGGAAACCTCCCCTTTCAAGGTAAAATTGAACTTTGATATCCCTATATTCGAAGGTCAAATAGATGCAAATGTTTTTTATAAATGGTTGAATCTGTTCGAAGGTTGTTTTTCGGTACATAGTTTCTTTGATAGGGAGAATATTAATTTTGCATTACTCAAGGATACCCCCAATCTCAAGGCTTGGTGGGAAAAATACTTTGAGAAAAGGGCTAAGGAGCCGTATCTATTTACAACCACCCCCTCTTAGAACTCTTTCTAAGACGCTACCAAAGAACAATATTACCTCGTGAGGGGCTATGAGGCCAAGTACATACATTGGACCACACTACAACAACAAAGGAACCAAGATGTGCATGGGCTCCCAAATGTTTTTCATACTCTACACACAAAGTTGGGAATCAAAGACTCTGAGCGACATCTAGTGCTCAAGTACCATGACTATCTGCACATATACATTCAAGAAGAAATGAAGTTCCTAGACATCTCCTTGCCTGGTGAAACATACTGATATGGTGCCAATATTGAACAAAAATTTAAACAAAATAAGTGAAACTTTGGATATGCAAATCAGAAGTAGGGAAAGAGCACCCCCAAACTACAAAACAAGTGATAGTGCTAAGGAGGAGAAACCAAGAACAACCTATCAAATTTGCAAGAAAAGAATGACACAAAGAAGGCGAAAGAGGACATAGGAAAGAGATGTGAGTTCCACAAGAGCCCCATGTTGCGTCTATAGGTTTTAACCCCATATATAAATTACCTACATACAAATTCTAAAACACAGAAAATAAACAAGCGAGAGCATAACACATAAAACAAATATACACAGAGATTTTCCCCTGGATCAACCATGACTACCAGCTTGATTTTTCATTATGTTCCTCTCAATGTTACAGTACATATATATACATGTCGAAGCATCCAATACCATGGACCGAAAACCAGCGAGCCCAAAATCATGTGTAAAAACCATGCACAAAATCATAGGTAGGTCCACCCATCTAATATAGGGTTCAAAAAAAAAAAATCCCCAAGGCATTGCCTTGGTCCCTGTAGAGGGGGGCTAACCGCCCCTCTCAAACACCTTATGACCCCCCCATTGCGCAATTGATGCAATGAAGGGGGGCTCTACCCACCCCTCTAACCCCCTGGTTAAGTAGGGTAGCTAGTCGTGGAAATAAAATAACACAACCCAATAGGGTCACTAATTTGTCATTATTATTATCACTTATTAACATCCATTTCATCCAATTCTATTGTTATTTTTTCACATTATTTATCATATAATTCCATTTCATAATTAGTTATTCTCTTATGGATAAGTAATACTTTTTCTCCTTTATTTTTAATAAATTGATGAATATTATGCATGATTTTTCCAATGATGGTTTATCAATTTGTTATAACATCACTCATGATTTTGGCCTCCAAGATCTCTTCCAGATTGCAAATTTTATCTCCAACTCATAATCAAATATTCCAACTCAAAAATTCACTAGGATAAAAAGTGACATGTTGCCATTAGACGTTTCAGGCAAATGAAGATGAATCTTGAAAATCCGAGACACAGGTTTTGTGCATAATAGACCAAATTACTTTTGCAAAGATAAGTTTTCTAAAATGCGTTATAGATTGAGACAAACACAAGGTTCTCTAAATTTTATTTTCTTAGATTTGTTGTTGTGTTCGTTTTCCAAATTCTTCCAATTGCAATACCAGATTTGACTTGTTCCAGTTGAATCATGATGGAGAGATCTTTCAGATCTGATCTTGATGATCAATTTTTTTTGGATAGTCCAAAATTGTAATGAAAATCAGTTTGTAATAAATTTAGTTGTAATTTCCCTTTTCTCTCTATGTATTTAAATGAAAATGGAGATTAAAGAGAGGAGGATGGACAATTGTTGAATTGGAGGCAAAGCTAAGAACATCATTATGGTGTTATTTCTCTAAGTTATTTTAATGAAAGAAGTTATCAATTGAGTTCTAAATGTCTTACTTGTAATCTGATTTGAATTATTTTTCAAGACAGAACTAACTCTTGGGCAGTTGGGCCCACTACCTTGGACAAGACGTTGCCGTGAACATCTAAAGTAGTTTAGTTGTGTGTTTGTTTCTTTGAATTTATATTGTTGTTACTTAAAGTAAATTTCCTTTTATTCAAGTAATTTGTTGGTTGTTGGATTTTCCCGATTTTTTATTTCTTGCAATTTCTAAATTTCATTTAATTTGCTGCTCTAGATTAGCATTTGAATTACGTTGGGTGCAATAGGTTAAATTTCCAATTCAGCAAGGTGGGCTTTAATTTAGTATTGATTCAAACCGCGTGATTAGCATAATTATTTTCTTTTCATTTTCTTTCTTCTTTCTAAATTAGTATTTTTATTTAAGTCTTACATTTTATTTCTTGTTCAATGAGTTTGGTAGTGTAGAACAAAATCATGTAGAACTAGTGTTAGTTGTTGGTAGTTGCTTGCATATATTTTTCTGATTGCCTTGAAATAAAAAGATGCTCCTCGACTTGATAATTAATGTCTAGGTGATTAGTTTTTTTTTTTATTAAGCCATTAGTTTTCCTGAACACCCCACTCACAACACAAATGTGTTTCATGCCAAGAAGTAACTAGTGGTTGAGCTGAAAGCTTCAAAATATGATGCATGTTCTAATTCTAAGCTAGAACCTGACTAAGGGAATGATAAGGGGATGCATATTATTGACACAGAACTGAGTTACATTCTTTGCCCCACCAATGTGGGTGAAGGGTTCTCCATTGCAGTTCATTGTCGAGAACAGGATCCCAAAGAACCTCATTTCTATAGAGGTAGTGATGCGGTTGGGCTTACCAACCACACCACACACATAGTCATACACCATTGGGTGGCCTCACCAAGGACGAGATATTCGCATCAACAAATAATGTCGCCTTCCCTATAGCATCAAGCCCTTCATAGATGAGGTATTGTATGATGTTTCTCATATTGAATTTTTTTATGTATTATTAGGCCAACCATACTTGTGGAAGCATCATGTTGTATATGTGTCTAGGCCTCACACTGTTATTATTATTTTGTGCAATAAAATTATACAAGATACCAGAGGTAGCCTCACCTACTGCCATCTTTTTTATCTTTGTTAAGCAATGTAGTAAGGTCATCTCCCATACTAGGAAATTTGTTTTCTTTCTTATTCACTTTCAAAGTAAGGGAAATATTATGGCTACATCTGTGGCCCCTGAGGATTGTTTCTCCACGCAGTAGAAGTAAGTGGATAAGGTCATGGAATAATATAAGGATATATTCTCCTCACCCACATGGGTACCCTTGCACTCTCAGGTCAAGAATTCAGTCGATCTGACTCCCATAGTGCCTCTACCTAACAAGACTATATACCAATGCTCCATTATGGAAAATGAAGAGATTAAACAACAGTTCCAAGAGTTTCTACAAAAAGGGTAGATTCAACGAAGTTCCTTACCCTCTGGAAACTTGATTATACTTGTACAGAAGAAGGATAGGACCTGGAGACTCTACATTAATTACAGGGAACTATGAAAAATCATTGTCGGGAATAGGTATCCAATCCCATGGATTAATGAACTTTTGGACCAATTCAATGGGGCCAAATATTTCAGCAAGGTCGATTTCAAGTATGGTTATCACCAAGTTCCAATAGATCCCATAGATGTATGGAAGATTCCTTCAAATCCAATGAAGGCCTTTTTGAATGGTTTTTCATGCCATTTGGGTTGCAAACATCCCATGCTACTTTTATGAGGTTGATGGATGACATATTATAGCCCTTTATTAACTTGTTTGTAGTTTTTTATCTGGACGAAATCCTCATCTTTAGAAAGAGATGGGAAGAGCACTTGCAACACATTCGGTAGGTCCTTCAAACCTTTCAATGACACAAAATGTGTGAAAACTTTGAGAAATGCACCTCTAGCATGAGCTAGGTCCAATATTTGGATTACATCATTTATGAGCAAGGTGTTCATGTGGATCTGGCTAAGATCCAAGTCATTTGACATTTTCCAACCCTTACCACCCTAACAGAGATTCACAACTTTTTTGGCCTTGCAAATTTTTATCGGAGCTTCATGTTGGGATTCTCCCATATCACTTGGCATTTGAATCAAATTACCAAGGGAGGAGTGAAAGCAAATTTTTCTTAGTTCAAGTCCCAACAAAATATGTTCATTGAGCTTAAGAATTTCCTCTAATCTACACCCGTACTCACATTTCCAAACCTACATAAGCCATTTGAAATTGAGACATACACCTCTGACTACATTATTGGTGCATTCCTCACCTAGAATGGGCATACAATGGCCTATCATAGTGAGGCACTTTCCAATACAATTATGAAGTACCCCACCTATGATGAAGAGATGCATTCTATTGTTCAGGCTTGTCAGCAATGGAACCATTACATTATGGGCAAGGAGATTTTCATCCACATTGATCACTAACCTCTTTAGTTTATACAAACACAAAGGAATTTGTAGAATAATCACCATCAGAAGTGGTCTACATATCTGTAACAATTCCACTTAAACGTTAAATATGAAAAGGATAGTATCAATCATGCTATAGATTTCCTCAGTCAGCCCCTACATGAAGCATTGACTATTTTTCTCAACTCTTGTGGCCATGAGAAATCTGGATGGCCGCAAATGTACAAAAATGATCCAAAGTTCATCACTGCATATTAGATCCTAGTCCATGGAAAGAAATATCCTAATTTCCACCTCCAAGACACATTATTATGCTATCTATGCCACCTTTGTGTTCCTTCAACCGAGCATGTCAATCTGATTTGGGAGGCACACTACAGTCGGGTCACAGGACACTTTAGTGTATAGAAAATTATGGTCGTACTACAAAAGTAATTTTGTTGGCAAAAACTCTAACAAGATATTGGAAAATATATCGATTCCTGCACTTCCTATGCTATCGCCAAGCCAACAATCAAGAAGAAAGGCTTGTACACTCTTTTTCCTACTCCCAACTAGCCCTAGGATTCCATATCCATAGACTATCTATCTGGCCTCCCTTCTACCAAACGTGGTAATGACTGCGTATTTTGGTCACAGACAAATTTTCTAATATGACTATATTGGCAGCCTACAAAAAGAGTATGATAGCAGAGGGCACTGCCAAACTCTTCTTTAAGAAAGTGTGGGTACATTTGGGGATCCAGCAAACCACTATATCATATTATAATAGTACATTCTTGCTCACATTATGAATGAGCATTTGGACACTATTAGAGACCAAACTCACCAAGTCGACTACATTCCATCCCCAGACTGATTAGCAAAGAAAGGTCATAATTAGGATGATAGTGAACATACTCCACATGTACAACTCCAAGCATCCAAAAACCTAGGATGAAAACCTTCCCTAGGTGCAACACAACTATAAAAGATCTCTCCATAGCTCGATTGGTTGCATCTCTTTCAAGTAGGTCTGCGATTTCAACCATTATGTCTGATTTGTGTTTCCATACCTCATGGAACTACACAAAAATAATCAACAAATATATAGTATGAGGTTGATCAAACAACTAGGTTTATTTAACACATCTAGCAGATTCGCCTACAAGTTCATGACATCTTGGATAAGTCCAATGGAAACTAAAAGAAGTGACTTTATTAACATCAGGTGCCACAAAAGTTTCAGGTGGGCGAAATTTTTTGGTTTCATTTGCAGAAATAACACCTTACTAGAGCCCATCCAAAGCTCAGAGCACTATTATACGTGTCTTACACTATCACCAAACTTGTGGAGGACAATGATTTTAAGCTCAGCATCCCCAATTATTTTCCCTACACCTAGTGTTCAATGTGGACTACCTTCGACCATACTTTGCACCATTATTGGATACATTAGACATTACAGAATAACTCACACCAAAAATGCTAAACCAAGACTACATGGAATAGACCATGACTGATCGGACCATGGAAATTCAAATTAATAACGCGCGCTAGTAGATGATCGAACTATGTCAGGTTGTCAAAATTGACCATCTCCTACACCAAGGCAAGTGGCTCAATGGGATCAAGTTCAATAAAAGTTTCCTCATCTCATGGAGGCACTCAACGCAATGGGTACCATTGCTTCCTTGGGGGGGGGGAACTAATTCAGGTGGATATTGGTGTCCACCCACCTATTCAACTTGAAATCTCACCATTTTTCTTTCCATTTCCATAATTGTAGCAAAATTTACTATTTTCAGTAGTTTTTTGAGTCATGAACTTCTCAAGTCGTTTTGAGGCTCTAAGCGATTTTTTTTTGGAAAATGGGCATACCCAACATTTGTGGTAGGGGTTTGTAGTTGAAATTTATAGTCCTTAAATAGATATTTCTAATGAGGTATCGTTCGCATCAAAAGAAGGTTGTATGACAAAGTTATGACCCCGGGAAGTTAATGTACCAGTTTACCCCAACAGGGCCCACAAACTTTTGGTATTTCATCTTCGAGGGTTAGGTCTTTGGATGTTTAGGGTTTTCAATTTGTTTCTAAATAATAAATAAGCCTTGGATCCTCATTGTAACGAAGTGCAGAAGGCATGTAGTCCTCACATCTCTTCTTACAGATGAACTACCATCACATGAACTAGTTTATTTCCATTCTGCATGTAAACAATTTTATAGTATTTTGTTATTAACGAATTGAAGTTCTATTTTCATTGTATCTCTATGTTTTCATTTATATATGTATTTTATTTCATTCCTTTATAAATGTGGATCAACATAGTATTTATATTTTAAGGGAATATATTTTTTTAACATAGTCTTACTTTAAAAAATAAGATTTATAAAAAATATCAAATGTAAATTCCTCTAAAATAAGTAAATCCATATTTAACTTCTTAATAAATCATAATATATATTAATTTAATAAATGATACTATGATTTTACACTAAATAATTCAAATATATATATATATATTAAAATTTATTTCCTAAAATTTATTTAATCAAGATGACACGCCCTCACGAATTGTTTATTCGTGTTAAGTACCACGTTGAAATTATAATGCTTATAAAGATACAACGCTATTAGATTTTACTATTATTTAATTAAGAGTAAGTTAAAGTTATGCCAAAACTATTATGTATAAAGTAATGGTTTGTTTATTTAATATAATATTTTTTTATGAGATAGATGCAGGATTAGGATGTTTATTATAAACATACTATAGCTAAATATTAGAATTGTAAAATAAATAATAAAAATATTATAAAGAAAAATAAGTTGGATACCATTTTTGATTATTTACAAATGAATACATTATGTTCCAAAGGCCGTCAAAAAGCCCATGAGAAAGAATATCAACAGCTCAGCGACATCAGAAGGTGGGTACTAGGTAGTGTGAGAATTTTGCTCTCCCCAGGTAAAAGTTGTATTTACGATGATGATTTTAAACGATTGGTTTATGGTAAAAAGAAAATTAAAACAAAATAGGAAATTTATTTTTATTTGGTTGCAGCAATTTAAATAATTTATGTCCCTTATAAAGCGAGTATAAAGCAAGTATAGTTGTTTTCTTGGACTTTGAAATGGATAAGAATTAGGTTTTTAGCTGAAATGTCCTCTCCATACTAAAACTTAAGAGATGGCATTCATGCACAATTGATGGGAACATAGGGAAACAGCCTTATTACAAAAATCAAATGAATACTCGATGAAATATTCTAGAAACTTATCAATGTTAATGCTACAGTCAATGAAACCACTTCCACTGTCATTGTCTAACCTAACCCTGTGAGCAACGTAGGGCAGAACATTGTGGGAGAAAAATAAACATTGAATAAAATTTATTTAACTACAAAAATTATGCATTCAACAACGTGCTCTATTAGAATATTCTCAAGCATGAAAAATTTAACCATTATCTTGGGTATTCATAGTTAGCATTTGCAAGGTTTGTCTCTTAATTCGAGACTGTGGATCCATTGCTAAACTGAGCGAGAGTTTCCCACTCCAAATTGGTTGTGTCTAGATACATGTGAGGTGTGTTGTTGTTCTATGTGGTTAGTGTGGTGATTGTAGTATACATGTGAGGTGTGTTGTTGTTCTAAGTGGTTGGTGTGGTGAGTGTAGCAGAATTAATATTGTTGTGTGAAACTATTCCATGGAGTTGTTATATATAATGATTGTTAAGTATATTTATTTGGAGGAATTATACCACTATAAGGGAAAGTGAAGATCATAGTAAAAAATCCATCATCGAAGTACAAACTTGAGCCTCCTATTGTGTGCCTGGGTAGGGATGACTGTGGAGCTCAATGTTTAGTTTGGCATTAAAACTCAGAATTAGATTGCAATTGGAGGTTGTGATAGGGGACCAAATTTCATAAAGGTGAATTCACTTGAAGATTAGTCTTGCCAAAATTTACTATTAATTTCATTACTATGAAAGATTTATATGGGTTATGCTATGGCTTGGGAAAAGGTATGGAAGCCAAGAAAACCAATAGCCTAGTGACCTCAAATGGTTACAAATTACTTCTCGACAACAAAATCCATTGTGAGGATTGAATCAGTTTATTAATTAGAAGATCCTTGAGTGGGATTTGGCTAATATAGCCCTATAAATCTAATTGTTAGGTATCTTGAATTTCGTTATGGATAGTTGAACTAAATCCTTCAATTTATTTCCGAAACATGTAAATGCTAGAAGCTATTGCAAGTCACAAGAGTTTCAAAGTGGCCCTGATACCATTGAGTAGAGCCTAACTCTATGGTTCAATGAGAGAAGAAAAATTCTAGGTAATATTTATCAAATTAAATACATGTACATACTCTCTTTTGTGGCCTAATGTTGATCCATAGCTAAGATTTCTCCATGGTGATTCTTCTACTTACTTTATAAAACTGACCAATTCCTTAGTGCCTATATGAGATTAACATTTCTAGTTCTCAACTAGAGAAGACTTCCATATCGAAGTCTTGTAGCCAAGGTGCCCAAAACTCCAAGAACAATACTCAAGTTTCCATATTTATGTTGACTCTAGAGCCCTAGGCTTGTTTCTCATACTTTTTTCCTCACAAGCTTTGGTAACTACCCTCTACCTCCCATCCATGAACCAAAAGAACCCCATAGTTTTCACCCACTCACCTCATTTTATCAAAGAGGTTTCTTCCTCTCTAAGATATCTCCTCACTATCTCATAGTAAAAAATCATTTTTTATTTCAGTGAGTCCCTATTGAGGGCATGATGAATGCGTCTTTATGGATCTCATACATTCATCCATCCTTTGGATTTTAATATCTTAGCCACCATTAAATTGACAGCTTCATAATTTTAATATGTTTGTCAATATTAATTTATCACTCTTTGGTAAATGTACTTACAATAAGAAAACCATATTGGGTTGAGTTAAGTGAGTTCCCAAGTTTCATTTGAAATAGGTTTAATAATTAGTCCCTTTTAAAAGGGGTTTAATTAATGGGATTATTTAAGGAGGTTTATTAGTTAATGATTTTATTAAATGAGATTATTAATTATAATTTTAGTTTAGTTTACTTATTAAATTTTATCATAGAATTCTAGACTTAATACATTAATGACATTTATGATAGTTAGGTATTTAATTTAGTCTTAATTAATTTATCCATATTTAGACATTCCTCATACCCAATTAATAGGTATATTAGTGTAATAGATGTGATGCATGCATAAGTAGTTATCATATGCATGCCAATAATCATATTTTATCCATAATTCGATATGGGTCATTACAATATATATATATATATATATATAAAGTACTCAATAAAATTTGAGTTATTGGAGTCAATGGAAGAACCCTAATCAAGTTGGATCTAATTGGTATTCAAATATCTATTTTGTGCACAATTTTAAGATATTTATATTCCTTTTACAACTTAGTATATTGGTAGTCATTATGAAAAATTAAATTTTAAAACATCATTCCTTTAAGGTATGATTCTTGGTGTTCCCAATATATCATTAATATCTTCCATAACCCATAAAAAAGCAAGTGGTATGGTAGGAAGTGTTACAAAGTGATATGATGAACTATGAAGACCTATGTAGTAAAATAAGGATTTGTTTTTTTTTTCTCGGCAACACTAACTAATCTATATTATTATTTACAGGTAAACATTACATTCACAAAAGACTGGCTGCCCAGGGCCAACTGTGGCTCCTTGGGTGGCTCTTCCAGACTCAGATTTCTCCCTCGCAGGGCAATATTTCCAGTTTAGACCAGTACACATGACACTGTGATGTTTCCATGAAATACCAAAACGGCCCACGCAGGGGCATCCCACAAAAGACGCATGACCCAGAAAGTCTATAGTAGCCGCTAACAAGACCAGAACAGAAAGACTATAGTAGTCGCGAACATGACCCAGAACAGAAAGAAAATAAACAAAGACATAAGACATAAACCAGAGATCAACCGAGACCTCGTACCAGACCTGAGAGTAGGAAGCAAATGCAAGGGAGTGCCACTGGGAGTTACTCCTCTGGTTTTTCTTCAAGGATTCTGCACCAGCCTTGTCCCTCTGGGAGGCCATCCCACATTGCCATGGGATCTTGCACGGGGGCTGGCGGCGCTTGTTCTTGAATTCGGGAGGGGGCTTGCTGAGGCTCTCTCTCTGAATTACCCTCTTCAGTTGATGGCTCCCCCATTGGGCGCTTCCCCCTATTGCCCTCTGGTCGTTCCTCAGTAGGGGCCAGTTGCGATGCTTCCTCATTCTCCTCAGGAATTTTGGTAAACAGAACTGAGATGTGAGCATTAATTCCTGCATTGTCCCTTGAGCTGCCCAGGGAAAAAATGACAGAGCCAAACGCTGGGAGCATGGGCACTCCATCATTGGAGCTGCCAACCTCCAGAGACTGACTGACTGGTATTGGGGTAGCTCCCACCCTTCTGTAACAATAGCAGCAGCAGCAGTGATGGTGAACATCCGCTGCAGGGGGACGTGAAGGTTCACCATGCCCTGAGCCTCTTCTGCACGGCATCCTTTCACGCACCATGGTATCCGCCTCTTCTTTATCTTGGTCCAGAGCAGAGGAGGGCCTGTTGTTACTGCGTTCCCTCCCAATTGATTGCCGTCCCCAAATTGGCTTGAGGCAGAGCTCAATTGAGCGTAGACAAAGACCAGGAAAAACAAGCATGGAGCGAACCTCGTCCGAGCTCTCAGCCACAATATCACAGCCTCTTCGCTCAGAGATCTGAGTAACCTTCTCGGCGTTCTGAGGCCCGCACAACAACATTCCATCATTCTTAAACCCATTAACATTCCCTTGGAACTTGCCCGCAATGAATGCTCTCTGCAGGCTCGCCATCTCCTCCCGCGCCTTCATTAAGGCTACCATAATGCGTCTCCCGGCTTAATGTTTCGGCGGCGAGAGGCATTAAAGTCCTCTGATCATCACGTGGCAGCCCATGCTGGGCATGTGGTTCTCCATGTCCTCGCTCGGTGGCACCCGCATCCGGGGGTAAAATAAGGATTTGTTAAACATTGTTACATATCAAAATAGATTACCATTCAATTTAGGACAAGGAGGTAGTGATACCATTCTCCTTCACCTTAGTATCTATAACACCTATCTACAAGTATCAGATGAGGGAGTTGTTTTAGTTGAACCATTATGTATACTAGAACATAGGGTTCGATAGCTCACGAACCACCTGGTGGACAAAGCTAAGGTCTAATGGGACAATTATAGTCCTAGGTCTTTTACCTGGGAAGAAATAGAGACCATATGCTAGAATTATCCCAACTTGTCTTGAATTTTGAAGCACTTAAAAATTTATTTTGTATATCCTTACTTTATTTAGCTAGATACATGGGACTATCATTTTTGAACTTATCTATAACTATGAAGAGTTACATGTGAGAATTTTATTTGAAATGATTATGTTTTTCCGCGTATGCTTAACTAAATATGTACATGTTGCTAGTGCATGGATATCAATGTGAATTATGTTATGAATGTGATGTCCAGATATTATGTTTTATTTATTACCATGTGTGATTATGTTAAAGGCTATATATTTCTTATTGTTGATGAGATTTATATAATTATAGTGACCACACATGACTGCTTAATGTGAAATATAACTACAGGTATATTGGCTAGACATAGCCAAATATATTATATTAACTCAAAGATCAATATCATAGATGTCAACAAATATGAATGTTGGAAACCATTACTTAAACATATTTTGGTTTTGGATATATTGAAGCATATGTTATAATGTGTAGACAAATTTTTATTTTGTAGATGATATTGTTATTTGAGATTTTAATATATTGATGCATATGTTATAATATGTAGACAAGTGTTTATATTGTAGATGATATTGTTATTTTGATTTTGAATATATTGATGTATATATTATAATCTATAAACAAGTATTCAAATTTCATATGATATCATTATCCAAACTAACCACTTGATGACAAAAATCCAAGAAAGATTGAGGCCCAATGAGATTACATGTTAAGGTGTTGGCCATGGTCCTACTAGGAGTGGTGGAGGGGTTTCCCACCATTTATTGTCCAAAACATGGAGTTATGGGAGGATTGTGTGAGTCACACTCCCCTAGACATGTGATGATTGTTACACTAAAAAATGTCACCTTGACTACTCACAGTTAGTATGGCTCAAATCAACAGTCATGCTACCCTCTTAGGCAAGTCTCATGCCTCTGTTATCCATCTCAAACTCAAAGAAGAGAGAAAGTCTTGTAAAAACTATGTTTATCTCTGGGGTCGCAGGTTCTCTCTAGCCTTACCTGCGGGGACGCTGACCATGTTCACAAAATCTGCGTCCATAGACGCTCTGTATGTTAAGGGACAGGTGCGTCCCTCTGTAAAAGGCAAAATGCGCGAGTTTTATCTTGAAAAAGTTACTTGTGGTTACTTCTAGAACATTCTAGAGGTCGGTTTGATGAAATGGATGCGCCTCCAGTTGGTTCATGTATCTCTATTAAGGGGGAAATTATCCCATCAATAAGGGAGCTATCCCACCCAAAGAGGGGGATGATCCCATTGATAGTGGACCTGAATAACCTCTTTACAGCACTATAAATAAAGACATTGAGCCAGAGGGAGAAGAGGTTGGAGCTATACATTTTCTTTGGGTAAATGCTGTAGGATTTAGGTCTTCCATTAGAGCCTTTGTGAGGAGAGATTGTCTTCACTTGATTCTACTTGGGAGAGGGTGAGCTTTGTCAAAGTAGAGGAAAAACCCTTGATGGACCCTGGGAGGAACTTGCACAACACCAAGGCCAGGTTGTAAGAGTTTCTTTGTTTCGTTATTAATACAAACTGGTTTATTTTTCTCAATAGCTTGTGTTAATGAGTTATTTCATGTGTTCCTTGGTCTGCATGTTGAATATATGTTTTATTATATGAAATGCAAGTGCTTGGTAATTGTTTGATTGTTTGTGGTTGCAGGAATTGACTTGAAGGAAGAGCTCATCCGGATCGTCAAGAACGGACTTCAACAACAGCGTTTTGGAATAAGGTAAGCCTAAACACTTGTAGTTTTCATGTTGTAAAAGGTGTATTTAGAGAAAGATCACTCCATTTTGTCTTGTTTGTCATTAGAACGTCTTAGACTTCTAGGAAGGTCAGTCGTGTCCGCACCCTTGACAAATTCCGTGTGACAATGATGACTACGATATGCCTATTAGGGAATTTAGGTTGATGTAGTTGACACTCCTACCCTTGGGGGTTTTATGGATGGTTAGGTCAGTATAGTCGATGCCATAGTATATTCGAGTAGAGGACAAATAGAAATGGGGTAGAATAGATTAGGATGGATAGGATGATTCTAGAATAGCTTGGGAACTTTGTTGGGGTAGGCTGTGACTGCTAAGGTGTAGCCAATAAATATACAAAATACAAATTTTAGGTCTCCTCACATTATAAATGATATTTCAATGAAGGAACACAATACTTACTTGACTAGATTAATCACTATAGTAATTACTAATATACTATATAAACCCTAACTTCGAGACAAATTTTTTAGAAAGAAGGGTGTATGTAATGACGTATCTCAAATTTTGGATAAAACATCATTATTAGCATGCATACGAGGCATGCCTATGATAGCTACCTATGCAGGCATCATGTGCATTACACTAGTATACATACTAATTGATTATGAAGAATATCTAAATATAGGATTAATGAATTCATTATTAAAAATACTAAAATAAATACCTAACTATCAAGAGGTAATGCATGTATTAAGTTTAAAATTCAATAATAATATTTAATAAATATATTAAACTACTATTAATTTCAGTTAAAAAAAAAGTTGAGAGGGACTTGAGAACTAAATCAAGTAATCAATGAAATGTATTTAAATGGTTATGAATATATTTTAAAACCCAAGGTGCATTTGATTTAATAGTTATAGATCTATTAAAACCCACAGGGTGATCGATTCAAATGTTTATGAATATATTTAAAATCCAAATGGTGGTCAATTTAATGGTTATAGATATATTAAGACCTAAAGGGTAGACAACCACCTAAAATTTTGTAAAATTCATGATTCATGATGTCAAGTGACAAGCAACCAATGTATTTTAAATGATTATTTTATGGAGAGGAATTGAGGAGATTTATTGGAAAGGAAGAAACCCCTCCATTATATGAAATGCGAATAGGATGAAGATAAGGTGTTTTTGGTGGAGGGGATACAAAAGGAAAATAAAGTTATAGTGAAGAGAGGTTATGATGGAACGAATTTGAATGACAACCACGGGGTCTATACTCCACTAAAAACCTAGGAAACATGCGAACTATTATTGTAGTTTTAGGAACAGGGGCTAGATTATTTTGATCTCAAAGTATTCTGGGTCTAAGAGATACGGGGGTTGACCTAGATATGCAAGTAGGAATTGGTCGGTTTGATAATAGAATCATAGGACTCAGATTTTCCACAGAGAAACGTCATCTAGGGATCGACATCATAAGGGAAAACAAATTGGTAGGTTTGACTATTAAATGTGGTTGAAAGACCTATTCTACTATAATTATAATATGATGATATATTTTGCATAAAATTTTGCTTCTCGGAACAAACTACAATGTTAGGCCTTACAAATAACAACCCCTCTCATGATTTCCATTGCCAACCTAGACCATAATTATTTACTATACTATAAAATTTATTATTTGCATAACTTTATTTCATAATGGAAACCATACCACCATATTCATACAAATATATTTTATACCATCCTCTTTCTTAGTCATTCACTTATTTGGCCTTGACCTTGAGCTACACAATAGGAATCCACACTAACATATTTACAATATTTAAAATATTTACAATGAGGGTCAACCATTTAATGTTAAATGGTTTGACTCCCATCATCATAACCATGTATTTACAATTTATAGATAATATAATTAACATATTTTGGGGCATGAAAATGAGCTATTACATATCTAATCCAATTTTATGGTTGATTGGATTAATGATACTTTCCCTTGTAAAGTAATGATATTTAACAATTGAAACTCTAGGTCGGTGTGTTATATCTATACCAGACAAACTAAAAATGGTGGAAATGTCATAAGAATACATATTATGGGTGTATTTCCTTAAACTAATTTTTGAAGGACCTCCGCTCTTGATTTTAACTTGATATTAATTTTGTGGGGATACATAATAACTTGCATGAAACTAACATGAGAAATTATTTCTTATATTAAGGAATGGTGATTAGAATATAATGCTTAGACGAGGCATTTTTAAAGGATTGCTTTATTAATTCTCTTCAGAATAATATAAGGAAAGATATATACCTCACTACCTAGTTTGAGGTGTCACAACTGGTATGCACAAGTTATAGTAACTGCCTAGTCCAAATACTCAAATGCCATTAATGACTACTCTATAACTTTATTCCACCTCCATATCCCTTCTTACCCATAAATATCCAAACTTTTAGTCAAGTGGAAATAATGGAACATCAACTTTAAAGAATTCACAATATTTGTGATGGAAAAAAATTATAAGGGCATAAACCGAAGGAATATAAATTATTTCTCGTTAATATGGCCCCATCTAAGAATTTTCAGGAAATTTTAGATGAAAACTTGTTTGAGCTTAATCCTATGCAGATTACACCCTATACTAATGAATTTCCCACCTGGGAGCATCCTTGCGAGGAACACCAAATTTTAATTAATGTTTTCTATATCATTTAATCTCCTTAGAGCTTGGAGTTGGTAGATTATATCAAGCACATGATGAATTGTCTTAATATATGGAGAAAAAGGACAACATTTTATTTGTTGCTGAGAATAAACACATTACTATGTCCATGTCGTTCACAATTCCGAAAACATGATATCCAATGCGAGCTCCATGAAATGTTATGCTTCGTTTAAGAAATTGAAACATTAAATTGGTGACTATCTACTAAAATATAATGTGTTTGATATAGAAATGAGAGGGTGTGATATAGTTTTGAAAATGACTATTTTTAACATGATTGTATAATTATATTTTTTGGTGACCTAAACATTAACAATTATCTCCTAATCTTTTATATAGTTAGAAACCTATCATAACTGAGTTTTCAAACCAACAATAAAGATAACCATTTCTAGCTACTATCCATGAATGTAGGTTGACTCATCACCATTATTTAAGGAAAATCAACCCACCTAGAATATCCAACTGGTGATCTGTAAGTGGAGAAATATTTCACTCTTGCTAGATGCCTTTAGTTCTTGGGTCATTAGCCTGCTTCCTTAAGTCGTAGGAAGATAAGCTCTTTGATTCAAGTGGATCTTCAGACACATTGGCATGGAAAAGCTCAAAATTTAAAATGGCAAAAAAGAAAGTATCTTGACATCAGGTCAAAGTGCTCGTCGCCTTGATTCCAACGGTGTGAATGGCACTCCAATCCGAGTCTGGATGATGAAGTTATCGTGAAAAGAGTCTGCCTTTGTTCCTTTGAAAAATGAGCCATTTCTTCAAAAAATAGGCTTAAAGCCTTAAAAGGAAAAATCACAATCGGAGGAGTCAAAATGGTACACTTAAGGCAAGTCCTTTAGAACCCTCGATCAACGATCTTTGATATATCAGGTCGGAGGAAGGCAGGCACGCGATATTGGGACTCGGGCAGAGCCGACTTGCGATTGCAATATCGGCGATCGGCATCGGCATTAGCAATCGCCGTCGGCGTATGCCAAGGTATATGGAAGAACCCCTAGGCCATAGAATGCGATATGCCGATAACGACATGCGATCTCCACCGTCAGATTGGAAGGAAGATAAACGGTCCAGATTTAATCACCGATATCGGCGATTGGCGGATTGATGATATCGGCGATCGGCGGATCGGCATATCGGAGATCGGTGATCGGCAATCGGTGGATCCCCACGACAAGGGCCATTAAACAGTGCGATATTCCAACAATGCGATACTTGTTCTCCTTTATTTTTAACAAATTGATGATTATTATGCATGATTTTTCCAATGATGGTTTATTAATTTGTTATAAAATCACTCACGGTTTTAACCTCCAAGATCTCTTCCAAATTGCAAATTTTATCTCCAACTCATAATCAAGTATTCCAACTCAGAAATTCTCTGGTATAAAAAGTGACATGTTTGCGTTAGACGTTTCAGGAAAATGAAGATGATTCTTGAAAATCCGAGACACGGGTTTTGTGCAGAACAAACCAAATTAGTTTTGCGATGATAAGTTTTCTAAAATTTGTTCTAGATTGAGACAAATGCAATGTTCTCTAAAGTTTATTTTCTTAGATTTGTTGTTGTGTCCATTTTCCAAATTCTTCCAATTGCAATACCAGATTCGACTTGTTCCAGTTGAATCATGATGGAGAGATATTTCAGATATGATCTTGATGATCAATTTTTTTTGGACAGTCCAAAATTGTAATGAAAATAAGTTAGTAATAAATTTAGTTGTAATTTCGCTTTTCTCTCTGTGTATTTAAAGGAAAACAAAGATCAAAGAGAGGAGGATGAACAATTGTTGAATTGGAGGCAAAGCTAAGAACTTCATTATGGTGTAATTATTTCTCTAAGATATTTTAATGAAAGAAGTTATCCATTGAGTTCTACATGTCTTACTTGTAATCTGATTTGAATTATTTTTCAAGGCAAAACTAACTCTTGGGCAGTTGGGCCCACTACATTGGACAAGGCGTTGTCTTGAACATCTAAAGTAGTTTAGTTGTGTGTTTGCTTCTTTGAATTTATATTGTTGTTACTTAAAGGAAATTTCCTTTTATTCAAGTAATTTGTTGGTTGTTGCATTTTCCCGATTTGTTATTTCTTGCAATTTCTAGATTTCATTTAATTTGCTGCTCTAGATTAGCATTTGAATTACGTTGGGTGCAATAGGTTAAATTTCCAATTCAGCAAGGTGGGCTTTAATTTAGTATTGATTCAAACTGCGTGATTAGCATAATTATTTTCTTTTCATTTTCTTTCTTCTTTTTAAATTAGTATTGTTATTTAAGTCTTACATTTTATTTCTTGTTCAATGAGTTTGGTAGTGTAGAACACAATCATGTAGAACTAGTGTTAGTTGTTGGTAGTTGCTTGCATATATTTTTATGATTGCCTTGAAATAAAAAGATGCTCCTTGGCTTGATAATTAATGTCTAGGTGATTAGTTTTTTTTTATTAAGCCATTAGTTTTCCCCAACACCCCACTCACAACAAAAATGTGTTTCATGCTAAGAAGTAACTAGTAGTTGAGCTGAAAGCTTCAAACTATGATGCATGTTCTCATTCTGAGCTAGAACTTGACTAAAGGAATGATAAGGGGATGCATATTATTGACACAGAACCGAGTTACATTCTTCCCCCACCAAGGTCTAGAAGATTGATCCTGATGATCCATAGGAGGGGGAATGTTTCTTCCACTCGCAAATGTGGGTGAAGGGTTCTCCATTACAGTTCATTGTCGAGAACAAGATCCCAAAGAACCTCATTTCTATAGAGGTAGTGAAGTGTTTGGGCCTACCAACCACACCACACCCATAGTTGTACACCATTGGGTGGCCTCATCAAGGATGAGATATTCGCATCAACAAATAATGTCACCTTCCCTCTAGCATCAAGCCCTTCATGCATGAGGTATTGTGTGATGTTTCTCATATTGAATTTTTTGATGTATTATTAGGCCAACCATACTTGTGGAAGCATCATGTTGTATATGTGTCTAGGCCTCACACTATTATTATTATTTTGTGTAATAAGTTATACAAGATACCAGAGGTAGCCTCACATACTGCCATCTCTTTGATCTTTGTTAAGCAATGTAGTAAGATCATCTCCCATACCATGAAATTTGTTTTCTTTCTTATTCACATTCAAAGTAAGGGAAATATCATGGCTACATCTGAGGCCCCTGAGGATGGTTACTCCACACAGACGAAGTAAGTGGATAAGGTCATGGAATAATATAAGGATATATTATCATCACCCACATGGGTACCCTTGCACTCTCAGGTCAAGCATTTAGTCGATCTGACTCCCATAGTGCCTCTACCTAACGAGACTATATACCAATGCTCCATTATGGAAAATGAAAATGTTAAGAAAAAGTTCCAAGAGTTTCTGCAAAAAGTGCACATTCAACGAAGTTCCTCACCCTCTGGAAACTTGATTATACTTGTATAGAAGAAGGATAGGACCTGGAGACTCTGCATTGATTACAGGGAACTACAAAAAATAACTATCAGGAATAGGTATCCAATCCCATGGATTGATGAACTTTTGGACCAACTGAATGGGGCCAAATATTTCAGCAAGGTTGATTTAAGATATGGTTATCACCATGTTCCAATAGATCCCATAGATGTATGGAAGATCTCCTTCAAATCCAATGAAGGCCTTTTTGAATGGTTTTTCATGTCGTTTGGGTTGAAAACATCCCATGTTGCTTTTATGAGGTTGATCAATGACATATTATAGCCCTTTACTAACTTGTTTGTAGTTTTTTATCTATACAAAATCCTTATCTTTAGAAAGAGTTGTGAAAAGCACTTGCAACACATTCGGTAGGTCCTTCAAACCTTTCAATGACCCAAACTGTGTGAAAACTTTGAGAAATGCACCTCTAGCATGAGCTGGGTCCAATATTTGGATTACAGCATTTATGAGCAAGGTGTGCATGTGGATCTGGCTAAGATCCAAGTCATTTGATATTTTCCAACCCTTACCACCGTATCAGAGATTCACAACTTTTTTGTCCTTGAAAATTTTTATCGGATTTTCATGTTGGGATTCTCCCATATCACTTGGCATTTGAATCAAATTACCAAGGGAGGAGCGAAAGCAAATTTTTCTTAGTTTGAGTCCCAACAAAATATGTTCATTGAGCTAAATCATTGCCTCTAATCTACACCCATACTCACATTTCCAAACCTACATAAGCCATTTGAAATTGAGACAGATGCCTCTCACTACATTATTGGTGCATTCCTCACCTAGAATGGGCATACAATGGTTTATCATAGTGAGGCACTTTCCAATACAATTCTAAAGTACCCGCCTATGATGAAGAGATGCATTCTATTGTTCAGGCTTGTCAGCAATGGAACCATTACATTATGGGGAAGGAGATTTTCATCCACACGGATCACTAACCTCTTTAGTTTATACAAACATAAAGGAAGTTGTAGAATAGTCACCATCAGAAGTGGTCTACATATCTGTAACAATTCCACTTAAACATTAAATATGAAAAGGACAGTACCAATCATGCTGCAGATTTCCTCAGTTGGCCCCTACATGAAGGACTCACTATTGTTCTCAACTCTTGTGTCCATGAGAAATTTGGATGGCTGCAAATGTACAAAAATGATCCAAAGTTCACCACTGCATATTAGATCCTAGTCCATGGAAAGCAATATCCTGATTTCCACCTCCAAGACACATTATTATGCTATCTAGGTCACCTTTGTGTTCCTTCAACTGAGCTTGTCAATGTGATTTGGGAGGCACACTACAGTCGGGTCACAAGACACTTTGGTGTATAGAAAATTATGGTCGTACTACAAAAGTTATTTGGTTGGCGAAAACTTTGACAAGATATTGGAAAATATATCGATTCCTGCACTTCCTATGCCATCGCCAAGCCAACAATCAAGAAGAAATGCCTGTAAACTCTTTTTCCTACTCCTAACCAGCCCTAGGTTTCCATATCCATAGAATATCTATCTGCCCTACCTTCTACCAAGCGTGGTAATGACTATGTATTTGTGGTCACAAACAAATTTTCTAATATGGCTATATTAGCGGCCTACAAAAAGAGTATGACAACAGAGGACACTGCCAAACTCTTCTTTAAGAATGTGTGGGTACATTTTGGGATCCAGGAGACCACTATATCATTTCATAATAGTAGGTTCCTGCTCACATTATGGATGGGCATTTGGACACTATTAGAGACCAAACTCACCAAGTCGACTACATTCCATCCCCAGACTGATTAGCAGACCAAGGTCGTCAATAGGATGATAGTGAACATCCTCCACATGTACAACTCCAAGCATCCAAAAACCTAGGATGAAAACCTTCCCTAGGTGCAACACAACTATAAAAGAGCTCTCCATAGCTCGATTGGTCACATCTCTTTCAAGTGGGTCTGCGATTTCAACCATTATGTCTGATTTGTGTTTCCATACCTCATGGAACTACACAAAAATAACCAACACATATATAGTATGAGGTTGATAAAACAACTAGGTTTATTGAACACATCTAGCAGATTTGCCTGCATGTTCATGACATCTTGGAGAAGTCTAATGGCAACTAAAAGAAGCGACTTTATTAACATCAAGTGCCACAAAAGTTTCAGGTGGGCGAAATTTTTTGGTTTCATTTGCAGAAATAACACCTTACTAGAGCCCATTGAAAGCTCAGAGCACACTTATACGTGTCTTACACTATCACCAAAGTTGTGGGAGACAATGATTTTAAGCTCAGCATCCCCCATTATTTTCCCTACACCTAGTGTTCAATGTGGACTACCTTCGACCACACTTTCCACTATTATTGGATACATCAGACATTACAGAATAACTCACACCAAAAACGCTAAACCAAGACTACATGGAATAGACCATGACTCATTGGACCATGGAAATTCAAATTAAAAACACTCACCAGTAGATGATCCAACTATGTCAGGTGGTCAAAATTGGCCATCTCCTGCACCAAGGCAAGTGGCTCAATCAGATCAAGTTCAATAAAAGTTTCTTCATCTCATGGAGGCATTCAACGCAATGGGGACCACTGCTTCCTAGGGGTGGGGGGGGAGACTGATTCAGGTGAATATTGGTGTCCACCCACCTATTCAACTTGAAATCTCACCATTTTTCTTTCCATTTCCATAATTGTAGCAAAATTTACTATTTTTAGTAGTTTTTCAAGTCGTGAACTTCTCGAGTCGTTTTGAGGCCCTAAACGATTTTTTTTGGAAAATGGGCATACCCAACATTTGTGGTAGGGGTTTGTAGTTGAAATTTATAGTCGTTAAATAGATATTTATAATGAGATAGTGTTCGTATCAAACGAAGGTTGTATGACAAAGCTACGACCCCGGGAAGTTAATGTACTAGTTTACCCCAATGGGGCCCACAAACTTTTGGTGTTTCATCTCCGAGGGTTAGGTATTTGGATGTTTAGGGTTTTCCATTTGTTTCTAAATAATAAATAGGCCTTGGATCCTAATTGTAACAAAGTGTAGAAGACATGTAGTTGTCACATCTCTTCTTAGAGATAAACTACCATCACCTGAACTAGTTTATTTCCATTCAGCATGTAAATGTTTTTTTAGTATTTTGTTATTAATGAATTGAAGTTCTATTTTCGTTATATCTCTATGTTTTCATTTATATATGTATTTTATTTCATTCCTTTATAGATTTGGATCAACATAGTATTTATCTTTTAAGGGAATATATATTTTTTAACATAGTCTTACTTTAAAAAATAAGATTTATAAAAAATATCAAATGTAAATTCCTCTAAAATAAGTAAATCCATATTTAACTTCTTAATAAATCATAATATATATTAATTTAATAAATGATAATATGATTTTACACTAAATAATTCAAAAAATATATATATTAAAATTTGTTTCCTAAAATTTATTTAATCAAGATGACACGCCCTCACGAATTGTTTATTCGTGTTAAGTACCACGTTGAAATTATAATGCTTATCAAGATACAACGCTATTAGGTTTTACTATTATTTAATTAAGAGTAAGTTAAAGTTATGCCAAAACTATTATGTATAATGGTTTGTTTATTTAATATAATATTTTTTTATGAGATACATGCAGGATTAGTATGTTTATTATAAACATACTATAGTTAAATATTAGAATTGTAAAATAAATAAAATTAAAAATATTATAAAGAAAAATTAGGTTGGATACTATTTTTGATTATTTACAAATGAATACATTATGTTCCAAAGGCCGTCAAAAAGCCCATGAGAAAGAATATCAACAGCTCAGCAGCAGCAGAAGGTGGGTATGAGGCTTAGATCATCTATATAGATATAAATACCTCATCCAAAAATAAATAAACTGTATATATCACCATTTTATACGTAGTCGCCATGTGGTTGCAATTATGTTATTCAACAATATCATACATTCATTTAATCTTATTTGTTTTGAAACCATCTTAACCTTTCCTTATGCCTTATAGGGCCACGTTGAATAAGTGTGTTTATATGTACACTATACATTATTCAGAATTAAAAGGAAGAGGCCATGAATAACTAACAACCATATAAAATTATATGTGATACCTCTATATGTCACCATATATTAATCAAATGGAAGTGCAATATATACTATTATATATTCATTATAATAAAAGAAAGAAACCATGATAAGATTATAGGAAATACATATACATGTATTTCAATGCATCTTTAAATAACAATTTCTCAACAATAACTAGCAACATTTTAAATTCAACTTAGGCAAAGAGGGTTTTTGTGCATCTTTCATCCCGGAAAACATCTAATAACCTAGCCAATCATGTAGTAGTATTATTATTACATGTGCTTCTACACCTACTAGACTATGCTCACACAACACATTCATAATATATGTGTGATGTAACAAGTTTATTAATATTACGCAAGTGCCTACATGTTTTATTTTATGTACCTTTCATAAAACAAAGTAAAACTCAGCCACTTAACATACTCGGCAGATTCCTACACTTTTATAATATATAAAACTCAACCATTACACATACAATTTGGATTTCCTATTACGTATCTTTTCATTTATCTCAACGAATCATTGTTTGTATCCGGTTGAAATTTTCTCTCAAATTTAATAAAAACTATTGCGAAAAGTTAGAGTTCTAATGAGCTAATAAATATTTTAACTATAAAAGTTTGTATTTAGGATGATCATTTTAAACGATTGGTTTATGGTAAAAAGAAAATTGAAACAAAATAGGAAATTTATTTTTATTTGGTTGCAGCAATTTAAATAATTTTTGTCCCTTATAAAACGAGTATAGTTGTTTTCTTGGACTTTGAAATGGATAAGAATTAGGTTTTTAGCTGAAATGTCCTCTCCATACTAAAACTTAAGAGATGACATTCATGCACAATTGATGGAAACATAGGGAAACAACCTTATTACAAAAATCAAATCAATACTCGATGAAATATTCTGGAAACTTATCAATGTTAATGCTACAGTCAATGAAACCACTTCCACTGTCATTGTCTAACCCTGTGAGCAACGTAGGGCAGAACATTGTGGGAGAAAAATAAACATTGAATAAAATTTATTTAACCACAAAAATTATGCATTCAACAACGTGCTATATTAGAATATTCTCAAGCATGAAGGATTTAACCATTATCTTGGGTATTCATAGTTAGCATTTGCAGGGTTTGTCTCTTAATTCGAGACTATGGATCCATCGCTAAATTGAGTGAGAGTTTCCCACTGCAAATTGGTTGTGTCTAGATACATGTGAGGCGTGTTGGTGTTCTAAGTGGTTGGTGTGGTGAGTGTAGCAGAATTAATATTGTTGTGCGAAACTATTCCGTGGAGTTGTTATGTATAATGATGGTTGAGTATATTTATTTGGAGGAATTATACCACTATGAGGGAAAGTGAAGATCATAGTCAAAAATCCATCATCGAAGTACAGACTTGAGCCTCGTGTTGTGTGATTCGGTATGGATGAAAGTGGAACTCAATGTTTAGTTTGGCATTAAAACTCAGAATTAGATTGCAATTGGAGGTTGTGATAGGGGACCAAATTTCATAAAGGTGAGTTCACTTGAAAATTAGTCTTGCCAAATTTTACTATTAATTTCATTACTATGAAAGATTGATATGGGTTATGCTATGGCTTGCGAAAAAGTATGGAAGCCAAAAAAACCAATAGCCTAGTGACCTCAAATGGTTACAAATTTCTTCTCAATAACAAAATTCATTGTGAGGATTGAATCAGTTTATTAATTAGAAGAACCTTGAGTGGGATTTGGCTAATATAGCCCTATAAATCTGATTGTTAGGTATCTTGAATGTCGTTATGGATAGCTGAACTAAATCCTTCAATTTATTTCCGAAACATGTAAATGCTAGAAGCTATTGCAAGTCCCAAGAGTTTCAAAGTGGCCCTGATACCATTGAGTAGAGCCTAACTCTATGGTTCAATGAGAGAAGAAAAATTCTAGGTAATATTTATCAAATTAAATACATGTGCATACTCTCTTTTCTGGCCTAATGTTGATCCATAGCTAAGATTTCTCCATGGTGATTCTTCTACTTACTTTATAAAACTGACCAATTCCTTAGTGCCTATATGAGATTAGCATTTCTAGTTCTCAACTAGAGAAAACTTCCATATCGAAGTCTTGTAGCCAAGGTGCCCAAAACTCCAAGAAAAATACTCAAGTTTCCATATTTATGTTGACTCTAGAGCCCTAGGCTTGTTTCTCATACTTTTTTCCTCACAAGCTTTGGTAACTACCCTCTACCTCCCATCCATGAACCAAAAGAACCCCATAGTTTTCACCCACTCACCTCATTTTATCAAAGAGGTTTCTTCCTCTCTAAGATATCTCCTCACTATCTCATAATAAAAAGTCATTTTTTTTTTCAGTGAGTCCCTATTGAGAGAATGATGAATGCGTCTTTATGGATCCAATACATTCATCCACCCTTTGGATTTTAATATCTTGGCCACCATTAAATTGACAACTTCATAATTTTAATATGTTTGTCAAAGTTAATTGATCACTCTTTGGTAAATGTACTTACAATAAGGAAACCATATTGGGTTGAGTTAAGTGAGTTCCCAAGTTTCATTTGAAATAGGTTTAATAATTAGTCCCTTTTAAAAAAGGGTTTTAATTAATGGCATTATTTAAGGAGGTTTATTAGTTAATGATTTTATTAAATCAGATTATTAATTATAATCTTAGTTTAGTTTACTTATTAAATTTTATCATAGAATTGTAGACTTAATACATTAATGACATTTATGATAGTCAGGTATTTAATTTAGTCTTAATTAATTTATCCATATTTAGACATTCTTCATACCCAATTAATAGGTATATTAGTGTAATAGATGTGATGCATGCATAAGTAGTTATCATATGCATGCCAATAATCATATTTTATCCATAATTCGATATGGGTCATTACATTATATATATATATATATATATATATATATATATATATATATATATATATATATATATATATATATATATATATATATATATATATATATATATAAAGTACTCAATAAAATTTGAGTTATTGGAGTCAATGGAAGAACCCTAATCAAGTTGGATCTAATTGGTATTCAAATATCTATTTTCTGCACAATTTTAAGATATTTATATTCCTTTTACAACTTAGTATATTGGTAGTCATTATGAAAAATTAAATTTTAAAACATCATTCCTTTAAGGTATGATTCTTGGTGTTGCCAATATATCATTAATATCTTCCATAACCCATAAAAAAACAAGTGGTATGGTAGGAAGTGTTACAAAGTGATATGATGAACTATGAAGACCTATGTAGTAAAATAAGGATTTGTTAAACATTGTTACATATCAAAATAGATTACCATTCAATTTAGGACAAGGAGGTAGTGATACCATCCTCCTTCGCCTTAGTATCTATAACACCTATCTACAAGTATCGGATGAGGGAGTTGTTTTAGTTGAACCATTATGTATATTACAACATAGGGTTCGATAGCTCACGAACCACCTGGTGGACAAAGTTAAGGTCTAATGGGACAATTAAGTCCTAGGTCTTTTACCTGGGAAGAAATAGAGACCATATGCTAGAATTATCCCAACTTGTTTTGAATTTTGAAGCACTTAAAAATTTATTTTATATATCCTTACTTTATTTAGCTAGATACATGAGACTATAATTTTTGAACTTATCTATAACTATGAAGAGTTACATGTGAGAATTTTATTTGAAATGATTATGTTTTGCCACGTATGCTTAACTAAATATGTACATGTTGCTAGTGCATGGATATCAATATGAATTATGTTATGAATGTGATGTCGAGATATTATGTTTTATTTATTACCATGTGTGATTATGTTAAAGGCTATATATTTCTTATTGTTGATGAGATTTATATAATTATAGTGACCACACATGACTGCTTAATGTGAAATATAACTACAGGTATATTGGCTAGACATAGCCAAATATATTATATTAACTCAAAGATCAATATCATAGATGTCAACAAATATGAATGTTGGAAACCATTACTTAAACATATTTTGGTTTTGGATATATTGAAGCATATGTTATAATGTGTAGACAAATTTTTATTTTGTAGATGATATTGTTATTTGAGATTTTAATATATTGATGCATATGTTATAATATGTAGACAAGTGTTTATATTGTAGATGATATTGTTGTTTTGATTTTGAATATATTGATGTATATATTATAATCTATAAACAAGTATTCAAATTTCATATGATATCATTATCCAAACTAAGCACTTGATGACAAAAATCCAAGAACGATTGAGGCCCAATGAGATTACATGTTAGGGTGTTGGCCATGGTCCTACTAGGAGTGGTGGAGGTGTTTCCCACCATTTACCATCCAAAACATGGAGTTATGGGAGGATTGTGTGAATCACACTCCCCTAGACATGTGATGATGACTACGATATGCCTATTAGGGAATTTAGGTTGATGTAGTTGACACTCCTACCCTTGGGGGTTTTATGGGTGGTTAGGTCAGTGTAGTCGATGCCATAGTATATTCGAGTAGAGGACAAATAGAAATGGGGTAGAATAGATTAGGATGGATAGGATGATTCTAGAATAGCTTGGGAACTTTGTTGGGGTAGGCTGTGACTGCTAAGGTGTAGCCAATAAATATACAAAATACAAATTTTAGGTATCCTCACATTATAAATGATATTTCAATCAAGGAACACAATACTTGACTAGATTAATAACTACAGTAATTACTAATATACTATATAAACCCTAACTTCGAGACAAATTTTTTAGAAAGAAGGGTGTATGTAATGACGTATCTCAAATTATGGATAAAACATTATTATTAGCATGCATACGAGACATGCTTATGATAGCTACATATGCATGCATCATGTGCATTGCACTAGTATACATACTAATTGATTATGAAGAATATCTAAATATAGGATTAATGAATTCATTATTAAAAATACTAAAATAAATACCTAACTATCAAGAGGTAATGAATGTAATTCAATAATAATATTTAATAAATATACTAAACTACTATTAATTTCAGTTAAAAAACAAAGTTGAGAGGGACTTGAGAACTGAATCAAGTAATCAATGAAATGTATTTAAATGGTTATGAATATATTTTAAAACCCAAGGTGCATTTGATTTAATATTTATAGATCTATTAAAACCCACAGGGTGACCGATTCAAATGTTTATGAATATATTTAAAATCCAAATGGTGGTCAATTTAATGGTTATAGATATATTAAGACCTAAAGGGTAGACAACCACCTAAAATTTTGTAAAATTCATGATTCTTGATGTCAAGTGACAAGCAACCAATGTATTTTAAATGATTATTTTATGGAGAGGAATTGAGGAGATTTATTGGAAAGGAAGAAACCCCTCCATTATATGAAATGTGAATAGGATGAAGATAAGGTGTTTTTGGTGGAGGGGATGCAAAAGGAAAATAAAGTTATAGTGAAGAGAGGTTATGATGGAACGAATTTGAATGACAACCACGAGGCTCTATACTCCACTAAAAACCTAGGAAACATGCAAACTATTATTGTAGTTTTAGGAATAGGGGCTAGATTATTTTGATCTCAAAGTATTTTGGTCTAAGAGATACAGGGGTTGACCTAGATATGCAGATATGAATTGGTTGTTTGATAATGGAATCATAGGACTCAGATTTTCCACAGAGCAACGTCATCTAGGGATCGACATCATAAGGGAAAACAAATTGGTAGGTTTGACTATTAAATGTGGTTGAAAGACCTATTCTACTATAATTGTAATATGATGATATATTTTGCATAAAATTTTGCTTCTTGGAACAAACTACAATATTACGCCTTACAAATAACAACCCCTCTCATGATTTCCATTGCCAACCTAGACCATAATTATTTACTATACTATAAAATTTATTATTTTCATAACTTTATTTCATAATGGAAACCATACCACCCTATTCATACAAATATATTTTATACCATCCTCTTTCTTAGTCATTCACTTATTTGGCCTTGACCTTGAGCTACACAACAGGAATCCACACTAACATATTTACAATATTTAAAATATTTACAATGAGCATCAGCCATTTAATGTTAAATGGTTTGACTCCCATCATCATAACCATGTATTTACAATTTATAGATAATATAATTAACATATTTTGGGGCATGAAAATGAGCTATTACATATCTAATCCAATTTGATGGTTGATTGGATTAATTATACTTTCCCTTGTAAAGTAATGATATTTAACCATTGAAACTCTAGGTGGGTGTGTTATGTCTATACTAGACAAACTAAAAATGGTGGAAATGTCATAAGAATACATATTATGGGTGTATTTCCTTAAACTAATTTTTGAAGGACCTCCACTCTTGATTTTAACTTGATATTAATTTTGTGGGGATACATAATAACTTGCATGAAACTAACATGAGAACTTATTTCTTATATTAAGGAATGGTGATTAGAATATAACGTTTAGAGGAGGCATTTTGAAAGGATTGCTTTAATAATTATCTTGAGAATAATATAAGGAAAGATATATACCTCACTACCTAGTTTGAGGTGTCACAATTGGTATGCACAAGTTATAGTAACTACCTAGTCCAAATACTCAAATGCCATTAATGACTACTCTATAACTTTATTCCTCCTCCATATCCCTTCTTACCCATAAATATCCAAACTTTTAGTCAAGTAGAAATAATGGAACATCAACTTTAAAGAATTCACAATATTTGTGATGGAAAAAATTTATAAGGGCATAAACCTAAGGAATATAAATTATTTCTCGTTAATATGGCCCCATCTAAGAATTTTCAGGAAATTTTAGATGAAAAATTGTTTAAGCTTAATCATATGTAGATTACACCCTATACTAATGAATTTCCCACCTAGGAGCATCCTCGCGGGAACACCAAATTTTAATTAATGTTTTCTATATCATTTAATCTCCTTAGGGCTTGGAGTTGGTAGATTATATCAAGCACATGATGAATTGTCTTAATATATGGAGAAAAAGGACAACATTTTATTTGTTCCTGAGAATAAACACATTACTATGTCCATGTCGTTCACAATTCCGAAAACATGATATCCAATGCGAGCTCCATGAAATGTTATGCTTTGTTTAATAAAGTGAAACATTAAATTGGTGACTATCTACTAAAATATAATGTGTTTGATATAGAAATGAGAGGGTGTGTATAGTTTTGAAATGACTATTTTTAACATGATTGTATAATTATATTTTTTGGTGACCCAAACATTAACAATTATCTCCTAATATTTTATATAGTTAGAAACCTATCATAACTAAGTTTTCAAATCAACAATAAAGATAACCATTTCTAGCTACTATCCATGAATGTAGGTTGACTCATCACCATTATTTAAGGAAAATCAACCCACCTAGGATATCCAACTGGTGATCTGTAAGTGGAGCAATATTTCACTCCTGCTAGATGCCTTTAGTTCTTGGGTCATTAGCCTGCTTCCTTAAGTCGTAGGAAGATAAGCTCTTTGATCCAAGTGGATCTTCAGACACAATGGCATGGAAAAGCTCAAAATTTAAAATGGCAAAAAAGAAAGTATCTTGACATCAGGTCAAAGTGCTCGTTGCCTTGATTCCAACGGTGTGAATGGCACTCCAATCCGAGTCTGGATGATGAAGTTATCGCGAAAAGAGTTGCCTTTGTTCCTTTGAAAAATGAGCCATTTCTTCAAAAAATAGGCTTAAAAGGGAAAATCACAATCGGAGGAGTCAAAAGGGTACACTTAAGGCAAGGCCTTTAGAACCCTCGATCAACGATCTCTGATATATCAGGTC
Organism: Pinus tabuliformis; assembly: GCA_031772625.1. Lineage (NCBI taxonomy): Eukaryota > Viridiplantae > Streptophyta > Pinopsida > Pinales > Pinaceae > Pinus > Pinus tabuliformis. The sequence continues at coordinate 1,011,933,371 of CM062804.1, forward strand.
GGAGGAAGGCAGGCACGCGATATTGGGACTCGGGCAGAGCCAACTTGCGATTGCAATATCGGCGATCGGCATCGGCATTAGCAATCGGCGTCGGCGTATGCCAAGGTATATGGAAGAACCCCTAGGCCATAGCGATGTGATATGCTGATAACGACATGCGATCTTCGCCGTCGGATTGGAAGGAAGATCAACCGTCCAGATTTAATCACCAATATCGGCGATTGGCGGATCGGTGATATCGGCGGATCGACATATCGGAGATCGGTGATCGGCAATCGGCGGATCCCCACGATAAGGGCCATTAAATAGTTCAATATGCCAATAGTGATAAAGGGGCCAAAACTGATGGGTTAGAGACCCGATTTCATATATTTTGAACTCCAGATTTTCAGATTTTTCAGTGTTTTGCATGTATTGTTTGTTTAAACAAAAAAAGGCTATTTCGAGGTTTGTTGTGAAGGAAGGGCAGATTCATCGCGCTCAACTGATCCTCCGTTAGAAAAGCATTCTAATGTAATCTGATAGACTCCGATTTCAGCGGAATCGTAACAAAACAATGATTATAAAGCCTGATGAATGAAGAAATTATGGGGAGGAGGATTTTTTAGCATGCAGTTCGAGGTAGAAGCAGTGCAGGAGGGGTGAAAGTACATTTGGTCTGAATTGGACAAATTTTATATGTTTTCAGCTCCTCTTGACACCACGGATGCAGAGGTGCTATCCATTTCTCCATCTGAGTTCTCCATTTCTCATCCATTTTCTAGAAGAGAGGTATAAGACTCCTTTTATGTAACTGATGATGGTATTCTCTTCTTTTCATGCCATTTAATGAATGAAGGCCTCCCCATTGATCGAGCAGGGCCCAAAGACGTAGTCCAACTTGGACGAACTCCGTTATCAAGTATTGTTGTCTTCTTTTCATGCCTTATGTGTTTCTTATTCTTCTTTCTTGTGTGCACATTAAATTCCTATGTTAAGCTACAATTTTCACATGTGATTCTTTTGATACATCTATAAGGAAAAGGTCCCTGAATCAAGTGGCATCAGAGCAGGTATTTTTAGATGTGAATTGCATGTTTGTATGCCAACAAGAAACAATCTCTAAAGAGGCAAAGGGGAATTAGAGCCTTTTGATCCCAAAGCGGGGCATGCACATCGAAGGAGAGACATGGCAGAAGATGAGGCTCGTCTTGAAGAGGAAGTAAACTTCTGCAGGACCTTCTATACAATTGCAGATCGTGTTGAGAAGCTGTTATCAAGACTTGAAAAACTTGAAAGTGAAGAGAAAATAACTCCAGAAGGACAAGGTTCAATACACAAAGATGATGGAGGAGACCCACCTCCTTCTCCTTCCATGAGTGAAAGTTCTTCCTCTCACCACCATAATCACAGAAATCCCAGGGATGCATCTAAGAAACCCTTCTTTAAATTAAATGTTAAATTTTATCTTCCCATGTTTAATGGTGAAAGTAACGTGAAGAAGCTTAATAATTGGATTAGGCAGATTGAGGTCTACTGCAAGACTCAACAGATCATGGAGGATGAGGCAAAGATTCAGCTGGCCTCTCTACGGCTGAGCAGCACCGCTCTCGTTTGGTGGGAGAGAAAATTGCAGAGCAGTAAGAATATGGGTAGCTCTTTTCCTCATGGCTTGATTTTATTTCTGTGTTAAAGGAACAATTTTATCCCTTGGGATACAAGCAGAAAGTTTTAATGAATTGCCAGTATTTAAAGCAAGGCAAAGGTCAGAACGTTCAGAGCTTTACAGAGGAATTTAGAAGGCAAGCACTTAATTTGGGTATTGCACTTGATACACCTGAAGTAGTAACCAAGTACATTGGATCGCTACATAGCTACATCAGGCATTCATTATTATTGTTTGAACCTACTACCATTGACTCGGTCAGTGTAAAGGCCATTCATCTAGAAAATAGGGGAACGCATGGACAAGATGACCACTCAAAGAGTGTTGTGGTAGCCAAGAGAAAGGGATGCACACATTGTGAGAAAGAGGGTCATGACGAAGAGAATTGTCAGAAGCTACACCCTGAGCTGAGACTTGAGAGGAATGACAGAAAGGGGAAGCAGAAGGTCGTTGCCACTGTGCAGTAAAGCCCAAATTCTGAGTCAGAGGAAGACAAGAAGGTCACAGCTACAGGATTTGCACAGGGTAGGCCCATTGACTTGGGGTCTGACTCCGACGATGAGACGAAGTTTGCATCCTTTGGGATCGTGGTGGGAGGACCCATAGAGTTGGGGTCTGATTCCGACAATGAATCGAGGATTTCCACCAACATAACACTCCCCGTAGCAGGACACCAAGAACCTAAAGAGATCAACCACCACACCCAAGCAGAGAATGTAGAGCTAAGGAGGCTTCTACAGGAGGTAAGGGAAGAAAACCAAAGATTATTACGCCAGTTGCAAGCCAAGGACGCAGCCTTGGAAAATTTGCTACGTAGCCATCTGGAGGTAAAAAGCGATGCTCCGCTTTCATATGATTTTCATGATGATGAGTTTGCTGCCTTTGAAAAACATACTATAAGGATTGGATCCAAACTAATGAAGGAAATGGGATATCAAGGAAAGGGCCTCGGCATCAAAGGCCAAGGCATCATAAACCCCATCAAAGTCCAGGAATTTCTGCGCCATGTAGGACTCGGATACACTAGAAAGGAGCTGGGGGGAAGCTCCAATATAGCCAGTGACCAACCAACGATAGATGGCAAAATTCCTTCCTCACAGTCTAGTGATAGCGAAGGCTCCAGGAACACTTATCGAAGGAACACCAGGGGAAAGCGCCCCAAGGCAGCCCCGAAAGTCTGGAGGAGAAAGAATCATTATAGCCATTGCAACCAAGAGTGGCACAAAAAAACCTCGTGCCCGATGCTCCATGTTCTCGAAACGTCGCTAGAGGAGTCAAAAGGTGAACATGTTCAACAGATTAATCCACCCCATTAATGGTGGTTTGCTTTGTTAAGCTAGTTTTTTATGGGTAGTAGCTTGTTATGGCCACCTTTGTAAATCATACATTGCAAGTAAATGTAAAAAAGATGGTGTGTGTCTCATCACTTCAAAGATGCAACGATGATATTTTGGCCTTTCCTTATTAGTATTTGAGGTAGCAATTACTTTTATGTAATCCTTCCCCAATGAGTGTGTGCTATGAAATCTTGGCAAGGAGGGGTTGTTGAGTCATGTGTGATGTGCATGATTGCAAGAATGTACCAGTTTCACATGCAGGTGATTGAAAGTGTGGATTGAGATAGCATGCTAAGTGTAAATTCTTTTTGGGTCTAAAATATTTTTAGTGTGGAGGATTGATCCAGGTGGATCTTCAGACACAATGGCATGGAAAAGCTCAAAATTTAAAGTGGCAGAAAGGCAAGTATCTTCACATCAGATCAAAGTGCTTGTTGCCCTGATTCCAATGGTGCACATAGCACTCCAATCCGAGTTCGGATGATGAAGTTATTGCGAAAAGAGTCTGCCTTTGTTCCTTTGAAAAAGGAGGCATTTCTTCAAAAAATAGGCTTAAAGCCTTAAGAGGGAAAATCGCAATCATAGGAGTCAAAAGGGTGGACTTAAGGTAAGGCCTTTAGAACCCCTGATCAACAATCTCTAATATATCGGGTCGGAGGAAGGTAGGCACGCGATATCAGGACCTGGGCAGAGCCGACTAGCGATTGTGATATCGGCGATCGACATCAGCATCGACAATCGGCGTCGGCATATGCCAAGGTAGATGGAATAACCCTTGGGCCGTAGCGATGTGATATGCTGATAGCAACATGCGATCTCCACCATCAGATCGAAAGGTAGATCAACGGTCTAGATTTAATCGGCGATATTGACGATCAACGGATCAGTGATATCGGCGATCGGCAGATCGGCATATCGGCGATTGATGATTGGCGATTGGCAGATCCCCGCAACAAGGGCCATTGAATAGTGAGATATGCCGACAGCGATAAAGGGGCCAGACCTGATGGGATATAGACCCGATTTCATATATTTTGAAGTCCGGTTTTTTGAATTTTTCAGTGTTTTGTGTGTATTGTTTGTTTAAACAAAAAAAGGGCTATTTCACGGTTTGTTATGAAGGAAGGGTGGATTCATCACGCCCAACTGATCCTCCGTTAGAACAACATTCTATTATAATCCGAAAGACTTCGATTTCAGTGGCATTGTAACAAAACAATGATTATAAATCGCGATGAATGAAGAAAGTACGGGGAGGAGGATTTTTTGGCACGTAGTTCGAGGTAGAAGCAGTGTAGGAGGGGCGAAAGTGCATTTGGTATAAATTGGACAAATTTTATATGTTTCCAGCTCCTCTCGATGCCACGGATGCAGAGGTTCTATCCATTTCTCCATCGTTCTCCATTTCTTAATCATTTTCCAGAAGGGAGGTATAAGACTCCTTTTATGTAACTAATGATGGTATTCTCTTCTTTTCATGCCATTTAATGAATGAAGGTCTCCCCATTGATTGAGCAGGGCCAGAAGACGTAATCCAAGCTGGACAAACTCCGTTATCAAGTCTTGTTGTCTTCTTTTCATGCCTTATGTGTTTCTTCTTCTTCTTTCTTATGTGCACATTAAATTCCTGTGTTAAGCTACAATTTTTAGATGTGATTCTTTTCATACATCTATAATCCAAAGGTCCCTGGATCACTCTTAACCTAACATAAACATCTTTTAAAGTATACAAGAATTTAACCGTTATATTCTAATCTATAATAATACTTGTAACCATTTTTTTTATAAATTTAATTTTCTTTTAAACAATTTTGTTATTAGTTTGGTCATTAATTTTATTATTAGTTTTTTAAAACTGATGTAATTTATATATTATTATATTTTTTAAAGTGAAAATTAGAAAAAAAAAAAGTATTGTTTTTATTATTATGATGTTAAAAGGTTACTAAACGTCCCTTTACTTTTAACATAAATACATCAAATTTGTTCCATTTATTAAAATGTTAAGAATGTAAATGGTAACCTTTAAAGTACTACGTTAAAAATATTAGGAAATGATATTTTTAAAGTAATTTAATTAAAAGAGAGGATACTATATTTTTATTATTAAATGGAAAATGGATTATTTTGGATTTAATGAATTGATAATTATTTAATATTAATATTATACACTTTTACAATAAGTAAAAGGGATATTTGAATATTTGAATTTATTTTTACATAAAAAATAATAATTTATCTAATATTGGTATGGAATAAATTTGAAATTAAATATTAGAGGAAACTTAGTGATAATGGGATGGAAAAGATTTAATATTATAATTAATAAAGGAAGTAAAATTTTGATTTAAATGTTGGGTATTAGAAAAGGAGACGAGTAATGTTTCCTTGGTTTGAGGGTACACTATGTAATGGAAGACTACAACTAAATAAAGTGTAAAGAGCTAAGTTAGAATTAACTTGATCCCACTAAAGGATGATGTGCCTAAAAGTTATAGGAAACCATGATAATCTATGTTACTGGTTCTTTTTTTCTCTCTCTCACACACACACACATATGTATAGTAGGAAGAGGACAACAAGGCCTTGACCAAAACTTCAAGGTTTTAGGATTTATTTGTATCTGATGCTCCCAAGTATGTGCCCTTGTTAGGTCCCCTAATTTTCCTTCAAAAGGCCATTTTAGGGTATTTGACGCTTAGAGGTAACTGTGCCCTTATTGTGTGCCTTATAATGCGCATCACAAGGGCATATTCTCAATAAATGTCTGATTTTGTTTGTTTATAAATATAATTTGAAGGGTTTATTGATTAAGGTTTAAGTCATCAGAATGTTATGTGTGAATTTTAGAGACGAATAAATGGGGTTTCTTTATCAGAGGTTTTTAAATATTTCCTTTATGAGTGATCTTGCAGGTAGATCTAAACATTAATAATGAAAATCGTTTTTTCTTTCTTGTTAGAGGGTCATGGTCGGGCTGTTTTAGCTGGCCATGCCTCTTTCTTTTTAGATTGGGTCGGTTTGTCAATCTATTTTCATAGATGACCAAATTCTCGTTTATTTTTCATTCATCTTCTGATAAACATATACACAAGACAGTTGCTAGTAGCATGATGAGGGTTTTGGGGGAAATATTTTTTAAGCCTTAAAGCTTCAGAAATATATGAGTGGAAGGAGGGTTTTCAATATACTAAGCCAGGGATGCATTTGAGGAATTTTAATATTCGCAAAAGTTGTTTCGCATAGTGATCACTAAAGGTTATCCTAAAAAATTATTCATTAAATAAATATGATTATGGAATGAAACAATTTTATAAACTATGGCTCTATAAAAAAATATTATTAAACCATTAAAATTTAGGAATATACAAATTTGATGGTGAATGAGGGTAAAAAATTTAAATCATAGGAGTGAACATGAGGTAATTAAAATTAAATAGAATTTATTATATAAAATTGAAACCAATTGATCCAAACACCGAGGAGTTAAATATGAAGGAAATTATGATTGGAGGACAGGCCATTTTTTTTTTTGGTGAAAATATCTAAAGGTTTTTGATTGAGATGCATGAATAGAGAGACACAATAAACACTTGCAGCTAAAGAAGTTAATATTACAACAGGTTGTTCCAAACATTTTGACATGAGAAGGGATGTTGTTCCAAGCATTTCAACATGAGAAGCGATGTTGTCATCATATAAATATTTTTATTCTAAATGATTGTTGTCCCACGTAGCAGGGTATTATTGAATGTTGCAACACTTAGATTTGTTATTTCCTCAAAGTCACATTGAATGTTGCAACACTTAGATTTGTTAGTTCCTCAGAGTCACACTATGTTGTGCTATAGTGTAGAGCCTAGGAATATCTAAGCATGATTCTATTTGTTGATTTTCTTGAGATATTCTATTTCAATCTGTGGGTATTGTAGAATTTTTCGACAAATCAGCTAACTTTGATACCATGTTGAAATTCCCACTGTAGATCACCTGGTAATGCAATGTACTAAAGCAAAACACTTGATCTACTTCTACAAACAATTTAGCGGAAGCTTAATCGAACATGAGAAACATCAATAAGAACACATATAACTGATAAGAAGGAATCACACATAACATAGAAGAAATAACCCCGAGGAAAGCTTCAGCCTAAAACCCCAACTCTGTATTATCATACATAGGATTTATACAAAGCTTTAGCTCTCACACAGCTAGCCAGTGCTCAGTACAATACTCACAAATGAAGGTGGAAATACATCAGGACTACCCAAAGCCTTAGCTCTCACAGCTAGCCAGCTCTCAGTGCAATCCTCCTAGATGCTCACAAGAAATCAAGACTTCCCCTAAGCCTTCTCCTCTTCCCTCCAAGCCTCCTATTTCCTTGCGTAATTTTTCCTAGGTGATCCTCCTATTACCAAGTGTGACACTGATCTCACACCCTGTAAAACTCCACAATCCTCAAGAAACCTTGATCCTTCTACTTGGATGATTTTCCTCTATAGGAAAAATCCATCCAACTGATAGTACACTGTCCCTCCTGTGATCTCAACTGGGTCTTTCTCTGAACTGACATGCATGAGTTATTTATGAGAGAATATTTAGTTATCTGAAGTGCAGCAGTTACATGCATGCAAGCATTAACTAACTAAACTCACATTAATTTAAACAAACTGTTTAAATCAATTATAACTGCACTTGACTTAGTTAACTGAGCCAACTAATTAGTACTGAATATAGAACTCATCCTTATCTCTTTAACTGATGGATAAATTCCTCAATTAATATATAAATTGTTGCATGTCCTCACATAGACTTCAAGTTTGATTTTCCTTAACTAATTAACTCAAGATGAATTAATTAATTAATTTTCACACTGTTGTTAATATCAAATTCGAATTTTACTTCCTATTTTTAGTCCAGGGACTGACTAAAATAGGAATCCATACTGAACTGCTAAAAATAGAATGCTATTTTTAGCACTTCCATTTTTCATTCCCTGTTGCTCAATCCAGCACTGGTACCCAAACTGCTATTTATAGCGGTGCTATTTTTAGCACTTCTATTTTTAGCATTTCTTGTTTCCATTTTCAACAGGTATGGACATATATTATTCGGAACATCTTCATCATATTTGAGTGCCTCTTGATTATAATATTCCAATTCATGTTTCTTAAGATATGGCCAAAAGGAAGGATGATTCTAATGCAAGCAAATAAAATCATGTATTTATATTGTTTCGACAAATATGTTGAGTAAATGACCGCGTAATTCAAACTTGAACCAAGTTAATATAACATAATTTCATTTTATTTTCATGATGCATGCAGTTCATTTTCCCCTCTAAGTGTCACAAGAAAAGGATATTACATGAAGAATTTCATCACAACCATTGAATTAAAATCTTTGTGTAAGTATAACTACCTTAATAGTCAAATTTGAATAAGTCAATGCAATAGAATTAAAATCGCAAGTATTCCAAGAAATTATTTCATCATTCACATCCAAAATCCTCAGATGTTTTTTAAGAAAAATATGAAACATATGTGAAGATACTTCAAATTATGTTCAAATTGTTGTTAATCAGCAAATTGTTTGGGTATCAAGGTTAAGGAAAACCACCATACATTAAATGTTTTTATTGGGTTGCATTTCCCCTGATCTTGAGTAGGATCTTTCATAACCATTTTATTTGACATAAAAAGTTTAAAATCTAAAATATGGATGGAAGATGGAAAATCAAGCCTTACCCAATTTGAAGGAGCAATTAAGAATTCCTTCAAACCAACCAAGACCTAGTGGATGGTTGAGCAATTAAGAATTCAACAAATAGAAAACACATACTTCTAAAATTTACCATTTTCTTGAAAAGCACTTCTAAGAAATATCAAGAAATTCAAGATACTCTTCAAACTAGCATGATAGATCTTGAAAAATTGAAACAAAGCATCATATTGATGCAAAAATTCATTTCAACTAATAATCTTGATACAATTCTACACAATTTGCACAACAAATCAGGTTTACGACTCAAGGTGTCAGGAAATTTGCATAAAATTGTATTTAATTAGTAGTAAAATTCAAAAAATAGGTGGGTATGAAACATAAAATATAACAAAAGCTGACATCCGAAGAGTTACTTCAGAATTTTTCCCCAAGATTGCTTCAAGACTTCCCAACAATTCACCAAAATTTTGGCAAAGTTTCACCTACAACTAATATTTCTCCCCCATTTTTGCATTTCAAAATAAAGGCTATATATAGGCACTCAAGGACTTGGACCCTACTATAAGCCACTAGTGGTATTTGGAAAACTACTCAAAATTTGTTACAAAATTATCAATTGTATTCTAAATAACATATTATAGAATCTTCTTGAAGTATCTGTTGTTTTTGGGGTGAGCCCCGATAGATTTAGCTTTGGTATCTCTTATCCCTCTCTTGGTTGAGTGCTTCCTTCTTTCCCCCTCTCTGTGTGATACCTATGGCATGTGTCAGGCCGTACAACATGTTGGGCGATAGAGTGGGCGCACTCCTAGTGGTCCTGACGAAGGTGCTGAAAATTCCATTGCCCCTGCAAGAGTTGTTGAAGTCATCGATGATGATGTTAATATGGAGGCAAGCATTGATGCTAGGGATGATTGGTGAAACCTCATCTAGTGTGTGGAACTCCTTTCACTTGCGCTAGTATATGCTGAGGTAATTAGAGATTCTGGGGTAAATCATTGTTGGGAAGCACATTCATATAAGTCCATTAGGGTGCTCCACTCTCTACCACAGGGAATGTCACAAGACAAAGCTTCAATTATGGTTCCTTCTAAAATGATGTCCTGATAATGATTTTTTCCTCATTCCTTCTATACATGATTGAGTAAGAATAAGAAAATCCTTCTCCCATCCAAGGAATGTGTGACATTTGATTGTAGCAAGGATAGTCATGAAGGGGTTTCTAGGAAAAAGGTTCCCCTCCTCATAAAATAATGTTGGGAAACTTTTCTGATACAATATCTCACACTTTCATTTGAATCCTTCTACCTCGTCAACTGAGGCCTTTACTTCTTCTTTAGGCACTATCACTAGTTCATTTTTGATATCACTTGTTGGATCTTGTCACCCACTCGGATCGGTTGAGGTTCACCTTCACTCTCTCCTCTTTTGGTAATTTATTTAGGAAGTCCACGATTACCTATGCTTTCATAGGAGATTCCCCTAGAGTCTCTTCAATAGCTTCTAGTTATTTACTATCCCTCTCTTTGGCCTCAATAGTCTCTTCAATAAACTCCAGTTGTTTCCATTATTTTTCTACTACCCTCATCTATGCCCCCATACCATATTCCCAAAATGAATACATTCTAGGTTGATCTCCTCTCAAAAGTTCTAGATATATCTCCAATCTTCTTACATGCTCCAATCTCGGAGGAGTTTGGTATTAGCCATGTGAAAATCTCATCTTTGATTTGAGAGCCAACAATGTGGCTTTTCCACTATTAAGATGTCTACCTACTTCTTCAAGAGGTGTATAGATTTTCAGAACTCAAAATATGCCATAAGTAAGTCTCTATTCTTGATTTCCTCATCAATTTGGTACACTTCTTTGACCTTTCTGTTTATTTTTGCATAAATCATAGTGGATGAAAAACAATTAGATAGGATGATAAGATGAGGAAATTATTGACGTGAGATGTTGATGAGAAATAAGGAAGGTTATGGAAGCGAAAAGTGACACATGTCATGGAGTGCAATCGACAGGTTGGTAGTAAGGCTCCCTCAAATTTTGAGGCTATGAATGATGATGTGTTCATGAGTCAAAATACTTTTTAGGGTTTTTGAGCTTAAAAAGAAGGGATTTAGAAACCAAACATATTATCATGTCCTAATAACACACTTATGACATTGATTTCACTAGCTCCTATCATTTTCATAAGGGTGGATTTCTGCAAATGAGATATACTTATCTTGCACAACGAGGATGGGATTTGAATGACTGGAATTCCTATGGATCCTTATGGAACATGGATGTTCACAAAAAGTATTCATGAAGGGGGACAACTCACCCATTTCATTTACATGCTTTACATGCTTATTTACCAAATTTGGTCATTCAGAATTTAATGGCGTGCAAGAGCTAGGACAAGCAACCATAGTGAGAAAGTGCCAAAAATAGATTGTTGCAACACTTTTATACCAATAATCACCTAACATGTGTGGGGATCCTCTTGGTGGGAAAGTACAGTTAACATCAATTGGATGTGGGGCTAGCCTCATCGTCTTTTCATGGATCATGACAAATCATCTAGAATATGTCTTGCTGATGGATTTCCAGGTGTAGGCAAGACAAACATGGAGGACACATGGGATAGGTGGTTGGAATGGAAGGTGTTAGATCCCTTTAATACTAATGTAGACCCTTTATTTTTATTGTTAGTGTAGCCACTTATTATTATTTTTGTGCCATGTAGCCCCCATATTGTTATTGTTATGCCCCATATAAGTCCATTGTTGTTATTGTTGTGTCCTTACATTATTATTATTATGTAGGCTCCAATTATATTTTGACTCCTTAGACTTCTATATATAGCAAGGAGGTCTAGTCATTTGTATCATATAATAATTATTAATTTATATAATTTAAAGGAGTTTTCCCCATTGAAGAGGATAATTTTTAAGTCATTTATCTATATTTTCTATGAGATGGTTGCATAACGTTTTGTATTAGATCTTTGGATTCCAGGGTTTCACTTCTTCAAACAAACCATATTCGAATTTTCGCTATAATTTTTTTCTACAAGGATTTAGAAGCTGAAAGTACAACACATGGATCTGAAATATCAGTGAGCTTTTTGTATGAATTTTAGATCCTGGTTCGTTATATTTTCAGATATATGACCCAAGGAAGTTATGGTTTTTACAGTCTCCATAATTCAATTGCAAACATGTCACCTAGGGAAACACATCATAACATTCTCTTTGAGCATCAGATTTGAATTTCATAAAAATTGGATACAAATGTATGGAATATATCTTTAAATGAATCATTTTTAGGGCTAAAGGTTGAAACATGGACATTTCGAATTACTTACAAGTTCTCTCTATTGAACCAATCGTTAATCAGGTAATCGTGGGAGATTGGACATAACTCTTTCTTCAAGAGTCCAATATGAGTATGAATTGCGAGGTTGGAAACAAGACTCATAGGGCTACCAAAGTACGCAATTTCAGACCTTCGAGATTCGAAATTATAGATATAAAACCGTTTCAATATTGATCTACTAAAAAGCAAGAAAAAGGTGTTGATTTTTTTTATTTTATTTTACATAACATTTGTTCCAAAAATCAATTTGAAGTGATTCAAAGGGCATATATAAGAATAAATATCATTGTTTTATTCCAAAATGCCTCGAAACATAAAAATAGATACACCTAGTAGGAAACCATAATGCTCTTCTATGATGCATGAAGAAGAGGAAGAAATGAAACATGATATATCAAAATTATGAGACCAACTGCAACAAATTTTTCTCTCGCAAAGAGTAACTGAAAATGAAATGGAAGATAAGATGGATGGATTGAATAATGGTTTAAAATCATACATGGAATATTTGAAGGATGTCATAAATGTTAAGATGGAAGGTTTAGAGGATGGTTGAAAAACAGAAATGAAAAGGGACCTAGAAGATTTGAAGGTTTGACAAAGTTTCTATAAGAAATGCTTCCTAGCAGGGACAAGATAGTCAATGAAAATCATGATGAGGATAAAAGGAACACGAATTTTTATTTTAGATACTCCAATAGTGGGTTGAATACTAGCCACATTATGAATATTGATATGAGGAAGTTTATTGGCAAGGACCCGGTAACATGGATACTACAGATGGATAAATTCTTTTATCTAAATAATGTGTCAAACACACAAAAGGTACACATTGCATATTTATATTCAGAAAAAAAAAATCTACTGGATAACACTCTAACTATAACATATTATAGACTCACTAGATCACTCCACACACACATATAACATGTTCATCAATTTTATAATTTTAAGAATTAAATAAATACTGATAATATTATTTATACCTAAAAATACCAATATATAAAAATTAAATAAAATTTAAATACCAAACAAATTTATTAAATATGAATCAACAATGCCATGTATTCCTTAAATACCACCATTTAACCATCTTGTTGACACCTAATCTTTGGGATTACGAAAAATTATGTAAATATTGTAAATAGAAAATAAAGGACCTTGGAAGATGAAGAGACATTGGGAGATGAATCTCAATAGTCTCCCTCTCCTTGTATATATCCATGTTTTCTGTTAATGAAAATGTAGTTCATTCATGGAGTTACTCTCCTAGTCTAACATGGTATCAGAGCACAAGTCCCAAATTTAATTTTTTGCATTATAACTCTTGCTAGTTTCCTACCATTAAACTGTGCACCAATGTTCTTTGTCCCAAGTTTTTCTGTGTTTTGACATTGCATTGAATTGTCTCTACAAATTATCTCATTCACCCACTTAGGAATCAACGTTGCCTTGAAAAATATTTGAATACTGTGTGGCATAACAACATATTGTGTGCGTCATTGTTGGTTTACTATTGAAATGTCTTGGTTATGAATCCAATCCTGTTGTTTAAGGGGTCATATTTCTATTAGGTTAAGGTATTGAAATTTTTGCGTTGAAGAGTTTCAATCTCTACGTTGAATTCTATCATGCATATAAGAGATGAACGTTGTATATTAAAGTTTCATATTCTTCCCCTCCCGGTGCATAGGACCGTTGGTCGTCCATTTGTGTGATTGAAGACTGGTGTGGAGACTACTACATTTTCGAGGGTTGTGGTATGCATTGGTTCCTTCATCATTGTGCATTAAACTCTTGGTATCCTGGTATGTTGAGTTTGTCGAAACCTAGTGAATTGGTATATGAAATGTAAGAGTTGTTTGGTGCATTGTTTATATGCATTTTTTTTGTGGCAGTGTTGGTGTTCCTTCCTTGAATACCATATCGTGAATGGTGTGTTGAATGGTGTGTCAGAATTATTATATACCTTTTAATTCTTCATTGAAGTTAAAACTATGATCATATATCATTTTTGTATGTACATTTATCCTTTTTTGAAGACCGCGTCTGAATATTACATGGCATTATTTATGGAGTGGTGACATTGGACATGTATGGTGTGGTGAATATGTTTTAAAGGTTATACACGGTGAATGCATAATAGTTGGGGATAATGGTATTATATATTGTAGAGACATAATATTTTAAAATTATTGAGATATGGGGTCAAAGTCCTGTTATTAACATATTAAATCAATCTTTTATCTAAATAGAATATAACAAAGTAAACCTGTGATTGTTTTGGAAATTGAAAGAAGACAACTTTTTGATAATGCATTCACTCATCTCCATGGTTAGAGTAGTTGTCACTGGAAAACAGAACTACCATAAGTGATCCAGGAAGATGAAATACACCTTGATTTTCAATGAGTTGTGGAAAGGAGTTTGTGAAGGAGAAGGAGACAATGCACCTAAGCATCCAACTTCAAACAAGGAGCTTCCCATTTGGGAAAACAAAAATAGCAAGGCTAATGCCTTGGTTGTAGCGTCACTAAATAAGTTGAAGGAATTATATGACTCGTATATGAGCTTGAAGTTGTTCAATTGATGATCAAGTTATTTAATCTTGTGATGACCCTATTTCCTTAATATAAAAAATAAGATCCATAATGCATGATATTGAAGTTATTGGAGTTAAAATGGATGTTCCTCTCGGATCTTATCTTAAGGAACTATATCTAACTTATTCACATTACCTTGACTCATTGCAAGCAAGTGGTAAACTTAAGGAGATTTCCTTCAACTCCCTTGAGAAGAGGTTTGTTGAAAGAGAGAAGAATTTTGGGAAGAAGAAAACTCCTTAGTATTCTAAAGAAGATGTGCACCTTGCATCAAAAGAGAAGAATCATGCACATGATTATTCTAGAGTGTTATTGTTCCGTAATTTCAAGGCTAAAGAAAAAGCCATGGAGGAAACATCAAAACCACTTTTGAGTTTAGGATCTAGCCCTCCTAAACTCAGAGAGGGATCTCTCTGTGAGATTTAGCTTTGCTTACTCGGAATTTCAGGCTAGTTATTAGGCTCAGAGTTTGATTTTGAAAATGGTTTGGTTGGAAAAACAAGAGGAATCCATTGGAAAATGGAGTCAATAAAACTAAGTGGATCTGTATCAGACTTCAAAAAGAGTAATCACAGGGCAAGGTAGTTACATTCACTGGATTTTTTAAAGTGAATTATGAATTAGAGAAAAGGTGTGTTTCAGTAGTGATTGAAAAGCATTTAAGAATTTTTCAATCAGACTTCAGAAGAAAACATACAGATTGTAAAAACAGTGCAAATAAGGTGTTTAATAACATATATTATTTTTCACATCTCTTGTTTTACAATTAGATTTCAGATGAGAAACATACATAGAATAACAGTGGAAACAACAGTTACAATAAGAAAAATATTGCTAGTAAAGTGTAGCACAAGAATCCTGTGAAAAGTCTTTGTATTAATGATCAGTCCATTTGAGATCAACGAATAGATTTACATTGGACAATATATTTCTTCATACAAACCCCAACCTCTATTACCTCAAGTGATGAAGTATTTGTACAAATTTTGAACTAAAATATCTTGATAAAAATCTCAAGATCTTTTTACAAATATCCTAAACTGTTTTGCAATAATAGAAATGAAATGTAGGACATTCAAAACTAATGTATCTAGTTGGAGCTATCATTATGGATTTATTTTTACAAATAAGAGACATTCGAATTTTATTGCAACTCTTAGTTGATGAGGTGGCTAACTGTCTTTGAGCATTTTCCTCCCGCAATTCTGCAAAACAGGGTCCAGTCATCCCTTTTTATATCTCAGTATAAGATAGATTTATACAACGTGAGAGAGGTTGTTGTAGATAAATATGTTATTAAGATAAATCTCTCTCAAATTCCCAAAATTCAACTCCAGTTGTTCCCAATATTCTCTGTAAAATGGTGGCTGAAATAGGATTTTGCACAATTCAGAAAATAGGATGTAAAGATGTACATGTATCTCTCATGTTGTAATCTCTATGTAAAATATGAAGTAGTTTATTGTACTTTGGCATCTTATGAACACAAACCTCCTCCCCTTTCTCAAGAGTCATCTCTGATTGGCTACAATATGTTCTGCAAACGTATGACTAAACAGGAAAATTTGGGAAAATATGTCCCCAAAGCTTCATCTGTATATCCCAAACCAAAATAGATGTTAGAAAACTAAGAGATTTTTTTATACATGAGGATATTTTTAGAACAAACATCTTTCAGTTTCTGAAAATTAGTCCTCATTGGTTTGGAAACCATGTTTGAAGTCAGTGTGGCATATAGGAAAAACCATAGTTTCAACTGATCATGAGACAGATGAATGACGTGGATGTGCGAGATGACATGGCAGTGTATGTTGGCACAGGAGTAATGGGCGGAGGATATGTGGTGGGATAGGAGTGGTGGAGGTGATGAAGTGGGGACATGGTAAGCGGATGAGGGGAAGTGGTTTCCAGAGGGGGTAGTGGGCGGTTAGTGGTATCAGCTGGGGGGGGGGGGGGGGTGTGTGCGAAATGTAGGGGAGAAGACACGTAGCCATGGGACCCAGTGGGGAATACCACCTTTTCGGAACCCCCCCCCCCCAGCAGTAAAGCTAGGATGGAGAGGGGAGGGGCTGAAAACAGATGAGGTCCATTGATCAAGAGCGGGATGACATCTCGATGCCTTCAATGTTGTTGTACTTTAACCATAAGTGACAAAAGAGCTTTGTCTGCTTGCACCTTTTGATTCTTTCTTTGAACTTAGGATAAAGGTTTAGAAATATAAAATATGTCCAATACTTATATATATATATTTTCTATTGACATGTTCAACCTCTTCTGCCATCCCTACTCTTAAGGAGTACTAAGCCTCCCTCTATTCATCATAAAAATGTGTAATAACAACAAAATTTTAGATGGAGGATAGGGGGTCTCACTACGAGTTAGCCTACCATGTTCATAAGGCTATAACAAAGTGACATTCCCATTATGGCCACCACACCAGGGTTATGATCCATTGGATAGCCAAAATATCCTTGGAACGGGAGGTCTCATCACGAGCTGGCTTGATCACATTTGCTACATCCCAGTGAATGGTAGTGTGGTCATCTGGTTACCACGCCAGCACATTGATCTCTTCTGTAAAACAACATTGGAACTCTCCATTTATAAATTGAAGATCCTGGCTCATATGGGTTAAAAAGGAACCCTGTCGATGCTATGGACGCCTGCTGGCAGCAGAGGCTCTGCTTATGGTATTGAAGTTATATTTTCAACATCAATAATTATTATAATACCCTCTTTTTACTTTTCTTTTTATCAGAGAGATTATCTCCCTAATTTCTCCCTACTTTGAACATTTATGCATGAGTTAATGTTTTTAATCAATCATATCATTTTCAGATGGAATATTGTCAGCAAGGTATCTTTTCTTGCATATTATTGTCATTTTTGCTTACCACATAACCTATCATCAACCAAAGCATCTTATCTCTTATTCATAACTATCTTTACACACTTCGCTCTCATCATAACCATACCTCTTGCTGTCCTATCATTGATATGCGTACTCTGCTTCATTTACTGACATATTGTTCATTCCCTTGCCTTGCCATCAGAACAACACTTTTCCTATGCTTTATGGTCATGAATGCCCTTTTCCAATTGTAGGGGGAAGGTATGCATTATGGGATAGAATGTGATATAATTATTGCACTCTGCCATAACTTGTTGATTTGGCAAAATATTAGTATTGCATTTATACAAAGGTTTTTTCTGATTGATATTTTTGCATACGACTTATCTGTTGTTGTTCAAAACTAAAACTGTGGATTCAAGAAATTTGCATGAAAAATAGTGATTTGTTTACAGGAAAACAACAAGTATGGGGGGAAACTCTATTCACAGCAAGGCCACACTATTGCAACTAATAGAAGAGGCTCGAGAAACTCGCGAACGCGAACAATTGTTCAAACATGATGTGCTTGCCTGGATTCCACCTTTTGCATCACTTTCAACATCAACTCAGCCTACATCAGCTTCAACAAATGCCGATCCATACATGTCATTTCACATTTTTTTTCGGAGGTAAAACTTGAGGTAAAATAGCATACTTTTTTGATTTATTACGAATTTAGGAGAATTTCATGCAAAATCCATTGAGCATTATTTATCATCATTCATTCCACATCTTTATCACTTCCCATTTTTCAAAGACAAAATCTTTCAATTTGGGGGAGTGTTCCTTTCATTTATTTATTTGTTATGACCATGCCATTAATGTTATTTATCATCCATTGATGTTCTTATTCATTCTGAACACCTCCTTTATTCCATGTTGTTTTACACCAAGCATAGATTTCAATAGATCGTAGCAACCACCTCAATTTGCTTTCTAGCATTGCATGAGGGCATGCTAATTCTACATTTTGGGGGAGGAATTGCTACACATGATGAATGTTTTCTACTTTTTTTCTCATTTAAGGCATATAATTTCATTTTTATATAGTGCAAAAATTGATTTGCGTTAATCTTTAAAACTATGAACTGAATTCTTGTAATTTTTGGACAACAAAGAGGTATCATTAAAATACACAAACCCAGAAAATTTCAACTTAAATTAGTTTGTAAAATTTTAGAAATCATGCAATGTCACCTACAACCGTTTTGCTTATATCTTATGATCCGTGCATCAAAACGATTTGATTTGTAGCTTTTGAGAAAATGGTTAATGAAGTTTGTTGTTACTTATATCATATTTTGCTGCAACTTCATATACATATAGTTGAACGTCAATGTAAAAATTGTTACGCCTTCATCAACATTGCTAAAATTGAATATTCATTATTTGAGAAAGAAGTCATTTGTTCCATCCATTTCATGAGTTGGGATGAACAATTTTTGTATTATTTCTTGGTTAATACAGAGGCTTTGGGTTGCATGAGGACATGCAATATATTCAGTTTGGGGGTATGTTGGGCCGCTAGTTTGTCATTATTATTATCACTCTTTAACACTTATTTCATCCATTTCTACCATTCTTTATCACATCATTTATCATACTTTATCAAATAGTTCCATTTTATAATTATTTATGCTCTTATGGATAAATATTATTTCTTCTCCTTTATTTTTAATAAATTGATGATTTTTTGATTCATGATCCGGATTAACCACAGTTCTTAGTTCATTCTGCCAACGTTTCAAACCCCAAAGGGGGTCCATCATCAGGACAAATAGAAAGAATAGGAATAATCTCTCATTCCTATTCTTTCTATTTGTCCTGATGATGGACCCCTTTGGGGTTTGAAACGTTGGCAGAATGAACTAAGAACTGTGGTTAATCTGGATCATGAATCAAAAAACTCCCACAGAAGTCTAAAATCTAACATTACTTCCCTGTACGGAGGGGAAACATGGAAGGAGATCTGTCTTCTCGAAATCCTGAGGACAAAAATTGAGAGGAGAACTGCGGACCTGCAATTCTCTCATTCTTATTCTTTCTAATTTGTCCTGATGATGGACCCCCTTTGGGGTTTGAAACGTTGGCAGAATGAACTAAGAACTGTGGTTAATCCGGATCATGAATCAAAAAACTCCCACAGAAGTCTAAAATCTAAAATTGATGATTATTATGCATGATTTTACCAATGATGGTTTATTAATAAATTTGTTGTAACATTACTCACCAAATTAGCCTCCAAGATATTTTCCAGATTGCAGATTTGATCTTCAACTCATCATTAAATATTCCAACTCAGAAATTCGTTGGAATAAGAAGTGACAGTTTTGCATTGGACGTTTCGGGCAAATGGAGAAGAATTTGGAAAATCCAAAACATGGGTTTTTTCTAGAATGGACGGAATTAGTTTTATAAAAAGTAGTTTTCCCAAATTCAGTCTGTGTTAAGAGAAATGGAAGGTTCTCTGAAGACGATTTTCTCAGATTCGTTGTTGCGACCATTTTCCAAATTATCTTAGTTGCAATACCAAATTTGACCTGTTCCTATTGAATGTTGATGGAAAGATATTTTAGACATGATCTTGTTGATCAATTTGTTGTGAACAATCCAATTTTGTTATGGGAATCATTTTGTAATCATCTCTATTGTAACTTCTCTCTGCTCTCTGTGTATTTAAATGAAAACAGAGATCAAAGAGGGGGATAATTAGAGATAGATAGGATAGGATATGATAGGAGGAGAGGGGATAATGGAGAGATTTAGCTTTTCGCTTGGGACCTCAATTGTAATTTCAATATACAGAATGTTATTCTGAAGGATAGATCGTATTGTAATGAGGAGTGAATTTAATGATTAATATATAATTTGCGTTGTTGGTCATTCAGATATTCTAAAGTAGCTCGACAGTATTCACTGGTGGCTAGGGCTCGGTCTTTGGTGGATCTCACTACTATTCCCTATTTGATACTTTTCCATTTCTTGTAAGGTTATTCTGTTTTATATCTTTGCATTTCTTGCGAGTTTATTCTGTTTGATATCTTCTGATTTCTTGTGAGTTTACATTGCAGTTAGTTTACTTTCCTTTATTCTGATCTCATGTACTTCGCAACTTTGTCATTTGATTTCATTTATGCTCACTACAGATTGAATTAATTATCAGTTAAGACATTGATTCCCATTGATTACGATAAGAGTATGATTAGTATAGAATCAGCTGAAAGAGATTGGTTAATGCTACTAAACTCTCGGTTGATGTTATTTCCATTCGCATTGCTTAAAGTAGAATAGAGTGTGATTAATGTAGATCTAGCTGAAAGAGCTCAGTTACTGCTACAGTGCTCTCGGTTGATGTTATTCCCATTTGAATTGCTTGCTTAAGATTGGATTATGGTTTTTCTTGAGATTAAGTCCTGATGCTTAGATGTATTATTTCCCTTAAAAGCTACAAGCTTGAGATTTATGGTTTGATCTATTTACTCTTGTATTGAGTTTAATAGATTATCTTAAATCATTACTTTCTAGATTTATAGCTTGAGCATATTGTGTACACTCTTGAAACAAAAAACTTACCCAGGTTGATAATTAATGTGAGGCAAATAGGAGTTTTAAAAGACACCTTTTAGCACCCAACAAGGTGTTGGTAGCAATTGATGTAGAGGTGGTGGAAATTGCGTAGGTTGTTGGTATATATTAGGATTATACACCTGTTGATAGGTTTGCATGGTTGGATTGTATGAAGTACTTGGCATATTTGGATAAGGCGTGTAGAATTGGGATTGAGGTTGATAGCTAGTGCTATAAGGGCTCGTTCTCCAATTCTGGTTCCAGGCAGTACTTTGAGCACCCCAAGGGGAGTAGGATGCAGGAAAGGTCCAAGGCTGGGTTTGGCTATACCCTTGAAAATTTGGGTCTGGGAGTGCACTCTGACTCTGACCTCTCCAAGTGGGTCTCTTGGCTGGCTGAGCTTGGTCAAGGGTTTCGGTATTGCCTTTGTAAATGGCCTGAAGACCAGGAAGTGATGGGCACTTCTCAGTTTGGTGCTCTAGAGTGCAGATTCCACAGACTTCTATAGAATTCAGAGGACATTCCCTCTCTGCATGTTTCCGTCTACACTTGGGACAAAAGACTGCCATAGCTGCCTTTTCGGCCTCATGCTTTTGGTTGACTTTCATGGTGTCAAGCTGGTTGTTGATTGTATTTAAGATGTCAGTTTTGAAATTTTCTAATAGGTTTCCCAGTTCAACCCTAGTGACAGTATTAGCCACAGCTTTCTTCTGCACATAGTCTCGAGAATTGTCCCTAAGCTCACGAAGCTTTTTACCTACTTTAGCTTGGCTCCTAGAGTAGGTGCGACAAAGGTCAATGACTTTAGCAAAGGATTTCTTGTAAATGTCCCCACCACTAAGCAAGTTTAATGTCTCTATACAGTCATCTCTTAGCCCTCTTAAGAACATTGTTCTGATGATTTTTAAATCTAGGTTATTTCCACGGGATTTATGAAAGTTGTATAGGAACTGTTGGGTTGTTTTATATTCTTCCCACGACTAACCTACATAATGAACCGAGGGGTTAGAGGGGGGGTGGAGCCCCCCATTCGTTGCGCCGATTGTACAGCGGGGGGCTCACAAGGGGAGCGGCAGCCCCCCTGTCCGGGGGGTTTGAGGGGGGCGAGTGGCCCCCCTCTACGAGGTTTGGGGTAGCGCCTAGGAAAAAAAAATTGGACCCTATATTAGGTTGGGTGGACCTACCTATGGTTTTCGGTCCATGGTTTTGGACGCGATGGTTTTCGGTCCATGGTATTGGATGCTTTGGCATGTATAAATATGTATTGTAACATTGAAAAGAATATAATGAAAAATCAAGCTGGTAGTCCCAGAATTGGGATCTAGGGGAAAATCTCTGTGTATATGTGTTTTATGTGTTATGCTATTGCATTGTTTATTTTCTGTGTTTTAGAATTCGTATGCAGGTAATTTTTGTATGGGGTTAAAACCTACATTTGGTATCGGAGCTATTTTGGCTTCAAGGGGACGCCTTTGTTGTTGAGGGGTTTTGCTCGGGCCTGTGGTAGACCTTTTCAGTGGGAGATCTGCGGAATCAATTCTGGTGGTGAAAGAAGATGGCGAGCAGTGGAAAGATAGAGATCGAGAAATTTAATGGTTAGAGTTGTGAGTTGTGGAAACTAAAGATGGAGGATCTGTTGGTGGATAAAGATCAGTGGATCGCTGTAGATCCAGGTACTAAACCAAGGAGAGTGTCCGATGAAGAATGGAAGAAGTTAGATCAGAAGGCTAAGAGCACAATATGATTGTATGTCTCAGATTTAGTATTTTTGAATGTATCAGGGGAAGCTACGGAAAAGGCGTTGTGGGACAAGTTAGGGACTTTGTACCAATCTAAGTCTCTGGTGAATAAATTGTTCCTACGGAAAAAGCTGTATAACCCGAGGATGAAAGATGGAGACTCAATGACAGAGCATCTAAACGCATTTAATACAGTGGTAAGTCAGTTATTATTTGTTGATATTAAAATTTCAGATAAAGATAAGTGCATCATTTTTTTGTGTTTTCTACCAGATTTGTGGGATAGTCTGGTTATTGCAATAGTTAGCAATGAAATTGCCTTGTATTTTGATGAAATAGTCTCATCGTTGATAATGGAGGAGATGAGATGAAAAAATATGGAGAGCCAAAATGGTGATGCCTTGTCTGTACAAGGACAGTCCCAAAACAGAAACAAAAATAAGCCGAGTGGGAGATATAAATCTAGAGGGAGATCTAAATCTCCAGGAAAACCTGTAAAGGTGGTGTGCTGGAAATGCGGAAAGGAAGGGCACTACAAAAGGGACTGTAAATCTAAAGCTCCTGAGAAAGGAAAGGGATCTGACGATGCTTCTTCTGCAGAGGCGAAAACCACCTCAGATGAAGGTGGAGATGTGTACTTGGCTTCTTCAAGTACACATGTAGATCATGAGGCATGGTCGATTAACTCAGGTGCATCCTTTCAATTCACTCCTCATAGAGAGTGGTTCTACGAGTATGATAAATATGATGGTGGTGATGTCCTCTTAGGGGATGATAGGAAGGCTAGAATCATTGGTCGTGGAAAAGTAAAGTTGAAGTTGCAAGGTGGAATGGTTAGAACACTTCCGAGTGTTCTGCATATTCCTGCATTAGGTAGAAATCTGATTTTTGTAAGCAAGATGGATGATGCAAGTGTAAAAACAATGTTCAAGAAGGATACCTGCAAGATGGTTCAAGGAGCACTAGTATTGATGCAAGGAGTTCAGACTGGAACTTTGTAAAAGCTGCAAGGTAGCACTATTGTTGATGGGTGCAAAATTTTTGTGGTTCCTGAAAGTGGAGCAGAAAATCTAGTGGTCTCTGGAGAGAAGACCATGTTATGGCATCAAAGGCTTGGACATATTGGAGAGAAGGGCCTTTGAATACTTCATGGTCAAGGTATGGTAGAGGGTATGAGTAATATCTCTCTGGGTTTTGATTTTTGTGAAATTTGTGTATATGGGAAGCAGAATTGGGTGAGTTTCCCCTCTAGTGGTAAGAGGGCGAAACAAATATTAGAGCTTGTGCAGAGTGATATGTTTGGACCTGTGAAGGTTCCATCAATGGGTAATTCTGTGTACTATGTATCATTTATAGATGACTTCTCAAGGCATACATGGATATATTTCCTTAAGAAGAAATCTGAAGTCTTTGATAGGTTTAAAGAATTTAAGGCTTTGGTGGAAAACCAGATAGAGAAGAAGATAAAGGTGCTAAGGACAGATAACGGTGGAGAGTTTTGCAGTAAGGAATTTGAATAATTCTGTAAGAAGTGTGGTATAGCATGGCAGAAGACTACTCCATATACACCTCATCAAAATGGAGTTGCAGAAAGAATGAACAAGATGTTGATGGAAAGGGCAAGAAGCATGCTCAGTAGTGTCGGGTTAGGACAAGAATTCTAGGCAGAGGCGGTGGAGACAACATGTTACCTGGTCAACAGATCACCTTCATCACCGTTGGAGGATAAGACTCCACTAGAGGTATGGATTGGTAAGAAACCCTCTCTTTCACATCTGAGGGTATTTGGATGTGATGCATATGTACATGTTCCAAAGGAGAAACGAACCAAGTTGGATAGTAAATCTAAAAAGTGCATCTTTATTGGGTATAAGGATGGTTTAAAGGGTTATAAGCTTTGGAACCCAGCAACAAGGAAGGTTGTGTATAGCAGAGATGTGGTGTTCAGAGAGGTGAAAGATGTTATTAAACATGAATTCCAACCAAATGAACCTGAGAAGATAGAGTTTGATATAAAGGAGGAAGAATCAGACTCTACAGCAGAGGAGGAATCAGAAGATGAAGAGCCATAAACTCTGGGTGTAAGAAGATCAGTTCAGGAAAGAAGGCAGCTAGAAAGGTATATTCCATCTGCTTTCTATTCAAATTTTGCTTTATCTGTTACTGATGATGATCCTAGAACTGTGAAGGAAATAGTAGATTCAAAGGATGGAAAACTCTAGAAAGAGGCCATGGTTGATGAAATGGCATCTTTGCACAAAAATGAGGCTTGGGATCTAGTGGAGTTGTCGGATAGAAGGAAACCCATTGGCAGCAAATGGGTGTTCAAGAAGAAGACAAATGCAGAAGGAAAGCTGGAGAAATACAAAGCTCGGTTGGTAGCAAAAGGTTATTCCCAGGTACCAAGAATTGATTTTGGTGATATTTTTTCTCCTGTTGCCAAGGTAACTTCTATTAGATTAGTTTTATCTATTGCTACCGCTTTTGATTTTGAGGTAGAACAGATGGATGTGAAGACAACATTTCTTCACAGGGATCTAGAAGAGGAGATCTACATGAAGCAACCTGAAGGCTTTGCGGTGAAGGGTAAGCAAGAATTGGTATGCATGTTAAAGAAGTATCTGTATGGGTTAAAACAGTCACCAAGGATGTGGTATCAGAAATTTCATACATTTATACGGGGACTTGGCTTCACCAGAAGAAAAGCAGATCACTGTGCATATTTTAGATTAATTGGTGACCGTGTTAATTATCTGGTCTTGTATGTGGATGATATGTTGCTAGTTGGAAATGACAAATAGATTATCCAGGATTTGAAGACCTAATTGTCCTCCAAATTCGACATGAAAGATCTTGGTGATGCAAACAATATTTTGGGCATGGAAATTAAAAGAGATAGGGAAAAGAGGAAGCTCTGGTTAAACCAGAGGAAGTATGTCGAGACAATACTGCAGAGGTTTAATATGTAGGATAGTAAACCGATGAAGGTTTCTATTCCTGTAGGTGTAAAGTTATCTGCTAAACAGTGTCCCAAGTCACAAGAATAGGAAGAGGATATGTCTCGTGTTCCATATGCAAGTGAAGTCAGTAGCTTGATGTATGCAATGGTCTGTACTAGACTAGACATTGCACATGCAGTGGGAGTATTGGGCAGGTTTATGTCAAAACCAAGGAAGGAGCATTGGACAGTAGTGAAGCAAGTTTTCAGGTATTTGCGTGGCACTAGTGATTATGGTTTGTGCTACCAAGGAAGACTAGGATTGGATAGAGTTTTGGATATCTGTGGCTTTTGATGCAGATTGGGCTGGAGATTTGGATCAGAGAAGATCTACAATTGGGTATGTGTTTAACCTATTCGGAGGTGCAGTCAGTTAGATGAGTAAGAAACAATATTTAGTGGCACTATCAACTACAGAGGAAAAATACATGGCAGCCACTCATGCAAGCAAGGAAGCGGTTTGGTTGCAGAGATTGTGTTGAAGTATGGGGTTAGTACAGGGAGCTATAAGGATAGACTGTGATAGCCAAAGTGTAATTTTCCTGGCAAAGAACCCTACTTATCATTCAAAGACAAATCACATTGACATTTAGTATCACTTTATGAGGGATATGATAGAAGACAAAAGGTGTTGCTCGTAAAGGTGGAAACTTTGAAGAATACTGCAGATGCATCGACAAAATTTGTGAGCTCTGAGAAGTTCTCTTGGTGTAGAGAAACAATGGGCGTTTCAGGGCTGGAAAAATGACTAAGCTCTCCTATGGCCCCCTGTGGAAAGAAAACAACAAGTGGGAGAATGTTGGGTTGTGTTATATTCTTTCCACGACTAACCTACTTAGTGAACCGGGGGGTTAGAGGGGGGGCAGAGCCCCCGCTTCGTTGCATCGATTGGGCAGCGGGGGTTCACAGGGGGGCGGCAGCCCCCCATGTCTAGGGGACTTGAGCAGGGTGGGTAGTAGAAGGTCTGGGACAGTAAAAATTTTGGACCCTATATTAGGTTGGGCGGACCTACCTATGGTTTTCAATCCGCGGTATTGGATGCTTTAGCATGTATAAATATGTATTATAACATTGAAAGGAATATAATGAAAAATCAAGTTGGTAGTCCCAGTTTCGAGATCCAGGGGAAAATCTCTGTGTATATGTGTTTTATGTGTTATGCTCTCGCATTGTTTATTTTCTTTGTTTTAGAATTCGTATGCAGGTAATTTCTGTACGAGGTTAAAACCTACAAGAACCTCTCAAGATACTCCTCTATGTTTTCATCTTCAGTTTGCTGCATCCTAAGGATATCACTGATGTCCCTACTCTTACAAAAGTCTTGATATTTTTTTAGAAAGGTTGACCTCATGTCATCCCATGTGTATATGGTATGTTGCCCTAGACTCATGAACCACCTAAGCGCTACGTATTTTAATGTGGCGGGAAATAATTTGAGTTTGTGTGCATCATCATAATAGCTATAGTTATGACATAAGATATCGAACTCAAAAAGGAAAGCCTTGGGATCTTTGGATGATTTACCGTAGAATAGTGGTAGAGATTCCATCAGAATGTTCTTCATATTAATGTCACAAGTTACATCCAAGATAGGGAACCTGAAAGTAACCTCTTCCTCTTCTTCTTCCTGGTTTCCCCCAAGTAGGTTAACATTCCTTCTAGGGCCTTCTCCTTCCTCTTGGTGCTCGTCATTATGTCTGCCTTCGCCCCTTGCATACTCCATCTCTGTGATAGGTACCGTTGGGGTTCGCTGATCAGGGTGTGGATTTGGGGTGTTGGAACATGATAGATATTGGTTGACTACTCATCCACAAGGTCTGGTTGTTCCACTGGTTCTTCTACTGGGTTGTCAAAGATAATTTCCTGAATGATCCTTCCTTCTTGATCAAATAATTCCCGATCTAAAACCACGTTGGTGTCAACACTTCCTCCTTCTTGTCTTAGACCTGCATATCGATTAGCAGCAGTTAAAACAGGTATATTGACTGATCCAAAAGTTGTAGGAAATTTAGAGTTTGAAATAAATCTACCTTTGTTGTCCCTAGGTCTACCTGTACTCTTATGCATAAAGATGAAGGAAATAGAAATTCAAGAACAAACAGTGATCGGTCAGACTTTGGAGAAACCCCACAAAAGTGGATGTGTGGCTCTTCACTCACGTATTACTGTACTCTCTCTGCCCTCTGACAGTTTTGTAGGTTCTTGAAACTCAATTGACAGTGATTACTTGAATAAGAAATGGCAATTTCCCTGGCAACGACGCCAAAATGTTGAGAGATTAATTGTCAGATTAAATCCCTTAATATTAATTGTCAACCCAAGGTTCGTAAGCACAAATTTCCTTGTGCTTCCTTTGTTCAGGCTATGTCAGAGTTTAATGTTTTCCTTATTAATGATTTACGAAAGAAATACTTGCAAATCTTATCGTCTAATGAGCAAACCCAACAATCAAATCTTACCTAAAATCTTCATAAATCTCAATATTCAAATCTGCACTTAACTAAATATTCCTAATAAAGATGAACTTCTATTCACACCAAACCCTAATCAAACTTTGCATGCTGGTACCAGACTCTATATGAAAAATCACTCAATCAAGCATTCTGTAATGACAATTCTTTGAAAGCAATCAAACAACCCTATGATAATCACCACCCAGCTTATTAAACTATTGATGCCATAATCATTCGTTACCAGAGAAAATCAAGATAACTAATCTATGACAATCCAACTACTAATTCAACAAGTGATCTATTCTGTTAATGCTTCAAGCAACCAATTATCTTGTACTTAAGGGTTTATGTTCAAATCAAGGATTAGGGTTCAAGCACCAATTTGAAGAATTACTCTGTTTTTCTTTATCTTGTTGCTTTGTATTCAATGGATCACTTACAGAATTCTCATAAATGAAAACAACTAGGATACTATCTCATTAATGCCAGCTATCAATCCTGAAAGATGTATCTAATTCTATGCTACAATCAAACAAATCATAATGTTGCGATCAAACAAATCACTATGTTGCTGTAGATCAGAACGTTGAGCTATTCATGGAGTAAACATCCTAATGTATGAACTGAAAAAGAAATCATTCATTCAAAGGAGACTGTCTTTTGCACAGAAGTAAGGATGATCATTTCGATTTATCGCCGGTATTAGTAATTAAATGAGCAAAGGGGGATAAATGGTAACTATAGGATGGTTCTTTTGGGAACCTCTCTGGAATGTTTATACCAGTTCACAGTGCATCAATCCACAGTAAAACAGTCAACTAATCATTTGTGCAATTCAGACATACATGTATTTAAACTACCAGTTTGATCATTTAATTAAGTTCATTAAGTCTCTCGAACAATCTAGCTAGTGCCAACCTATCTTCAATGCCTCTGTAATGCTACAATGGGATGGATTTAAGTTGATTTTTTCAATGAAATAGAGGTGGACTTAGGGAAAATAGACAGAGCCTATTTGATGCAATTGAAATCGTTTTTCATCTAGCTATTTGAAAGCGTTAGGGACTCTGATATCCACTATGGGTGACAATTCCAATCAATATATCAATGATCATATAACGAGTTCTAGGTGAGGGCAAACAAAGTGATGGGGTGGCTCTGGTTCGAAAGGCATGAAATCACACCAAACCAATTGTGATTCATAAAAATGGAAAATACTGCTGCAAGCATAACCAACAATCCATCAAACAAATGATAATTCACACAACTGAACTGTAAAATGGAATTAAGCAAATCTAGGGTTGCAGTGTCACTGCTGTTTCAAAATACAAACAATCCCAGATGGGTGGGCCCGGCCACACCTGGGGTTGGAGAACTTACAATAGTTTAAACGATTCGATACACAATTAAAACATGAACTTCATTCCATCAACACATTTGGAAACTGCTTCAAAACAATAGCATTATGATTGTATTCAAACTGGTTCGATCATACATCAAAATTACTTCATAAGTTTAGTGCCACAGTGCTACGGTCTACCCCCTAACATATTACATTCAATCGCCTTTATAGGCATTTTACTAATAGTTAAACATAAACTAAAAATAACAAGTAAATCCGCATTACTCCTTTCAGGTGAGTTGGTTCAAACAGGCATCTCGAATTGGTCTATCCATAACCAATTCCCAATTTTGTATATGCTGCAATCGAGGGAAATCAGACGAGGATCTCAGGATCATGATGCGTGCTACTTGTGGCTATGCCCTCTCGTCTTCCAGAACATGCTGCAACCTTATCCATTTCGATATTTGAGTGCCCATTTGCATATAACCCTTGAGTACCAAAGTAGAAGGTCTTCATGCATCAACTGCTCCTTCTGGGGATCGACCTGCATATTCAGCCGAGAGTCTACACTAGATAATAATAATAAGTTAGTTTGAGAATATGCCACTTCTATTTACTTAAATCTACCAATAATTAGCTAAATGCAACCATGAGAAGGTTTACCTCAAGTGGAGAGTAGAGATAGGATTAGGATAGTGATTTAGCAGAGAAATGGGTTCCATGGTAACAAAAAGGGAAAAATGGGAATTAAATCCGACAGTAATAAGAAAAAAATTGAGGATCAACAATACTTGGTAATGATGTTGTGGTAATGATTATGTCGATGTCTATATATGTGTGTGTGTGTGTGTGTGTGTGTGTGTGTGTGTGTGTGTGTGTGACATTGTCTGACAGGGTTTTTAGGGATCATGATTATTTTATGCTAATGTTTACATGTATATATATATATATATATATATATATATATATATATATATATATATATATATATATATATATATATATATATATATATGTATGTATGTATATGTATGTATGTATGTCATTTTCTAACAAGGTTGTCAAGGATCATTCTTGTGGGAGAATGATTGTTTATGGAAGTGAATGGCATGAAGAGGTTTTTGGTCATATGAGGAGTCAAGTGGACCTTGACAGATTTATGAGGTTAGTATCATGTGGATATGATTTGATATAACATTTTTATACTATGTCTATGTTTATGCTATGATAGGTAATGTTGAGGTATACATCAACATAATGAAAGCAATGCGATCTGCGTCATGTTGGAGAAAGCGTGAATAGTGGAAATGATCTAGAAGCAATGGTCCTTGGTAGAGTTAGTGTGTGGTCTATGTATGTGCAATAATATTTTTGTGTACTTGTTGTACATGTGGTACCTATAGTGTTATGTGCATGTTGGTATGCAGTACTGGGTACATATGGTCCTTCCTTCATGTTGCATATGTGTCACAATGTACATATAATGTCGTGTACAGATCTGTTGTGTACATGTTGTGTAGGTGGTCTTGTGTACATGTGGTGTTCTATACATGTTGTGTAGGTGGTCTTGTGTACATGTGGTGTTCTATACATGTTGTGTAGGTGGTATTGTGTACATCTTTTGCAAGTGGTGATGTGTAATGTTGTGTAGGTTATGTCGTGTACATGTGGTGTTGTGTACACATTGTGTAGGTGGTGTCATGTACATGTGATACTATGTACATGTTGTACATGTGGTACTGTTGTACATATGATTTTGTGTGCATTTTGTACACGCTTTGTTGTGTACATGTGGTACTATGCATGTGCAATGCGTAGTCGTGGTAACATAACATGTGTATTTGTTGTGTTGTACTCTTTGTACACATATGTATTGTGTTGTATGATGAGTGTGGCTGTATGTGTTGTGTTCTGCATCGAGTGTAAGTGTATGTGTTGTGTTATACTCCATGTGTAGGTGTATGTGTTATATGCCGAGTGTAGGTGAATGTATTGCATGGTGTTATATCTAGTGTGTGGTATACACTATGTGTATGTATACGTGATTGAAGAGAAGAGAAGGTATTGGGTGCTTGCCAGGTTTGGTAACTTGTCCGCTATTTGTATAGAAAGGATAAAGAACAAAAGTAGAAGTAAAGGATTGATTGAAGGATAAGTATTGGTATTTTATTTCATTTTATTATGCATGTGATTTGTGACTCTGATTTATGATGGTTATATGTCATATATGGCTTTGATTTATGATATTTATATGCCATTTATGATTATTATTTATGGTGGTTGCATTTTGAGCTAACAGGACGTGATATCTTTATACACGATGATTTGATCAAATAACTAGTTTGACTTCTTGTTTTTGGGCCATGGAAAAGGTATGTTTTCTCCTCACAATAGCTTAATTAATCATTTGTCTTTATGTGTTTATCTTTGTTTTAGGAATAAATATAGAAGAAACAATAGAAGAAGCTGGGTAAAATTCATTATTAACAAATTGGGTAAATCTGTGCATGAAAGACTAACTTTCGTTATCTGTATATGCATGGACGCAGATTGAACATTTGATGTTCAAACGACAGAACAACAGTGGCCAGGAAAGGAAAAGCACAACGTATTTTTTATGGAGGACAACGAAAGACGAGGAGGACCAATTCTATTTTCTGATGAAATCAGATTGAGGGTTGAAAATTCCTTAGGATCCCCTGATCCTAAGGATTCACTTCTATCCATTTATCATTCCAAAAGTTATATAAAGTTGTGAGGCGAATTGAATAGCTAGTTAGGAATTTTAAGATTGTAACTATTCTTTTTGGACACAAATACTTTCATTACTGTGATGTTTAACTCTATTATCCACTTTAATGAAGAAGAATGTGTTTCATCTATAACTGTATTCTGAATAACTTTCAGCAGGGACTTCTAGAGACTTTGGGCCCAGTCGATAGGATATCTACTGCTTCCATTGTGTTATATTTATTTCTTTTTATTCTTATAATCATTTATTATTGTTAGTTTGTGAAGCTAGCACTATTCTGATTGTTGTGAGGATTTATGATTCTGATTTGCGTTCATCATTCAGACGAGATACTAGATTTGGCTGTGGGTTACATCTACATGATAATCTTTACCGAATTGATCGTGTTAATTTAGCCATTCAATTGTTGTTCATTCTCAAGTAATATTACCATAGCTCTCAAGGTTATAGTTGATTGCTTTCCATGAGATGTTTACATAGTTACTTGTTGCTCAATTGTTGTAGCTTTTCTTCATGCTAAATGAATTAGTGTCAATACTAGTTAGCTTTCTAAGAGCGATCCTTTTTACTTTCATTCCAATTTAGTTTCTTACAGGGTGGATTAAGTAGATTTGAAAGTGATTTAAATATTTCTTTCAGAATTGTTTGGATTGGACTTAGAGACATATACATTAGTCATTGCAATGATTCCAAATCATTTCATTACGAATTGAACTCTTAACCTCTGAATTCACTTGCATATACAATTCTGACACACTTGAAATAAACTAACTTACCCTGGGTTGATGATTAATGTAGGTATTAAGATTGTTTTTAATAGACATCTTAGTGCACCAACATTTTGGTGTCCTTGCTGGGGAGAGTGTTTCAAAGTGATTTCTTTTTGTTTTTTCTATAAAAGAATTGGGTTTTAAAAATGAGAGGTAAGAACCTACGTAATCAGCAAGTAAATTTCTTGCTCATCAGCTCGCTTTTCAGCAAATGCATAGAGGTTAAATAGGAGAAGGGTTATTTTTATGAATGACTAGGAATAAAAAGATAGAAAAATATCATATCCCCCCACCTAAATCCAAAAAACCCAATGGATTAGTGAACCTTGGGAGATCAAATTTTATAGAAGAAATCATAATAAAAGCAGAGTATTAGGCATCAGAAGGATTCCAAACTTTATCTAGAAAAATCCCTACTGTAATCCCTCAGGCAGCCTATGCTGAGATTCATAGCCAAATTGGAGGATCTTAACATAGCTTTCAAGTTACAAAAAATTTACATTTTGATCCTTTACAAGAGGGAAAATCATGAAACTTAAGAGAAGGAGAGGGAGAAACCAGTGGAACCACTAAGGCAAAGACAAAGTTGTCTGAATTAGGATCTCCTGTGATCCCAAATCTGGGTAGTGTTGCAAAACCAACTCAGATTGGGAATCCTTCGCTTACTCGAATAGAATCCCCTAAAATCCCCAAAGGATATTGGCACATTTTTTACCAAATGGATAACCAAGTACCTCAAGGTTAGACCTTGACATTGGAATACCCCATAGTCAACCCAGTAGCCAATGCCCTGATGAAATCTATTCCCTTGCAAAACTAATGTTGTTCCCTTCTACTTTAAAAGGAGCAGCTTTGAGGTGGTTCATAGGTTTAGGTGGACGTACTATTAACTCTTGGGATGACATGAAACCTTCTTTTCTCACAAAATATTAGGACTGGTGTAGGACTAGGGAATTAAAAGATGAAATATTTAAGATGTCTACAAAGGATAATGAAACTATAGAAGAATATGTCGAACGGTGTCACTACAATTTGCAGAGATCCCCTCACTCCACATTATGAAAGGAAGTCCCGAGAGCCATCTTAATCAAGGGAATGAAAGAAGAGTGGATAGAAACTTTAAATTTGATGGGGAAGGGAGACATTTATCAAGAGGATTATGATGAAATTGTTTGCTTGTGTATCATGTGTTCATGAGGTAGTACACGCACCAGGTCAGGGAGCCTACATTTTTTTACTAGAGGAAGCAAACCACATAGTGGAAGCGTAACAAGAATGGAAATCAGTAACCTCCTAGAAGAATTCAAGAGGGACATCCTGGGCACCCTTACAACGCAGTTGGACGTTCTACAGGCCAAACAAAAACAAGCCTTAACAGAACAAAACTTGGTGGTCTTTTGCCGATGCTACCGAAAGAAGCACAACCAATGGGAGTGTCTATTGGACATGGTCCAAACCTACACTATCTGCACCAAGGACCATGCCACTGAGCAGTGTCCATCACTTCCAGGGTTGAAAGCAGTTTTCAAAGAAGTAGAAGGAGAGACAGAACCAATATACTTAATGAACTAGCGTCGACAGTGGCAAGGTCGACCCATAGGTATGTCACAAGACATATCTCAGTTCTTTCCTTCTTCGTCATTTAACCATCAACAGAATTCTGGAGCAGCATTGCAAGGTTAGTCACCTTTCTTGGATTGGCAGTCCCAACCATTTCCTATGTCACCTTGGCCAACTCAGTCCTTTTCAGGTAATGGTTGGCCAAATTCTCCTTTTACTCCTTTCCGGGAAAGTAATCCATATGCATCCCAGTGGCTTGCCTCTACTTCACAAAATCTGAATTGGTCTCCGAATTGGCAGCAACCTTTAGGGATAACAAATACACCTATGGGGACAAGTCCTCAACCTCAACCTACATTATCAGCCCCATATTCATTACAGAAAAATCATCAGCCCCTTCTGCATCCCCAGCTTCCAGCCTAACTGAATCCAAACCCCAATAATAGACCAGTTCAACTGGTGCAAATTGTTGAAAACTCAGACTATGAGGTTGAACAAGAAAAGTGTAATGAACTTAGACTAAGGTGAGGACACATTATCACTCTTGAGAAAGATAGATACCAACCACTGATTGAGTTAGAAACCCCACTTGTACATACACCATCGACTGTGATTCACATAGGAATAAAACAAGGAGAAGAAACAGTTGAGCATAAACATCCTGAAACACTCATAGTTACTTCTCCCCCATTCCCAAAAATATTAAAAATACGTAAACCAGTTTTTTATCCAAACTTTGATCTCATAGGAGAGCTGAAAAATCTTTGCATTAAAATTCCTCTCCTCCAGGCCATCCAAGGTATTCCTATTTATGCTAAAACAATTAAAAATCTATATGTGAAAAATCCTGTGAGGAAAGCAAAAGCTCCACCCACTATTCATGTTGTAGGGACTTTGTCTGATTTGCTTTTGGGTAGGGAAACTCGGATAAAGTATGAATATCCTGGGAATCCCATAGTTACAGTCCAAATATATGGTCGCTCCTTTCCAAACACACTAGTTGACTTAGGTGCAGCCATTAACATCTTAACAATAGAAACCTGTAAGACACTTGGTATCACAACTCTGGAACCAACCACCACCCTACTAGAACTTGTTGATCATTCGGTGGTAAGACCAGAGGGAAATTTACAGGATATTACAGTTTCTGTTGATTCATGGGAGTATCCAGTAGATTTTCTCGTTATAAACCCAAAGAGTCGATTAGATGGGCACCCTCTAATTTTGGGCCGACCTTGGCTGGCAACAATTGATGCCTGTATAGCTTGCCGAGAGGGCAGCATGACCATTGCTAAGGGGGATGCTATAAAAAATATTTTTTTATATCCTTCTGCCAAACCGAGTGTTCCCATTTTGAAAATACATAAACAACCATCCACATACCTCGAAGAAAACATTCGTTCACTGCTTACAGTAGCAGAGGCACTTGAATTCAAGAATCAGAATGAAGATGATGTAACCAATAAATTTATTAATTAGCTAGCTAATATGAATAATGTCAAATGTCAAATGTTAAAAGAAATTCTTGACAATGAAGCCTCGAAAGACCCTTTGAAAGATACTGATGATCATCATATCAAGACAACTGCTGCTCATAACAACAAGCCTGTTGAATTGAAGTAGGCAAGATTTGAAATATTAATGATAGCATGGACAGTTACCAACAACAAAACCTCATTCAAGTTTTGCAAAAAACTAAAGGGCTTTTGCTTGGGATTATTCAGACATGAAGGGCATAGACCCACAATTATGTACACATCATATCTACACCAAAAAGGATTCTCTTCCTATCTGGCAACCTCAACGGAGATTGAATCTACATCTCAAAGATATTGTAAAGGAAGAGTTACAAAAGTTGCTGGATGTGAACTTCATTTATCCTATTTCGGATAGCAAGTGGGTCTCTCCATTGGCAGTTTTTCCCAAGAAAAATGGGAAGTGGCGTATCTGTGTGGATTATCGGGAATTGAACAAGGCCACATAGAAATATCACTTCCCTCTTCCATTTATTGATCATGTCCTTGATACACTTGTACGAAAGTAGTTCTTTTCTTTTATGGATGGCTTCAATGGCTATAATTAGATCCAAATCACCCCTGAAGACTAAGACAAAACCACCTTTACCTTCCTGTGGGGTACATTCACTTACCGAGTGTTACTGTTTTGTTTATGTAATGCCCCAGCTACATTTCAAAGGGCCATACTCAGCATTTTTGCTGATGTAATAAATGAAGGACTTGAAGTTTACATGGATGAATTTACTGCGTATGGGGACAACTTCGATCAAGCGCTACAAAAATTAGAAAAGGTTTTGGAACGATGCATCACCACCAGGCTGTGTTAAGCAATGTCAAGTGTCACATGATGATGACATAAGCCGTAATCCTAGGACACTACATTTCTGCAGTTGGGATACAATTAAATCCAGCAAAGATACAGGTAATTCTCCTACTACCTACACCATGTACTCAGACGGAGGTATGTAGCTTCCTTGTATATGCAGTTTATTATTGCAGGTTTACCAAAAAAATTCACAAATTGTTGCACCGTTATATGCTTTAACAGGAAATGTTGACTTTAAATGGTCTGATAAGTGTGACACGACTTTTAAAAATTTGAAGAAATTAGTTTGGATGGCACCAGTATTGTGTGGACCCAACTGGGAGCTGCCCTTCCAAATCTCTACGAATGCATCAGATGCAGCGATAGGCATTGTCCTTGGCCAAGAGGATGACAGAAAACATTACGCTATATATTATATCAACAAAAATCTTAATGCTGCTGAACTTAATTATACAGTAACAGAAAAGGAATTCCTAGCTGTCATTTATACCATAAACAAATTTATACTTTATATAACTGGCTATCAAGTTTTTCTATATACTGTTCATTCCCCCATTAGATACTTAGCTAAAAAACCTATTACTAATGGTTGAGTGACTCATTGGTTGTTACTTTTGCAGGAGTTTGATATAGATCGTCTAGGGAAGGAAAACCTAGTCGCGGATTTTCTATCTCAGGTTTCAAAGATAAATTATCCATCGGCAGTAGATGACCAATTTCCAGACGAACAATTGTTTGCCATAGTAGTCAAAACACCATGGTATGTAGATGTAGCAAACTATCTGGTGGTAGGAAAGCTGCTTAGACACTTGACAGCAAGGGAAAGGAAACAGATTGTCCAGTGCAGCGCCTGATTTTCTTGGATTGGCGGATACCTTTCTCATAGAGGGTCTAATATGTGTATATGCAAATTCATTCGTGAGGATGAAATTTACAACATCCTAAAGGCTTTTCGTGACAAGCCCTACGGATGACACTTCGCAGATCGTATAACGGGGAATAAGGTACTACAGATGGGCTATTATTGGCCCACTATTTTTAAAGACAATAAGAAATATGTCCAGACTTGTGATAGCTTACAAAGGATGGGTCGTCCTGGTCAATCTAACAAAATTCTTCTACAACCCCAATTGGTAATAGAACCTTTCGAATGATGGGAATTGGATTTTGTTGGCCCATTTCATCTGCCATCAAAACAAAAGGCCTACATACTGGTTGCCACAGACTATGTAATGAAGTGGGTAGAAACAATAGATTTTCCAAGAGTTACAAAAGAAGCTGTAATTAATTTCCTTTTTGGGTTATATTGGCGGTATGGTTTACCTCGGGAATTGATAATGAATGGAGGAGGGAAATTTATAGGACACAATATTACAACCACTCTAAGGAACCACCAAATCACACATAGAGTCACTCTCTCGTATCACCCGCAGGTGAACGGGCAGGTTGAAAGCACCAATAGGGTCATCGAAGCAATTCTGACCAAGATAGTTTCGACACATTGGCGGGATTGGGCTGCTAGACTGCTAGAGGCCTTGTGGGCCTATCACACAACTTGGCAAAATACTACTGTATATTCTCTATACCAACTTGCATTTGGAAAGGAACCTATCTTTCCTATTGAATTTGAAATAAAGACTCTCAGAACAGCCTAGGAAGTGGGATTGGATCTGACAGAGGCCCAAACCAAACGACTTCAACAAATAAATGATTTGGATGAGGCTCAACTACTTACTCTATAATGCACCACAATTATTTAGCAGCAAAGGGACAAGTGGCACAATAGTCTTATTAAAAAGAACACATTTCAGAAAGGTGACTAGGTGCTCCTCTATGATTCTAGATTCCAATACTTTCCGGGCAAGTTATAGACAAGGTGGCTTCGCCCTTATGAAATTCAAGAGGTACACAACAATGGCACTCTCACTCTAACTACCATTGATGATTCTGGCCATTGTTTCAAGGTGAATGGACATCGGGTGCATCTTTATCACAAACCACTCACCAAAGAGTCTTTTTGTCAACAGGTACATGATGATCCCACTATGCAAATTTTAGCTGCAGGGAGTGATGACCCGACAACTTTACCTTCATAAAAATGTGTCTTTATTCAGCTGTAAATAATGTATATATTCTCTTATGGTTGGTTACAATTTAGCTAGGCATCACCATGTAAATATAATGATTTCTCTTGTTTTTGGGTGTGTTTAATAATTATAACTAATGTTCAATCAATTGAACAATTCCAATTTCTTTTTTTCGTATTTTGTTGTTCCATCAATTGAACAATTGTTGTTCAATCCATTGAACAACACTGATTTCCTTTTTTGTATTTTGCTGTTCAAGTGATTGAACAATTGTTGTTCAAACAATTGAACAACACCAATTCCTTTTTACATGTTCTTCTTTTCAATCGGTTGAATGATTGTTGTTCAATCAATTGAATGAAACTAATTTATTTTTGTGTATTTTTTTGTTCAAATCGATTGAATGATTGTTTTTCAAATCGTTTGAACAATTGTCGTTCAATCAATTTAACAACACCTATTTTTTTGTATATTTTGTTGCTCAATCAATTGAACAACATCGATTTTTTTGTATGTTTTTTGGTTCAATCGATGGAACGATTGTTGTTCAATCAATTGAACAACACCGATTTTTTGTGTGTGTGTTTTTTTGTTCAATCAATTGAACAACACCGATTCCTTTTTGTGTGTTTGTTGTTCAATCAATTGAATAGATGATGTTCAATCGATTGAACAACCGTTGTTCGATAGAATGAATAGCTATGATTTCTTTTTGTTGTTCCGTTGCCAATCATTCATTTTTCCATTTTCTTTCTCTTCCATGTTTTTAGTGAAAACCATTTGATTGGATTTGGAATTTGTACCTGAGATAAAGAAAAACAGTAATATTAATACCATTATGACTTATAAAATCTTTTGATGGTCAATTTTATTGAAAAGCTGACATGGTGCACCTATATAATGACTAGTTGAATATCTTCTCTTTGAACACTTCATAAAATGATTTACTATCTTAATACCATGATGGTTTATCTTTCACACTTTCAGATGGATATATCCCTTTGATATCATGATATATGGATAAAATCATAACTTTCATTGGCATTTTTTTACTTCTGACTCCATCTCTGACTCGTAAGGAGTAAATGAGCCTCCCTCCCTTTACAATAAAAGAATAAAAGCATGAAAATATGAAAACGTGAACTATGAAAATACAACATACATCTTCTTAAATAGGATAGGGGGTCTCATCACGAGTCAGGCTACCATGATCATAAGGGTGTAACAAGTGACATTCCATTATGGCCACCACAATAGGGTAATGACCTTCTTGATAGTAAAACCATCAGAAGGACATGAGGTCTCATCATGAGCTGGCCTGATCACTTTGTTATATCCTGGTGAATGGCATTATGAGTATCTGGTCACCATGCCAGCATAGTGGTCTATTTATAGCAAGGAAAAATAAAATCATCTAAATACTAAAAAGAGAACTTTGGCTCATTTTTGGGTTAAAAAGAAACCTTGTCGAGGCTATGAACGCCTACTGGAAGCAGTGGCTCTTCTTGTGGTATTGAAGTACTATGTTACACTACCAAATAATCTCTATCATTTTACCCCCTGTTGATTCATTTCTAAAGGAGAATTTACCATTTGAACAACATTCATAACTAAATTAACCAACATGCATGGTAAACTATATCTTTATATGCATTATATCATTATTTTCCAATCACTCGATACCAATAGTCATTAACATTTATCACCGATCATGTGTTCATCACCTTTCCACCTAAGGTAAATATTTATTTACATAATGGTTTAATTTCTGATTTATTCTTTTTATGGGCATTTCAAATCTTTTGACTTGTACTGCTTTGATTGCGTTTGTCATATTTTACACCACTTTTATTGATTGTTCACCTGCATTTATGACTTCCCGATGTATTCTCCCTTTTTACCATGCTTGGTGGGCGTGGACTCCATTTTCTAACTGGAGGGGGGATGGTATGTGTTATGAATAGAATGTGCGATGATTTATGGATAAAATGTGTGATGATTTATGGATAACATATGTGATGATTATTAAACTGATTTCTAGTTAAAGGAATGCATTATGAATGCGCGTGTGTAATAATTATCAAATTGTTTTATGATTGGAGGGGGGAAGGAAAGAATTATGGAAATCATGTGAATTAATTATGATCATGTGCCAAATACTATTGATGAGAAAAATAACATGATTTCCTTTGACATTAACACTCAAAACAACGTCACTACCCTATCAATAGATTTAGCGTTCTATGGTGTTGTTCCAAACTGTGAAAGTGTGAGAGGAGTGCATGTAAAATTGCAAGTGAACCAACTGCTGAGAAACGACATCCATGGGAGGAAGAGCCATCCACAGTGAACCCCCAGCACTCTGGGTATCAAACTAGGTTCGTGTGATCCTTGAGCATGTTGGTTGGCTTCAATACTTGACCAAATTATAGCGATTTCATGAGGAAATGACACTTGAATTTGTGCAAAATTTATAGAATGGTCGCACCATGGTGAAAGGCAAGAACATAACGGTCTCTAAGGAAGTCATAGCTAAATTCTATAGACTTATAACAAAAGGAACAAGATGGACAGATAAACATGTTCTTCTATAGCATGCAGTCACAGTATTCCAAGACCTGGGTGAGCAATTGGTGCGTAAAGGAAAAGGGATTCACCCTACAGCTTTAAGACAACCATGGTAGGAATTAGCAAACATTGTGTAGAGGCATATCACGTGTGACAGACGTCAGGGCGTGGTAAAACCTCTACAACTTAAACTGTTATCTATTTTGAAGCAAAAAATTACAGTTAA
Source organism: Pinus tabuliformis (assembly GCA_031772625.1). Taxonomy (NCBI): domain Eukaryota; kingdom Viridiplantae; phylum Streptophyta; class Pinopsida; order Pinales; family Pinaceae; genus Pinus; species Pinus tabuliformis. The sequence continues at coordinate 1,011,975,345 of CM062804.1, forward strand.
TTTGCCATTTTATTTAAATTTTGTATTTCATGATGTTGCTCATCGAGTCAGAAAGGCGAAGGACCCACATCTTGTCATCTGCCATCATGGGCTGATCAAATTAATCATCATTCATGGACTGGCTCAGCAGCAGCTAACTTGGGATAACCTTGTAAATCCTACTTTTACCCCACCTGTAGAAAGCCTAGAGACTAAAAAGCAAGGGGTAAGTGTGAAAGGTCCAAAAAGGACACAAAAAAGAAAGAATCCTTCTTTGGCCTCGGGCCCAATAAATCGAAGACACTCTATGAGGATAAAAGTGCAACGACACACAACAATTCAAATATAAGAGGCAGGGCCATCTCACATGCCCCCTACAAGTCCACAAGATGACTATTTACAAGAGTATGAGGAAGCGGTTGCCCAAGTATTGGAGAATATTGGGACATTCTATGAAGGAAGGGAGATATCTGGAAATTCTGAAGTGAAAAATTATGCCACTAACCAGTCTGCCCCTACTGGTAGTTCTGGTCATGCCAAAAGATTTCCATTTAATGATAATTCAGAGGGACAGAGGGAACCAGTTCCTTCTATGGAGAAGCCCCTTGAAGTAGAGGTTCATGCAGAGGAACCCTAGTAAAGGAAAACCATATAGAAGAAACCCTCAGGGATGGAAATCAAACAGAAGCTACTGTTCCAAAGAATCCCCAGTGAAGGAAAACCCTACAGAAGAAACACTAGAGGACGAAAATCAACGAGGGGACACTATTTTTATGAAGTCCCCAGAGGACGTGGCCCATATAGAAGAAGACCCTGGAAATGATAATTGCTTAGGAGACACCATTCCATTAGAGTCCCCTGAGAGAGAAGCACATAGAGAAAAAGACCTAGAAGGCGAGAATCCATAGGGAGACACGGTTCCATTAGAACCCCATCCTGATATTGGCACAATTCCACCTGAACCTGAAGTAAATATAGTTGTGCCACCACCGATCAAAGACCTCATGACAAAGAAAACATATAAGGATAGATTGAGGATGTTGTTTAAGAAGTACAGGTAGCAAAAGAAAACAATTAAGTAGCTGAGAGAATGGTTGAAGGAAGCAGTTAGGGTCTAGAAAATGAAAACAAACTTGGAGATCATAGGGACCCAAACAAAATGTTGTTCTTGGGAAGATACTAAAACCTAGACTGAGCCCCCTTTGGTTTTTTCAAAAGGAACCCAAACAGAGCAATGTATTTTAAATAGTAGTGAAATGAAGAGAGAAGATCCTTGTGTTTGCCCAATAGAAACCCAAACGGACTTCCCCACTATTGATGCTACTATCCAAACCAATTCAGTAGAGAATATTCAGGAAGACTGCCATATGCCCCAACGAACAATTGAAGTTGATGTTCAAACTAATACTGAAGGAAACACACAAGTTGATTGTTGTATGACCCGACAAGTGGCTAAGGCTGTTGTTCAAATTGACTCAATGGTAACACAGGATGATGAAGTCCAGATAGAGGAAACGCCTAACTTCACCCCTCTAGTAAGGGAAGCGATCATTCTAAATTACAAAACGAACTAGCCAAGACTCAACAGGAATTGGCTCGACATAAAGAAGAAGTAGTGCCACTACAAGTACACCAGAAATTGTGAAAGAGATTTGAGGCACTTATTGTCACAAAGGATGAGACTTTCGCTAATTACAAAGATGAACAAAAGAAAGTTGAAAAAGCATAGGCCAAGCTGCAAAGGCTAAGCAGCAGATTGAGACTATTTTCTCTCTCTACTTAGATGCCTTGTCGTGCCGAGCACATGCCACCAGTTATGCACTATTCATGTTATAAAGATACCTCTTACTAAAGGTTAAAGCCATTAAGGCTGGTAAGTCAACAGAAATTAAGACCACTCTAGACTTTGTCAAATGTTTCAAAGAACAAAATGAACAGGTACAACACCTTTTATGTGAATTGTACATGCACAATTTTTTCTTAGAGGATGACTTAGATAGTAATCCTGGCCCCTTCATTGGGGATATCCAATTTCAATCTTTTCTTTCCTTTTCCACTAATCAGATTAAATGGGCTAAAGCCCATAATAATTTTCAAAAGAGGGAATATGGTATAGACTTATGGGTTAGGGGAGAACCCACAAAACCCCTACACCTTTTTGTCCAGCATAAACAGTTCATGAAACGAACAGGTGTTGTGGGTCAATTAGGACCACTTCATATAGACATCATATAGGAAGGCAAGGAATACTTTCAGGAAATTAAAGAAGAAGATTTTTCTATAGCAAGACAAAGGTGGGAAGCCTCCAGTAACAATGTCAGGAATAGGGAGCCATTTGGGTTTAGGAATTTCAAAGCTACCTCCACTCGCCTACACAAATACAACAATATGGTCCTAAGAATGGGCCTTGACTAGATAGGGTGACGATACAAAAGTCTGATTATCTAGTATCCTCTTGATGGGTATTACCGTGATTATAACTTGTCAGATCACCAAGTGAACCAGGATTTTGTAGTACTCAAACAAAAAAATGGATTTAGGTTGTCTAAGGAGGAAAGATATCCTACTTATTCCTTGACTCAACTACACCTCAACCATCTTATTGCATGAGGAAATGAAGAAAGGTAAGCAAGGGAGTATGTTGGGCCGTGGAAAAGGTATGTTTTCTCCTCCTAATAGCTTAATTAATCATTGACCTTTATGTGTTTATCCTTTTTTTAGGAATAAATATAAAAGAAACAATAGAAGAAGCTGGGTAAAATCGATTATTAACAAATTGGGTAAATATGGGCATGAAAAACTAACTTTCTCTATCTTTATATGCAGGGACGCAGATTGAATGATTGTTGTTCAAATGACAGAATATCAACGAGCAGGAAAGGAAAAGGACAACGTCTTGATTATGGAGGACAATAGAAGACTAGGAGGACAATTCTATTCTATGATAAAATTAGATTAAGGGTTGTGAAATCCTAAAGATCCCATGATCCCGAGGATTCACTTCTATCCATTTATCTTTCCAAAAGTTATATAAAGTCTTGAGGCAAATTGAACAACTAGTTAGGAATTTTAAGATTGTAGCTATTCTTTTTGGACACAAATACTTTCATTACTGTGATGTTGTAACTCTAGTATCCACTTTAGTGAAGGAAACTACGTTTCATCTATAATCATATTCTGAATATCTTTGAATGGGGACTTCTAGAGACTTTAGGCCCAGTCAATAGGAGATCTATTGCTTCAATTGTGTTATATTTATTTCTGTTTATTCTTATAATCGTTTATTACTCTTAGTTTATGAATTTAGCACTATTTTGATTGTTGTGAGGATTTATGATTTTTATTTGCATTCGTCATTCAGACGAGACACTAGATCTGGTTGTGTGTTACATCTGCGTGATAATCTTTACCGAATTGATTATGTTAATTTAGGCATTCAATTGTTGTTCATTCTCAAGTAATATTACCATAGATCTCAAGGTTGTAGTTGATTTCTTTCCATGAGATGTTTAGATAGTTACTTGTTGCTCAATTGTTGTAGCTTTTCTTCATGCTAAATGAATTAGTGTCAATATGAGTTAGCTTGCTAAGAGTGATCCTTTTTACTTGCATTCTGATTCATCTCCTTGCAGAGTAGCTTGAGTAGATTTTAAAGTGCTTTAAATCTTTCTTTGAGAATTGTTTTGATTCAACTTAGAGACATAGACATTATTCACTGCAACGATTCCAAATCATTTAATTATGAATTGACCTCTTGACCTCTGAATTCACTTGCATATACAATGTTGGCACTCTTGAAATAAACAAACTTATCCTGGGTTGATGATTACTATAGGTATTAAGATTGTTTTTAATAAACACTAGTAGAAAATGGTGAAATTAGTGACTAGGTGACTGAAAAAGTTAGTCACCACAACCTTTCCAAGTGAAATACTACCAAAAATTAGAAATATTAAGAGACCCAACTAAAAACGACTAACATAAATGACTATTTTAGTCACTAGTTAAAATATATGACTAGCTAAGAAGTAATACTACTAAAAATGACTAACATAAATGACTAATTTAGTCTAGGAAAAAAAATATGACTACCTAACCAAAACTACAATAATATGAATCAATCGTTTATGTTAGTCATTTTAATTGTGTCACTTCAACAATCTAAACTTACAAGTCATATGGGATTCAAAGGTTGTTTTAGATTGGGTGAAAGGTTATACTTCCTTGTAAACTTCTTTATTGTATCAAAGGATGCTTAGAATTATGGAGCTTATTAGAATCTTTAGTGTCATATCATTTGATCACATTCATAGGGAATAAAATTCAAAGGTTGACAAATTATCGAAAATGGGAGTGGGCCAATACCTCCTTTTGCAACACGACATGACCACCCATATTATATGTTGCAAGAACCTTTCCAACTTATTTAGCTAGTTGCACATATATTTCATATTTCTTCTTCGTCTTGCAAAGTGGTAGTGCTAAGGAGAGGCTATGGACTTTGATCAAAGATTGTTCACTTAGTACCACTACCAAATTTCCTTCACGCAACTTGCATAATGATAAATGGATGACATTTGAATGTTACAAACATGTAAGTAGTCCACATTCAACCTTTTTGTCTTCATTGTCCTTAGTAACAACGACAAGTTTGAATATTTTCTTTATTTATCATTGCAAACACATAACTCTTTGTTGTCCCAAACATAGTTAATATTGTTGGTGTATGATCTCTTAATTGTGGAATGGTCTCTTGATGATGATAATGAAATCTCAATCTCCAATGCTCATGAATACAATGAATGAATTATCTAATGCCTTACTTTTATAGACAATTTATGATTCATTTTCTATTTTTATTGTGTCATTCTATACATGCTTCACTAGAATCTCATGCTATATGGTTAATGGAGCAAGCTTTATCTTTCATTTTTCAAGTATAATTTGGTTTCATGAATAAGCATAGTTGTGTAATTAAAATCATTCAAACTTTGTTAATAATTCATGGTTTGTTTGACTATTCGCACACTTATCCCTGACCTTTTACTTTGAGAGTGAGTAGTGTCAAATCACTAGTCTTCATTAAGGAACTTCCTTTCATTAATCAATGACCTAGCTTAGCTAGATATTTAAGGATTCCCCCCTAGACAAGGATATTCTTCTTGTAGTCTAAAGAGTGAGAGAAGGCCACCAAGGTGACATCGGGTGGCTTGCTTGACGGGTGGGGTCAAGACTTTTTTTTCTATGAGAGTGTTTGAGTGGAGATACAAATTAGAAAATGCTTACAAGAAAATTAGTTTCCTTTATTTCCATCACCTAAACTACTTCCAATAAAATCATGTTCTTTTAATAAAATCTAGTTTTGATAATAAATTAATTCAATAAAATAAAATAAAAATATTATTATTATTATTGTTATTTTTTTGTATATAAGAGAATAGACAACTATAGCATGTTTGTACTTAAGGTCCGATTCTATCCACTATCGCAATCACCTCCAAGTGTACCCACATTGCCTCACACATGGCACACTGAGCTAATCAAAGTTTGAACCAATAACATCATAAGAAATGCCTTAAAAACCCATTCTATCATCAAATAATATACACCATGGGGCCAATTAAAAATAACTTTTAATATTAAAAAATATATCCAATTTATTTTATTTGAAAATCAATTTTAACATCTAATTTGAGGAAACTCCGTAAAATAAAATTTAATGTGAAAAATTTTAATAAAAATAAAGTTGGGGTAAATTATAAAAATAAAAATAAGTGAAATATAAAATTAATAATTATAATTATAATTAATAATTTAATCATATTACTCCTAATTTGCCAAGTGTCAGAGGGCATAAAATCTCTTCATATACAAACCTTTTTTAAAGTGAAAAGAGATTTGATCCCCTCTGCCCTTGGTAAATCCAAAATTAAGATCTAAAATTAAGATAGATCCAAGCTAGTTTTATATTAATTTATGTATTTGAAAGTAAGGAATTTGTTTTTTAATGAAAAGTTACTTTCATAAATATTTGTAATTTCCTCAATTTTAAAATAAGCCAACCTAGTTCCATCTTAACTCCGGATCTATAAAGCGACGAGAGGGATCACATCTCTTGAGGTGCAAACCTCTTTTTTCAGTGAAAAACTTGAGGAAAGGTTTGTACCGCGAGAGATTTGATCCCTCTCAGTGCTTGATAGATCCAGAGTTAAGATGGATCTAGGTTGGTTTCAATCATGTGCAACCAAAGAAAATCTAACGAACACATGACTAATTTTATCAATAATACATAAATTCATCTAATATTAATATAATCATTTTAAATATGCTAATATGTCTCAGATTAATCTGTATATTTTAACTTTAAATTTTCTTAGTTCCTCAGTTTGTTGTGATGATAATAACTTTAATGATTAAAAATGATGAAATATAAATTTTGAATGTAAAGGGACAATGTAATAGTGTTGAATGATAGAAAATGTGAATACTAAGAATATAGTCAATTACAAATAGTCTTCATTGTGGTTAATCTAAAACTATTTTCTTCTATTATACTTATTTTCACCCTTTTTACTTTTATCATCTTTTCATATTGATTGTCATGTTTTCATATCGATTATATGAAAATGAGAGGTTAAAACATAAACCATTTAAATCTTTATCCCAATCTATTATAGTAAACACCATTCCTTGTGTCTCTTTCTCTCCAATATTAATAGGTTAAATTACTATAACACAAAAATCAATGTACATTGTCAATAATGTTTTGTGCTTACACTGAAATCAATGCACACTGTTAATCCAATCACTTTAAAATTAATGTACCAATTATACACCCAATTACATCAAAACAGAAATCAACATTTACACTAAAATTAATGAATCTAATGCAAGCAATTAAATAATATTAGAAAACAACATTTACACTAAAATCATTGCATCTAATGAAAGTAATCAAATAAGGTTAGAAATCAACATTTACACTCAAATTAATTCATCTAGTGCACATAAGAAAATTGGATTATAAACCAACATCTACACTGAAATTAATGCATCTAGTGCAAGTAAGCAAATAGGATGATAAAGCAACATCTACACTAAAATGAATGCATCTAGTGCAAGCAATCAAATACAATTATAAATCACCATCTACATTGAAATCAATGCATTTAGTGCAAGCAATCAAATAAGATTAGAAATCACCATCTACGCTAAAATGAATGCATCTAGTGCAAGCAATCAAACATTATTAGAAATCAACATCTACATTGAAATCAATGAATCTAGTGCAAACAATCAAATAGGAATAGAAATCACCATCTGCATTGAAATCAATGCATTTAGTGCAAGCAATCAAATAGGATTAGAAATCATCTACATTGAAATTAATGCATCTTTTGAAAGTAATCAAATATCATTAGCAATCAACATCTACACTAAAATCAATGCATCCAGTGCAAGAAATCAAATTGGATTAGAAATAGATGTCTACACCGAAATCAATGTATCTATTGCAAGAAATATTCTTCCCTCTCCCACCCCCCATATATATCTATATCTCCCTCCATCTCTCCTTATTTTCCACTCTATGTCAACCCCCCAAACACACATGTTATTTCACTTGATATCTATCAATCTCTTTGTCCCTCCCTCCCTCTCTCCATCTATCTCTTCTTTACTCTCCTCACTTTCCATCTATATCTATAGCTCCTTTTGCCTCTCTATATCACCGCCAAAACATACACTCTATTTCTTCAATCTATCTACCTATCCCTCCCTCCTCCTCCTCCCTCTCTCTCTCTCTCTCTCTCTCTCTCTCTCTCTCTCTCTCTCCCTTCCCCTTCTCTCCCTATTCCCCTATTCTATCTCTCTTCCATACTTCTTTCCTCTCTCCCTCTCTCTCCATCCTCTTTATCACTCCCTCTCTCTCTCTCCACCTTTCTCTCTATATTTATTTCTTCTTACCTCTCTCTCTCTCCCCCTCCAACTCCATCTCTCTTTCCCTCCCTCACTCCACTCTCTCACATCCTCTCTCTCTTCCTTCCTCTCTTTCTTCTCTCTCTCTCTCTCTCTCTCTCTCTTACTCTTCAACCTCCAATTCTGTTACTATATCCCTCCCTCTCTCCTCTCCCCCATTCTCTCCATCTCTCCTTCTTTGTCTCTATCTCAACCCAAAACATACACACTCTCTCTCCATCTCTCCATTGTTATTCCCTCTCTCTCTTTCCACTTCTCACTCTCTATGTATTTCTTCTTCCCTCCCTCTCTCCCCCTCCAACTCCATCTCCCTATCCATCCCTCTCTCCTCCTCTCCCTCCCTCTCTCCTCCTCTCTCTCAAATCTTCTCTCTCATACTTCCTATTTCTCCCTTTCTCTCATACCTCCCTCTCTCTTCCCCCATAACTCTCTCTCTCTCTCTCTCTCTCTCTCTCTCTCTCTCTCTCTCATCCTCTCTCTTACCCCATCACTCTCATTCTCTCTCTCAAGTATTATCTCTCATTCTTCTCTCTCTCTCTCTCTCTCTCTCTCTCTCTCTCTCTCTCTCTCTCTCTCTCTCTTTCCTCCAATCCTATCTCTTCCCCCATACATATATCTCTCTCCCTCTCTCTACCTATGTTACTATATTCCTCCCTCTCTCCTTTTGTCTCCTTCTCCCCCCACTTCTCTCTATCTCTCCTTATTTATCTCTTTATCTCGCCCCTAAACATACACTCTTTCTCTCCATCTCTCCCTTGTCGGTCCCTCTCTCTCTCCACTTCTTACTCTCTATGTCTTTCTTCTTCCCTCCCTCTCTCCCCCTCCAACTCCATATATCTATCCCTCCCTCTCTCCTCCTCTCTCTCATCCCTCCTCTCTCGCCCTTTATCTCCTACATATATCTCTCTTCTCCATCTCTGTGTCTCTCTCTCTCTACCCTCCAATCCTCTCACTATCTCCCTCCCACTATCCTCTCTCTTCCCCCTCCATCTTTGTGTCTCCCTCTCCCTCTTTTACCCATATCTACCTCTCTCTCTTTTTATTCATCCTCTCCCCTCTCCTTTAGTTTATCTCCATCTCAACCTTGTCACTCCCCCTATCTCTCCACCTGTATAACATTATGTCTTTGTTCTTACCTCCCATATATATAGAGCTAATATATATCATGATATATTAATATATATTATAATATAACAAATTTAATATTGTATTAAAACAAAGTTATTATATTTAATAATATAAATATTATGATATATTAATATGAATATTAGATTTTAATAATAATAATAATAATAATAATAATAAAATAATTAGTAAGTGTAAAGAGGTTTATGGAGAAAATATAAAAGAGGTTTTATTTATTTACCATACCCCTTGTTTATTTATATTTTTATTTATTTATAATATTTCTTTTATTTACAATGGTATTTGGCCGATAGGCTTGGTATATAAGTAGATGTTGATTTCTAATCTTATTTGATATGTTTTTATTTGTTTAACATACATCTTTATACCTCTTTTATATTTATTTATTTATCATACCTATTTTATAAATATGTTAATTGGCCCATGGTATTAATAATTATGTGTCCCGCGGGATCCACCTAAATAAAACCTATTTTTTGAGTTTTCATAAATATAAATAGGTTAATGGAGTAAAGATAAAAAGAGGTTTTATTTATTTACCATACCTCTAGTTTATTTAATGTTTTTTTATTTACCATACCTTTGGGGTAAATATAAAAAAAATCTTATTTATTTACCATACTTCTAGTTTATTTATATTTTTATTTATTTAGCATAGCTCCTTTTTTTACTATTCGTAAACCTCTTTATATTTTAAATTTATGTTGTGTTTTTTTTTTCCAAGGAAAAAAACGGTAACCTTTTATTAAAGAATTAATGAAAAGTTACACTAGCAGATGCATTGAAGCATTCCATAAGCTGCCACATGGGCTCGAGTGCCTTCGCACCCCACGCAACATTAGAAGACTAACGTGCAAAAAGAATAAGAAAAGAGAAGAGAGGAGAGAGAAAGAAAGAGGCAAAAAAACTGAATTCCGGCTGTGAGTAAAAACTCACGCTTCAAGTTTTTCTCCCCTTTTTCTTTTCGACCTTGCGCCACTCTCCTTGAGTGGGCTCGATCGAAGCAATGACTAACTGTGTTTCTGCATTCTGTGGGCCTGTTTCTTTGTCTGAGTCTGAAGTATCTGAGTGGTGATGCCGTTTGATGCCTCCCATGCTTGGATCCACGCTTGTCATCTCTACCTGATTTTGGTGAATCTTTGTGATCTTGTTTGCTGATGTAGCTTCGTTCCCACTTATTTCCTGCTGAAGATCTTCTTCATTTTCTTCAATATTCTCTTTTTCCTTTTTGTCCTGGTTATTGGGTTCTTTCTTTTCGGTAGCTCTCTTCTTTATAAGATCATCTACATTCTGCCAGCCTTTGTGCTTCCTTTGTTGCATCTTGCTTTTGTTGAAACTTTGACATGCATTGAACAGATGGCCTGTTTGTTGACATCCCCTGCATCTAAAAGATGTATTCTCATAATCCAAAGATTGTTTCCACTGTGAGTTGTTGAAGTTCAGAATTATGCTTTCAGGTAGACCTTGGCTGAAATCTACCTCGACACATATTCTGGCAAAGGTAAAAATTCCTTTTATATGTCTCTCTCCATCAATCCTTAATATTTTCCCGAGGGTGTTTCCAATAGCTATTAAGGCCTTGGAATGCCATAAATGTAACGGGAGATTATGCAACCTAACCCATACTGGCATCCTTGACACCACCATGGTGTTGGCATCAAAATCCTGAAACCATGGAGTAACAAAAAGACCAGCACTACCCCAAAACCATGGTCCTTGGTTGAGAATTTTTTCCTTATCTTCTTCTGATTGGAAAAGAACTATGAAGAATCCTTTTGGGCATAGGTAGATTTGGCAATTTTTTATCTAAACCGTGTGAATCCATTGGTATAATGCATCAGTTTTAGGCCAGAAACTGTTGAATCTGCAAATAACTGCATTTTTTTGTAGATCTGAGAAAATGAGGTTTACCTCTGGTATGTCCAAGGAGATAGAGGGACTCTCCGGAATTTGATCTCCAATATACTGCCCAGGGGGTTCCTTAGCAACAGTAGGCTCTTTCCCCTTTTTGGGTTCTTTCCTTTTTGCTGCATCGCGGAAGGTACCTGTTGATTTTGAGCAGTCTCCCTTGGATCCACCTCGCAATCTCATATTGAGAATGATGGTTGAGTCCTTAACAACCTTATAGTGTTGTAGTGTGTATTGATCCTGTAAATAGAGTCCTGAAAATAGTAAATTTTGTAATGCAACTGGGATTCCCAGTTTGTCCTGAATCCCTTTTTTTAGTTCCACTACACTCATCCATTCCCAGATCTGCACGCAGACATGTCTGCCTTCTGTCGATCTGATGAAGATTTGCTTCAAATCCGCTGAGTCTACCTTTTCCTGGTCCAGGTTTACTGATTTGAATACTGGATTTGGCGGATTTTCACCGCTCTGTTGCTTGGAAATGGACAGATCTGATAGATCCATCCCGGATCTGCAAGATCTGACCGGGTCTGTTGTGAAAGGAGTCAGATCTGCTACATGCATGACCCCTTCTTTGAGTTCAGTTACCAGATCTGTGTGAGAAAACTCAGATCTCTTCTCGTTGCTTACTTGGCGGAGCCTCCATCCTCTCAAGTCGCAGCAAGCCTCAGCATTGCTAATCTTCTTTTGGCCGGTCTTAGTGGTTGCGTCCTTCAGGGTAGGGCCGAAACCCCCTTTGCCCCCTCTCAAACGAAAAACAGGATGGGCCTGTGGATAACCGCCGTCGCGACCCCTCTGAAACTGCAAGGTGACTTTAATCCAAAGAAAAAACCTATCTTTTGGATCGAACGCTGCTAGGTGAGATGCAGAATCCGGCATGCTTTTCGTTTTGCCGTCCAAACCCTTGACAAAAATTTGATGTGTGAGAGGGGGCAGATCTGCTGCATTCAGGCCCCCTTCTTTGGTTACATTTCCCGGATCTGTGTGAAAAACTACAGCTCCTTTCTTAGCGTTCACGAGGCGGAGCCTCCTTCCTCTCCTGTCGGCGCGGGCATCAGCGTTTCTGGTCTTCTTCTGGCCAGCTTTGGTGGCGGTGCTCCCCTGGATAGGGCCGAGACCCCCTTTGCCCCCTCTCAAACGGAGACGGAGATGAACCTGTGGGTACCGGCCGTCGCTGCCATCAACCGGAGGGCCGTCATCGTCGGTCTGGCGAATGTCCGAGGCGATCCTCAGAAACTGCGAGGGCGTTTTGATCCGAACAGAAAGCCTGTCCCTCTGATCCGAAGCCGCGAGGTAAGATGCAGAAGCCTGCATGCGTTTGGTTCTGCCATCCAAACCCTTGACGAAAAGAGGATGCATGATGGTAAGAGGTCTTACGATCGAAACCTGAGAAGTCCGGGCTCCCGCTTCTCGTTCGTCCACTACTCCTCGGAAACCTCCTTTACATTACACAAATCAAATTTATGTTGTGTTTATACATAATAATAATTAGATTTATTTTTAAATAGGGTCAAGATTAACAATGTTAAACGTTAAATATTAATGTTTACATTTACGTTTATGTTTACATTTACATTTAAGTTTACATGTCTACACCATGGGCGCAATAATTATTTTATTTTTAATCTAAAATTACAAATAACTTTGAAAAATACATATAAATAACCAAAAACAATTTTATATGAATTAAAATAAAATAAATTTCAATTAATTGAAAGTTAAAATAATATTATTTGAATGAAAAGTTGCTTTCTTTTTTCAAAGAGAGTAAATAGATTTATAATTATTTAATTTAAACTTTGAATCACAAAAAACTTAATAATTTAATAATTTAAACTGTGGTAAATTTGGGGTTTTGGGTGATTTTTCCCTAAACTGTATGGGTTATAGATCATCCTGTCTTGATAATTGGCAATGTAAAGGCGTTTTTTAAATCTGGCATTGATCATAGATCATATTGCCTTGATAATTGGCAATGTAAAGGCATTTTTTTACATCTGGCACTGTTTCTACTAGGGTAACACATATCCAAATCTCTAGGAGGAAAAAAATGATCTAGATAGTGTGCTTGGATTTTTAGTGGATCCATGCGTTTGGTGCCCCTGAAAATCAACATATCAACCATCAAAGTGATATCAGATTCTATCAGAATTGAACTAGCCACAACTAGTTGGGAACTAGAGAAAGAGAGATGTAGTGAGCTGCTGAAACCAGGAAAAAAACTAGTAGGTTTTTAGATTCGAAGTTCAAAAAAACTAGTAGGTTTTTAGATTCGAAGTTCAAAAAAGCTAGTAGGTTTTTAGATTCGAAGTTACTTGTAATGGAGACATGGTGGGTACTTCAGATGTTGGTTACATGTATGGTAGTTCGAACCACTACCGATGGATCAATGGATGTCGAGGTTTCATCGAAAGTCGGTCTTTGACAAAGTTGGGGAAACCTTCAGATCCCATGCTCGATGTTGGGCAGCAGATCCCCCCATAGCATGTTTTTGGGGCTTAAAGCCTGAGTTTTGGTCAATGTAATGTGAAGACCCTACAAAATGTGGGCGCGAAGCGTGAGAGTCTAGGATGAGTCATAGGGTTGTCCACCCTAAAATAATGTAATTTAATGTAAAGCTGTGTCAGCCTACACATGGTCTGGGATCATGGGATTGTATAAATAGAGAGAGGCTCTAGGTTTAAAGACAATTTTTCGAGTGAGACCTCAGTTTGCACTTCACAGACTATTGCCGAAAGGGTCAGTAGTACTGAGATTTACTTGGCTAAATCACTTTTGAACCTGGGTGAGGCCCCACGTAGCCAACAAATGGTTCCATTGCCAGGACACGGGATCTGCCTAAAGGATGTCTGATGTCATGCCATTAGAACCCAACAAAGAAGGAAATTGAAGAGTGGTTGGACAAAAAGATTCACGAGTTCGCGACACAGGAAAAAAGAACTCCGCAAGTATTTGAGAAAAGGTGGTTGGATCGCTACGTGTATATAGAAATCCACGAGATTTTCTTTGCATCCTTTCCTTCTGAACTATATGAGTGGATCATGAGGTTAGCCGACAGCCAGGGAAGGTGTAGGATTGACCAATCGATAGTGTGGAATCCGAAATTAGTGTGTAGACTAGAGGAATCAAAAGATAAGATCACGCGAGCTGTGGACCATTGGCTCGACTGGATAATAGGGGGATTCATCATTGAGTTCGCAGTAGACATGACCGTGAGCTACAACAAAGCAGAATGAAATTTTCTCAACAGACCACGAGGTAAGTATATTAAATCTTTGAATACCTAGATTAAGATGATGTTATGTGAAAAGTGGTTTATGCGAATACATTAATGTTTGGGACGACGCGAAGCGGAAAGATCTACAAAGGTAGCAGGGAATTAGAAAACAGTCCCTTAATTTCACCTTCATGAGAGAGAAAGAAAGAGCTCGGTCGGGTCTCTCTGAGAAGTGCACTCAGTTTGATAAGGCAGCGCATTCCGCAGTTACCACCTCCACCCACGCTGCCACCCACTTCACCTCCCTCACCTCCATCTCCACTCACTCCACCTCCACCTCCCCCACAGTTCAGCATGGTGAGCATGATCAAACTACCTATATGGAGAGGTGTAGGGAATGAAGATCCAGACCAGTTCTGTTTCGTGGTAAGAGCAATGTGGGAAGCGCAAGGGGTCACGGACGACAAAATTAAGAAGGCTACATTGGTGAGCGCACTGCAAGATCGCGCATTGACATGGTATATCAAGCACTCTAACGACCACCCAAACACAGGGATAACAGAGATCCAGAAAGCGTTGAATAGATAATTTAGGTGGCCGAAATCAGAGACATGGTCAATCATCAGGTTTAAAGAGATCGTGATGCTTCTAGGCGAGACCCCATGGGATCTAGATTAGCGACTAAAGAGTACGATCTGCAAGGCCAATATGACATTAAAAGATGCCCAACATCGCGCATGGTTTGTGGCATCCCTGACACCACACTTGAGGACGGCGCTGTCACAACAACAAATTTTCACCCAGGCCAAAGTGATGGAAATGGAAATGAGGTTGCATGAGACCCCGATACAAGACCCTGGGTTGGGAGTTCAACAAATCCACATGCAACTATAGAATATATGCCTGGAAATGCAGAGTTTGAAGCAAGATAGGGCACCGTGGCTAGAGGCACACGAGGAAGTATGGTGCATAAAATGCAAAGGACAGGGCCATGACAAGGATCACTATCCAGTATTCACGAACTACTTGGCAGGAAGGGGACCAATGCCATTGAGACTAGAGGCATAGGCAGGGCTGAGTATGACACCCGTGTTATGGTGCACGATATGTCAAATAGGAGGAAAACACACAATGAACAATTTCCATTTGTTACAAAAGTATACACAAACTCCTAGCAGTTGTTTTGTAATTTCTGAAGGTCAGTAAGCCACGACGAGTGCACTTGTCGTAGCTACAAGCTAATGATGGATTGGACCCTAGCCTATAGGATGCAAACAGAAACGCGAGCCCTCAACCCAACTGCGGGGATGTCATGTGCTGGATTTCAGGGGCGAGGTCGAGGGTGAGTAGGAATGGGACCAGGAAGGGGCTGCAGACAATTAATTTATCACAATTACAGAGGAACAGGGCACTATGCTCGCGATTGCACCAACCTGATGAGGGTATCTTGTTCGTACTATGCTCAGTTTGATCATGAAATGATAGATTGTCCTACGTTGATCACACACATGCACGAAAAAGGAGTACTCCAGTGTCCTCCGACTCAAAATATCCAAATGATGAGGTCTGAACCATGCGAAGAAGACCCAAATGTGAACATGGTGCTCAGAAGTGGTGCAATCATAGGAGGAGATAAGGGGAAGCAGCTTGAGGAAGATACATGGGTTCGCAAGGCTCCTACAAAGGAACCTAAATTTGACTTAGAACATGCAAAGGAG
Organism: Pinus tabuliformis; assembly: GCA_031772625.1. Classification (NCBI taxonomy): domain Eukaryota; kingdom Viridiplantae; phylum Streptophyta; class Pinopsida; order Pinales; family Pinaceae; genus Pinus; species Pinus tabuliformis. The sequence goes on from CM062804.1 coordinate 1,011,991,290, forward strand.
ATGTTTATGGAAGCTAAGAAGAGCTTCACGGAGGCCTCCATTTCGGGTAGTAAGGATCAACCAGAGCCAAGGATGGATCCTTCTATGCTTACTACCTTTCTGGAGACATGCATGAAACTACTGTGCGACAACAAGGCAGTGAAGGGACCATAGGAGCTGATCACTAGGTGTGTTGGGTTAGGGGAACCGTGCGTAGTCTAGAAATTGGGAAAGGATTCCTTGCGCACTGGAAGGGAGATGAGATTAACCGCACGGATTGGTGAGTATGAAATGGATTAGGTAATCCTAGACCCGGTGTCAGACGCAAATGTGTTATCGAAGCAAACGTGGGAATGCATGGGCAGGCCCACGTTGCGGTGGTCCCCTATTCAATTACGAATGGAGAACCAACAAATATTTTGCCCATGGGGAGGTTTCAAGGGGTAACAGTTGATATTGAAGGTCCGTCTGATAGAGATTGTCGATGACAGCAATCCCTATCCCGCATTGTTAGGAATAGACTGGGCCATTGATATGAATGGAGTCATCAACTTGAAGAAGTGGAAGATGATATTCGAGAAAAATCACTACGCATAGTAGTCTCACTAGACCAAGCTGAAAGAGCGCACTACACTGAACCAGTGCGCGACGATGAGCTAGATTGTATTTACAAGATATCTGTGCAAGACTAGGATTGGGTGAATCTGACTGCATATGGGAGAATCTCGTGGGAGCGTGAAATCTCCTGGACTTTGATTTCAGATGAGGAAGTAGAACGATGGTAGAATCGGTTGCACGAAGTGACAATGCTGAAGTGCAACATGATGATTAGATCACTGTGTTGCGTGACAACAGAGGCAAGGGAACTGCCATCATATGATGGAGTGACAGTGGTGGATGAATTCTTGGACAAATTTGAAAGCGCAGTACCAGAATAGCAACGGTTCGATGCGCTGAAATGGGCACTATGCGCAACACCCACACGATGGTGGAGTACATGTCAAGGCAAGTTTGAGGACTGGTGCAGATGTAGAAGGATGATGTGCCTGCAGTTTAGAAGACCCCAGCTTCGACCAAGAGTCAGGCAGCTAGGACAGAGCAGTTTGCGCGCTCACCTGTGTCCCTGGGTGGAGATGTGTGTTGTGCAGTCCACACAAGCACACCCCAGACTAAGGATTGAAAATCAGAACCAGACACAGCAGTAGGAAAAATGACGTGCACCACAAACATTCCACGTAGAAGCATTCAAGAAGGTATGTAGGATCCTGAACAAGGTTCACCAGGCCAGATGAACTGATTGGGACTTGTGTGTACCAGTGGTCCAATGGGCCTCTAGGGCCATGTACAAGAATCTAAGCGCAGAGACAATCCCAAAGATGACGGGTAGAGTCTAGGCCATAGTTTTGGGAGGAAGGAATCGTCACATAGTTGGAACAATACGCGGGGACCAGGATGAAGGAATTAGGCAGCCACATGAGGTCGAACATATGCAGATTCAAGAATCCATTTCACAGGGAAACCTTAAGTTTCATGAACTCAAAGATCGGGTACAACTGAGGAAGAAAAGCGTGTTAATGGATGCAGAAATCAAAGAACTGGAAACTGAATCCGCGCAAGCGTGCCGCGTCAATAAAATAAGAATGAGAGGACAAGATATGGGCCAAAATACTATTACATTAGCAGATTTCCGCTGAGAATTTGTGGCTCTACTACCATGGCTGTGATAACACATTACCAGACTAAGTAACCAGGGGAGCGCACTGCATAAGGAAGAACGCACAGTGCCAACTGTCACAAGGGAAATTGAGGAGTGTCTGTGGACTAGACTCGAAGGTGCATTGAAGCCTTGCACAGGTGGTGTGACCACTTGACTATCCGTAGAGAGCACAGTCTTAGTGCTCCAAGCAGTTGAAAGAGAGCGCGGGACTATAAAAGAGTCTGTATGGGAGCGACACGATAAGGAGGTTGCGCGCATGATCATAATGTCACAGAGGTTGCGCCCACGCATGGGGGGCTACACTGCTGCGTGAGTAGGTTAGGAAGTGACCGTTGGTGACACTGTTCATGAAAAGATGTCCAAGTTAAGACAACAAGGAGCGGGCGGTGGGCAATTAATACACGAAGTCAGAACTAGATTTGGGATGATCTGCCACCAATATCACATTAATGAGCCGAATGGGGGGGAATAGTCGAATTTGAATTCAAAAAGGCCTATAAATCATAGGTGGTTATCCACCGAACAACCCTTGGCATCTTGAGAATTCAGGTGGTGCGCTATCAATTGGGTATGGACCTTACGAATTTAGAGGCTTTGAGAGAAAGTTCAGTGTTTGAGACATTGTTGAAAGAGACGTAGGACTTCCTGAACAGAGTGATGTCGATAGCCGAGGGAGCCGCACAGAGCCCTACGCCACCGGTGGGGGATGCACCGGAAATTCCTAAATCGCCCCAGACACTGAGGCCCAAAAAGGATCCACAGGCAGCAGGACCAGTCCGCATGTCTCTGCGAAATCCGCGGTTTGGTAAACTGTTTATGGAAGACAAGGGCAAGATGGTTAATCTTGAGACAAATGATGAGGAGGAGGATCTCCAAGCCTTCGTAGAAGAGATTGAACCAGATGAAGAAATGGAGAAATACATTTAGCCAATGCGCGTTGCAGCAGAACTGCCCAAATATGTCCCCCCATAGAGAGGGAAAGAAAAAGTACCCAACGATTTGGATGTCGTTAAGAGTGCACTCGAAATCCCACTCCTCCTAGATGGAATCCTATTTGAGGGTTCAGTCCTGGGCTGCATGCCCATGATGAAATTTGAAGATTGGGACCTCACAGACAACGAAAAGTTCCCACATTTGGAGACTAGCCAACTCATGAAACAAAGCAAGGAGGGGTCAGTTACAGTGCTACAGCCATGGAAATGGCTGCGCGGGGTGGAGGAGGCTGGGTTACTCCACTTACTATGGATTCCACACTTTCATCGGGCACTAATCATGATATTTGTCATCAAGCAACTACTTTTCCTAGTGCACGATGGGTACTTGTGGCTAGAGGGGCCTATCCCCATCACAGCAGAGCTTATTCATAGGATTTCTCAGCTTCCCTATATAGGAAGGTACCCCACGGAAATAGTTGGCAAAAGTGGAGACTTGGCTCTCGCAGAGGCCATGAAGAAGAAAGATAAGTTGGAGAAAAAGCAGAGGGGCTACGTCATTACTAGCATTCAAGACAAAGGGGTGCGCGTAGCCACCCAGCTACCAGCAGAAAAACTGATGAGAAAATGCCACGGCAACGAGGTACCAAACACGGTCATCGCGTTGGCCGAACAATGCGCAGAGGGGGTACGATTCAACTGGGTACAGTTCCTCTATGAGGAGTTTCTGATGAACTGCAAAGAGGCCCAAGAGCAGGGTAAGACCTTCTACTACGCATGGTTGATCTTATCCATCTTTTTGGTTGCAGGGGAATTTCCTGAGGATAGTTAGTTTCCTCCTCTTGACCAGGACTTGCTAGAGGTAGCAAAATATGTGACACTCTGGGCGACAAAGGACGCAACGTGAATCCGTGAGACCAAGATCTTCTAGATACTCATGGAGGCAAGCGTCTAGATGTGGATCAACAAAATGCCATGCCTATCCCCCATGGTGTACGACAGCCTGTGGAGCTTTGCAGACTTTAAGGCGAATATGCACAATGTGTATATCAAGGCACACAAGGATCTGGAGCAGAACTGGACCAAACTCCATTTCATTGCAATTGATGACGATGTTTTCGTGTTGCTCGACTCATGGCCACCCGAATGGCGTGCCCCAGATCTGGCAGCAAACAATGAGACAACGACACAAAGACAAAAGGATGCCGCCAAGCTGTTGGCACAACCGAAGCAGAACGAGCAGTTCTCTGAGGATGTAAGGGCTTCCCACGAGACAACGAAGGCCACCACAAAGTAGACCAAGGCCATCGAAAAAGCAACAACAACTGGGGCCACCACAACATAGGAGGAAATAGGCCTGGACATGACGACAGAATAGGGGACCAACAACACGACGGAAGATGCGGACCCAAGCATGACATCTACACCACTAAAACGGTCTTGCGGTACAAAACGAACAGGGCCACAGAAGAAGACCAAAGCTTCCAAGCTGAATGGGGAACTTATTACACTGATAGAGGGTGACCTATACGACATCGGCAAAATAGTTCACGAGGTCACTAGGGAAGCACTACTTGAAGCAATGACGAAGCAACAGAATGTATTGGGGGCCCTCAGGGCACAACTATAGGGACTTCAGGTGCAGCCCCCACAAGAAGGAATAGTAGTCACCTACGGTGCCACAGGTACATCAGCAATAGAACAACTATTGCTGGCCAAAATGGCTAACACCGTCATGTTGCCCGAAGGAGCACTGACAGCAGACAACACGGAGGACAGAGCCGCAGTGGGCCAAATCGAGGGACTTGGCCTAAACTTGGCTACCCTTCCACAAGATATATTATACCAGTTACAAGATGGAGCGACAATAGAACTCCGCGCTAGCGAAGGACGCACATTGCAAATGCTCAGTGAACAGTGAATCAACATCGAGTAGCTTAGCCTATAACGCAATGAAGCGTTGGCATAGAATCAGCAGCTGGAGCAGATCATACAGGAAACATTTCGCCACGCCCTAGAGCTAGAAATTGCGACAAACCTACCAATAGGAGTGCGGATCCACAAATTGGCCAATGGATTCCACGAGGCAAAGGAGGAAGCAACAAGGATCTAGTTGGACCTCAACCTTTAGATTTCTGAACTGTGATTAAAGGCACAGTCGTCCACACCCCCAGAAGTTCAGGAACAATGTGTTGATGCTATCCAAAATGGGTTGGAGGAAATAGGACAAGCAATGCAGACATGTTCAACTCTGTTGGAAGAATCCTTCGGGGTCTTCACTGCCTTACAGGAGGACCCCACCATACAACGCCTAGAAATAGAGGTGCGGGAGCTTCAAATGCAATATGACAATGTGCATGGGACAATGCAGACAATGATCCTGACTTAGTGGCTAGCGAAACTACAACAGGCGATGGTGTTGAATGAACAAGTGGATGTCGTGCACCAAAAGGAGGTAGTACTTAAAGCATGCATCCAGCCTTGGATTGATGAGGCCTTCATCATCACTACCGACATTGAAGGAAAGCTCGTGCAAATGAAAGTGATGCAAGCTTTATGACAGGGATTTTCCTCTGATAATGAGCATTCAGTCGAGCGAGTATAGTAGATCCAATAGATGGCAGAGAAGTGCACTGTGGACCTTCGTGCAGCCCAGACCAGTTGGAAGGGCTTCGTGCCAAGATCACTGCATAGTGACTTGGGACGAGCCATGATCATTGTGTTGGGGGCCTGTTAGGTAGTGAATACCCCCATAGCATTTTTTTGTGGCTTAAAGCCTAAGTTTGGGTCAATGTAATGTAAAGACCCCGCGAAATGCGGGCGTGGAGTGCGAGAGTCTAGGATGAGTCATAGGGTTGTCTGCCCTAAAATAATGTAATTTAATGTAAAGCTATGTCGGCCTACCCATGGTTCACGGACCATGGGATTTTATAAATAGAGCAAGGCTCTATGTGTAAAGACGGTTTTTTGGTGAAAAGGAAGTAATAGATATATGTGAAGGCATGATTAGAGGATAGAAGTGGATCTGAAGTGTATTGGGTCGTAGTAGTAGGAAGAGGCTCTACAGCTGAGTGTGCAGAGGCCTAGTAGAGTCCACAACTGAGTGCGCGGACCCCTGCAGCTGAGTGCGCAAGGCAGAGTCGGGTCTGTATTGAACTGAACTTGAAAGGATTATTAATAAAGCTAATTTGATTCAGAATATTGTGCATCTATTTCATAGAACTATATTTTGATGTTATGTGTTAATGGTATCTGTTTATATGCGCGCACTTGTATGAATGCTTATGTATGAAAACCTCCTAAGTAATTAGCGAACAAAACCTAATTAAGGGAGACTTGGGTAATTAACACTAGTCGCACTGCGCTAGAGCTGCACGAAGGTAGTACCCCAGGACGCAAGGAGCTCGCTGGTGCACGTAACCTTGTAAGCACGAAGGTTGAATGGCGTACCTATCGCCCCATATCAGACATCCCCAGGGTGCGAAAACCTAGTTCTAGCACCCCCCATACTACTTCGGGTGAGACCTCAATCTGTACTCCACGGACTATTGCTGAAAGGGCCAGTAGTACCAGGATTTACTTGGCTAAATCACTTCTGAACCTAGGTTAGGCCCCACGTAGCCAACACTCGATTACTCTCATACTGTTGTTGAGCTAAATCAAATATTCAGCTTGCAGAATGATTGATCCAATCGTTGAGCACTATGGCAAAGGTCAACTATCTTGCTTCTTGAACGATCCAGACATCTGGTGAGTAACTCTTAACAAAGTGTGAAAAAGCATTTCATAATTAATTTTAAATTTTCTAGAGTATTTCCATTTATTATTTTTTTTAATTAGATTATGTTTTTCATCTATATTGTGGATGGTTCAAAACTTATATTTGACTTTTTTTAATTATTTAAATCATATTTATTTTATTTTTCTGGAGGTTCTATACATTATTCATTTCTCTTGAGAGATCAGATCTTCCATATATGCCTTCAAAACTTCAACCCAAAAAACCATTATCCTTTTTCTCTTAAATGTGTTATTTTTTTGGTTGAATTCAAATTGCAGATATCGGCAGACATGGTTGTGAATGCAACTTTAGTAGCCATGGCCAAACACGTAGGGAAGCATGGCATAAAGATTTATTAGTTTACTTCTTTGATGGTAAATCCCATAACAATTCAAGAATTTTTAAAAATAATATTTGAACATTTTAAATGTAATCCCTACATTGATCGCAAAGGAAACCTAGTAAAATTGTTGAAGCAATTAATTATGCATTAATACTATGGAGAATTATGGGCAGGCTCTGGACACAGTGGTTAGTTCACCAAACAACATAAGTTGTAACGATACTCTGTGTTTCTTACTCGAAATTTTGATGAATATAAGTGGAATTTGAAAAGTTAAAAAATTACTCATGTAAATTTTACTTTGCATATAATTTCTTAATATAATATTTTTTTAAGGAGTAGATTCATTATTTAATCTAAAGAATTATTGATTAACCATAATTATAAAAAAAATACATAAAATGAATCATTTCAAACTGATAGTGATATTGCAAGTAGCAGGGTTATCAAGATCATCTATGAAGATCATCTACAAAATATATGTTATAGCAATTGAAGCACCTGGAAAAGATCTACGAGCCATATGCATTCTATGAGGGAAGGTGAATTATGTGCAATGGAGATGAAATACAAATTTATTGGTGGTGTATTGTCTTAAACATTTTGATTGGTAATCAAGTAGCATACATTAATAATTTTTTTAATATATTTCTACAGATTTGATACAATTTTGAAAAGTTATTTCAAGAGTTCTCTGAAGATGAATGAGACAATTTCGGATTTGATGTGAAGATGAATGAAACAGTTTCGGATTTGATGTTAAGATTATCGAGTGGAAAAATTACAGCAGAAATATTCATATTCCTTGACTTGGTGAATATATCTTAAATGGGTGAATATGTATCAGTGGATCACAATGGTTGCAATGGCCATGAAGACATCAATTTTCACTTCATTGGGTTCACTATTTCTGGGAGAGTGATGGGGGTTGTTGGAGTAGAAAGTTGTCCAGATATAAATGGAGGTCGTGCGAATGTGAACATTGAACTCATTTCCACCAGCAATGATCTCATTAATGATGTGTTTACGTTGTAGAGAGGCAGTACACGTTTACAAATATTACTCCAAAGAAATATAGGCTTGTGGCTTCCCATCATGAATACATAAACTTCATCAATCGCCGAGCAGTATACAAATATCAAGTCATATCAAATCCAACTACATTTTTTTTCAAAAAGGAAAGGCCATGATATTTTTCTCTCTTTTCCTTTGTTTGATATGCATAATAAGTTTGGAGATTCCTTAAGGATGAGTGTCCAGAGGACACAGTAGCCCTCCATGAAATCAAATGTGAAGAAGTGGAAAGAGCAAGCTCTGTGAGCCAACTGTTAAATAGAGGAAGAAGATACGAGGTCATACCTAATGTCGATCCTAGCTAGGATGGTGCTACGCAGGAGGTACATGATCGAGTTTTATAAAGTATATTTTCTATAATATTTTCTTTCAAATATGTGATTCTCATGTTCTCTTAACAATTTTCCAAAGGGGCTCTCCAGAGATGGAGTTGGGCTTTGGAAATCTAGTAGTAGATGACATCTTTTATGTCCCAAGTTATTATATGGATGGCTTAGTTGTTTCTCAGGGTAACCCTATTTTACGTGTTCATGTATACCTTTATTCAGATGATGTTCATGAGGTGAAGTGCCCTAAAAGAAGCTCCTTGCCCAAATCAAGTGCTTTGTCATGCAATATCTGATGCATACGGGAAATTTTCTTTTAATTTATTTCATGTGGAAAATAAATGTTGTTTCCATTCTACAAGGGTGAGAATACAATATTTGATATTTCACTTCCATCTATAGAGGTTCTTGCCACTAGTACAAAATGGCTAATTAGTTACTAAAACAATGACTAAAATTTTCATATAAATGACTATTTTTCAGTTAGTGACCAGTAGTAGCTAATTTACAGTATCTTAAAACACGACCAAATTTTAGTCGTTTTTAGCTTAGTCATTAATTGATTGTATCAATTTTATCGTCTAGCAGTATATTTAGTCATAAATTTGGTCATTAATTTAGTTATTGATTTAGTCATTAATTTCCACAATTAATGACCAAATATATTATTATATGATCATCTAAGAAAACCAATTAATGACCAAAGAAATATGACCAAAATGTTGGTCATGTTATAAGATACTGTAAATTAGCTACTAATAGTCATATATATGCAAATTTTAGTCATTGTTTGAAACCAATTAATGACCAAGTAAATATGACTAAATTTTTGTCATGTTATAAGATACTATGGATTCGCTACTAATAGTCGTAAATATGAAAAATTTAGTTGTCATTTGTAATGAAAAATTAATCATTTGCAGTAGTCATTTATATTTTTTTGGTAGTTTCATATTCATTATATAAATGACTAATTTAGTAGTTTATATTCATTTCATTTATTTTCATTAATAATCATTATAAATGACTAATTTAGTCATATATTCATTTTATTTGTGTTCATTATTAATTAATATAAAATACTAATTTAGTAGTTTTAGATTGATTTTATGTGTTTATTATTAATCAACATATATTAATTAGTATGATTTTGCAACTAAATTCAAAAAACATCATACAATGTGAATTGGTTCATCTAATATGAAAATTCAAAATTACATAGGTTATTTAAAATAATAAACAATATCAAGTGCAACTATAAATAATTTCAACCAAAAAAATTATATTATATGAAATGTCGAGTATTACAATATGAGTTTGCAACTTAACATTGGCTGGACTAAAATTTACACATGAAATGTTGTTTCATCACTATAAAACATTATCATTTGTTGTCAAGTCATTGTAGGTGAATTCGCCAACTATGAAGACTTGAACATTAGTCTTTATGTGTGTGTCTTATGCAGGATATTGGATTTAAGGGTACCATTAGACCACTTCTCTTCTCTTTCTTTTTGCATTTGTCGCTCCAATGTTAGTGTTCTCCTCTTTCTTCAAATCTTGCTGCTTACCATCAATACTGAGCTCCTTTTCTGAAAACAAAAGAAACTAGAATGCAGAGTGTAAGACATGAAAGACGATGAACAATAGAATATAAATGAAAGTAAACTATAAAGGATTTATATTACATATACCTCAACATCAACAATGTTAAATCCATTGTTCCCCATAAGAGAAAGAAACTCAAACAAGTTTTCCTCAGTTGAGCGATAGTGGCCACTATCTGGCCAGATGACCTGTATAAACAAACTAAAGTCACCATAGAAAAGAACACCTTAGTAACTTAGTTTTCAACCTTTAGGGAAAGATTAGGCACAATCATGCCAACTAAGCTACATGCTAAAAAGCTCAAGTTGTAAATAACTTGTTAAAATAAATAATTTGAGGTGTGATGTCTAGTCCTTTTCATTTTATTCGCAACAACAATTTGTTGTCTAATGCATGAAATTGGTCAAGTATATAAACAACATATTCTCAAATAACAACATGAAATTAAAATTTTATAATAATCATGGAAATCTTTCAATACAAAACAATTAAAAGGATTTCAATAATATCGTGTAATATTAATTTCATCTTCAAGCTTTGGTTGTTGTTTAAACAGACATAATACCAAGTACTATTAATTTCATAGTTAAAATACAAAGAAAAATCAAAATAAACTTTCAAAAGACAATCAAACAATAAGGAGAGGATATCATGGAATGGACATTGCATTTATAAAAAAATTGTTTACTTTTCCATCGATATCTTATCACGCATTCCTAAAACATTTTCTTACCCAAAATAACCATGAGGTGAAAGAATCACAACATTAAAAACCATAGGAATACTTACTAGAAAGATTTCCAAAGTCGATGGCTGAAGTGCCTGATGGATCTCCAACAACAAATGAATCATATCCAAGACATGATCTCTATATTGTCTCCCCATCCTTTTCACAATTACATTTCATGTAACCTACCCACACCAGAGTCAAGTAACAATCAAATCAAGGAAACAACATTTTTTTTTTATCTTTTATATGTATAAAATTTGAATATAATCTTTTTGGTAACATAGTAATTCGTATTTAAAGCCTTCCTGTCATGAGAATGTACCAATCAAGTAGAACATAAAAAAAATGACCTCAATGAGGTCCTCTAACAATTTCTACAATATCAATATTTGTCTTGTTGTGATATCTTGGATAGAAAAAAGAACATATCTACAAACAAAAAAGACATATGTTACTTATGTTCAAACTATGTATATGGTGTATTCTTAGGTAACTTTTTAAGATGTCCCTCTACCTTTACCAAAGCGGATTGTAACTTGGTTAAAATCTTTATCCTTCATTCAACATCGATCTCTGCAAGATAAATGTCACACATTATTCTTTCCCATTTCTCAACATGCTAGATATAATAAATTGAAAGTCACACAAAAGCAAGAGAAAACCATTTTCTAACGAAAACAAATAAACAAACAATGCCTCTAATAAAACTTCACACCTAATAAATTACTCTTCCACGTGCTCACACCTCATTTAATGGGATATTCGTATTTTTACCATGATTTCAATTTGGTGTTAAACGAAATATATAAATCCAGGTTATTATCAGTGAACTTCAAGTATAATTCAAAAAAATAATGTCATTATAAGGTATGGAGAGAGAAACATCTTCATAACTAGGATTCTCTATTTTAGTTTGGTTTGATTTGAGTTGGTATTTGAATATATATTTTTCTCTAAAGAAGTGAAATAGAAATATGAGAATCTAAATAACCCTGTGAATTTTTAATTAATTCATACTATATATCTCTAACATAGCTAGGTCATCCTTCTCTGCTATTTGATAGAGATTTATTGGCATAGAATAATAATGAATTAACTATCAAACACAATGATGCAATATATTAACCATGGAAAGAAAAATGACATGGCTTTGGTATTTGTGTGCGTGAAGGAAATCCAACAATGGTTGTGTTCTTTCTTTATCATGAAATAGTATTGAAGACAAATGTTGGTTTAGAAATTGAACTCCGTTACCAATAGGAGATGGTTGTGCTAGGTAAGGAAAGGATGAATTGAAGGGCTCAAGATCTAGCTCCAATACATAGTTATCCTTGTCACTACAAAATACAAAGTTGTCATCATTTGCTTATCCAGGTAAAAATAAAAGTGAGTTTGTATTTGTACACTTGTGATAGTATATGAAAAAGAGAGCACTAGTGGAAATCAAAGTGTGTTGTCCCATCATTCAACCTAAAAGAAAACTTATATATTCACTTGTTGAATACAATGGAAATCAAATGTAAAAGCCATTCAACTTGATCTTTACATGACATAGTCCTAATGAACTAGTACAATAGAAGCATGCTAACTCATAAACAAGAGATGATAAAAAAGAATAATGGAACATTATTTCCTACCACATAATTGGCATGAATGAAATTTTCAAGAATTCATCCTAAAAATTAGAAGAACTTATGGCAAAAGAACATATCATTAGTGTTTTGTACCCTCTTTAACACATGTAGCCTAGGGAAGTAGAGGAGGCCAAATGTAGCAGGATTCCAATTGTGTGGGATATTAAAACATAAATGTGGAAAAACACGCCTGACAATTCAAGAAATCTCACTCTAAATAATAGAACATGTTGAAGATAGTAATGATGAAAATAGATCATGTATTAAGATCAAGCCCCTTATTGGTCATGAATTAGCAAGGCATCTAGTAATTTTTACTTGTAAAAAAAATATCATAATTAGTGTAATGACTGTGTGGATATTTTTGTGAATTTTTTTACATTTATACTATATTGAGTCCTTGCAGGAGAGAGTGATAAAAGTTCTCTAGGTTTGGTCAGACTGGTTTCTCCTTTCATATGCTTATGTGAATGGATGGAGAGCTAGCTTTCTTCGGTTTGGAAATTCAGGTGTCCCTCCCTTTCATTCAATATGTGGAGATACCCCACCATTGAAGGACCTTGATAGTTCTGAATCCAATTTTACAGACATAAAAGATGGATCTGGTCCAAATCAATATGTTTCTATGGTGATTGGAGAGGGAGCAACAACTCGAGAATTTTTTAGCATTCCTCTTGTGGAGCTTGAAAGATAGTGTAGGAAAAATGGTTTATCTATTTGTGGTGGTAGGGAGGTAATGTTTTTTCGATTGCTTAGCTTAGAAGAAGAAGAGAATCATAAGAACCAATATAAAGAAGAGGATTTCAAGTATGGGTATAACTTTGTAATCGGAGGGAAGCATGCAAGAGAAGCTAATGCTTATATACAATTGGGAGGGGGAAGGTGGAGCATGGGTGAAGAAATTAAATCCATACTTTATGATGATAAGGAATATATATCATTATCATCATCTAGGAAAAATGTTTAGGAAGAATCACCTTTACGGTCATGGGTTGTGGAATGTGAATTAGTGGATGGCTCTTGCAGTGGAACTTTACCAAAAAATGTTGGTGTTGTGATGGTAGTGTCATGTGATGTGCCCCCAAAAAGTTCAAAATATTCTAGGCAATGTCAAGGAAAATTTCTTTCTCTACTCCTTAACTCATATTTCGCCCCATCCACATTTTGATAGACCAATTATCAAGATCATAGAATGATATTTTCTTTAATGAATGAGTCCAAGGGCTAAAAATTTAAGGATATGATCAATGTTTTTTAAAAATGGACAGTCTTGTCTAACTTGCAAGGACTTAGGTGTCAAACTTACTGTCGAGCCAATGTTTTTCACATGTCAAAATTTTGAGTATGACTTGGGGTTGAGTTTGAATGAGAGGATTTTTCTTAATACTGTTTAGTCAAGGAAAAGAACCAAATTCAGAGTCCATTTGAATTATGATCCATGAAGCATAGTAACAGAGTTGGTGAGCTTAATAGGGCTTACCCTTGTCATGATGTGTTACATTCCAATGGCATGAATTTCAAAAGTCTGAGATATAATATAAATCTTGGGGAATTTTGACCAAATAAATAACCCAAACCTGAAACTTGGGATATGATATAAATCTTTGGAAATTTTAACCAAATACATAACCCAAACCTTAAAGCTAGTAGTGTGAAATCCATTGTTTGAAGTGTGGCTAATGAAGACAAATTTCTTAAATAATTTTAAAAATTAACATACAAATAAATTATAAAAGCATGGAATTTTGTTGGCAATCAAATGTCAAACTGGATAACAATTATAGAAACAACCCACAATGACAATCCAAAATTGACAAGACATATTGAACAAATGTTCAAAACTCATTGGGAACATCCTAATCCTACAGGTTCCTCATCTAAAGAAACCTAAGATGTTACCTTTCCTGGGAAACATGGAATGTTAATGATATAAATGACAAAATGATAAATAATTAAAATTGACTATTAGAACCAACACAAATAACAAATGATAAATAAAATGAAAATGGGGCAAAATGTTGCATACCCACTCCATGAGACTAGCATCCACTTCCATACTCGATGTTGCCCAAGACTAAGCAGGTCATTCCACTGGTGTCCACATCCTTGTATCCATGGTAGAATTCATCCTCGTATCCACATACAACCTGCATTGGTCATACCCTTCAATAAAGAAAAAAATAAAAGAAAATAAAGCCCAAAAGCCTTTTTACTGGTCAATAGTTTAAAGATTTTGAAAAGTGTATTTAAAAAGAAAATTCTCATACCAATATCCTTGCTTACTTTGAAACTATATTCAAATACATCACTTCCTCCAAAAAATTTACATATCGTGGATCGTCATAATTCAAGTCATTAATTAAATGAAGTTCTATCATATCTAGAGTAGGGGTGCTCTGAAAAAAGAAACCTAATACACTAATTTCCCTATCATGAAATTCAGTTATGTCTACATAAACCTGTATATATGGAGATGAGAGAGTGAGGATCTGAGACGTCGACGTATGGGATATTTTAAAAATTCCTGCAGTGCATTTCAAAACCAGAATAAGCCAACTCTGCACTCATTTACGAGGTAAAAGAGATAAATATTCATTATGAACATCATGGAAAAAAAGCATGGAAAATTTATATTGTCTTTTCACATCTTATAGCAGGTTAACTTTTCTAATTTAGGTAGTGTAAATTTTCATTAAGGAATAGATATGAAACAAAGTCATTACTTAGTTTTGTTTCATATCTATTCGATATACTGAATCTGCAAACATGACATAATAATGAACCAAAACATAATAGACAACCTAAGCTACATTAATATATGATTTGTATTTTTTTTTATGCTATACCTGACAACTTAGTAGAAAATGCAAAAATTTTAAACATTGGAACATTTTGTTCATTGCACATGTAAAAGAAAATCATAAATCCTATTCTTACCAAGATAAATTTGTCACCCATTAACAAACATTGGAGATTAGGAAGCTTGTCGAACAAAAAATTGAGAAGACACATAGTTCTTTAAGAAAAGGCACACACATATGGCCAGCTCCTTTAATGAATTAAATCTCCCCATCATCTCAATTAATATGTCAAAAAATAAATTGTATGTATTATCGGGATATGAGTCCATTTCCAGTATGGTCAAATTGTTTCCACGTTTCCTATTGAGTCTCAATATAGAGCATGAAATCTCTTGAAATAGTATCCCATTCACTCTCAAATATTTTATCATGTATGCCCCTGCATACACATACAAGACAACCTACGTTTAGAGTGGTTTATATTTTGTCCACATACAACCTGCATTTACACTGGTTTCATTGTAAAGAATTGAAAGAAATAGTAAAATCCAAACTTACATGGCTGTAGTTTGAAGCAATGTGATTGAAGAGGTTTTGTCCATATCTAGCAGTTGTTTGACACAAATTCAGTGATTCCTCTATTGAGGACCACAAATGCGGGGAGTACATAGAAGGTCGAATACTGACGATCAAATATTCTTAATGGTTTGGCTAGTCGAGTGGGACATCTGATCAAATTGGATGAGCATACAGCTAAGATTCAAAAGGGGTCATGTGCTAGTGATTTTAAATGATATCCATTAGAAGCTTCAACATAGTACTCAGTATCATCATACAAAGGACAACCCGAAAACAAATCATCTGATCCTGTCGAAGTTTGAAGAACCAAGTCAACCTTTTTTAGAAGACCATTTCTACTGTCATTTTGAGCAATTATTTTAATGTCAACACCTGGGATTGTTGGCAACACTGACCCTGAATTTACTTTCCTAGGCACCCCACAAAAGAAGGAATATCAGGTTGGCACCCATCAGTTTTAACAGCAACGTGCCGACTTCTTGGATAAAATAAGACCTTTTCAAAACTATTTTTCTCACTAGAATTCCTTTTATCTCTTAGAACAAAGACCATTTCATCTTCAAGATTGGCCCAATGAGTGTACTTATATACAACAATGTTTCTTGGTCCATTAGCACTTGAAACAAGTTTGACATTATTGATCATATCTATAAATGCACCCTCCTTTTTCCATATGTCTACAATAATGCTTCAAGAAAACTCAATTTCTTTGGGATAATAACTTGAATCAACATGTATTTCACCACTCAGTAGATACTTTTCACCATTCAAATATATAGGCTTATGGTTCAATACATTGAATTCTAATGAATACATTCGAAATAAAATGCACGAGTTCAAGAAATGAAGCATGTGCACATGAAAAGCTTCTAAGCAGATTTGCTACCATCCTTTCTCAATCAACAAATTCATTGGTTCTTTGTTTGGTTATACAATGTAAGAAGTGACAAGATGAGTAGACATAATACGCAACCAATACCTTTTTTGGATAAACACTATCTTTGAATGATCATAAACACCAACATTGACATCAATAACCTTTCTCTCCCAACACTAGTCATCATCCCAATCTAACAAATCAGATGAAGGTCCATGTTTTACCTCAAGACGCAACGCACCAAGTAGGACTTTCTCAAATATGAAGTCACTGCTCTCATTTGTTATACTTAAAGAGTTAAGCTTCTCTGAACCTAGAGTTCAATAGCCAGATAAGTAAGTGATATAGAAACCGAGGAGTCACATCCTTCCTTGCATATCACCAATCCACGGATATCAACAAGGGCCTTTATAAATTCAATGCCAAACATTGGTCTAGTTAATGTCACATCAATATGTGATGGAGAAAATGGAATACTAGAATCACATCCTACTATTGTGGTCAGTGGGCATATTCGATATTAATATGGTTCGACCTCAAAGCAGAAGTTTCCCATATCATCAATCCTCTTTAGTTGAGGCTTAACATTGTCTGGCCCATGTGTCAAGCCAACTTGATGCTTGCCATAATAGCCATTTGTCACTAATTTTAGGGAACCACAAATATTATAATGTTTTTCTTCTATATTTGGGATTGAAGCCATGTTTGGCATAACCATGAAATTCTCTAAAATACTAAACTCGAAGTGATACTTCTTATCCTTGATTGTGTAGCATGTTGATTTTGCATGATCAAGTTTGTAATATCCCTGAACATCTATTGTAGCTCTTTATCATCCATCAACTAATATCTTAATACCTTCCAAACCGACTCCTTCATAAGTCACCATAGGTTCTCCAATTGAGAAACCTATGACCTAAAATGGCTAAGATATATTAACATGACTATGCTCAGTAAGAACCTCTATAGATGGAATTGAAACATCAAATATTGTATTCCCACCCTTGTAGAATGGTAACAACCTTTGTTTTCCACATGGAATAAAATTAAAAGAAAATTTCCCATATGCATCAGATATTGCATGACAAAGTGCTTGATTTGCCAAGGAGATTCTTTGAGGGCACTTCACCTCATGGAAATCATCTGAATAAAGGTATACATGAACACCTAAAATAGGGTTACCCTGAGAAACAAATAAGCTATCCATATCATAACTTCGGACATAAAAGATGTCATCTACTACCAGATTTCCAAAGCCCAACTCCATCTCTCGAGAGCCTCTTTGGACAATTGTTAAGATAACATGAGAATCATGTATTTGAAAGAGAATATTGTAGAAAATATACTCTATAAACTTCTATCATTGTACCTCATGCGTAGCGCCATCCTAGCTAGGATCAACATTAGGTATGACCTTGTATCTTCTTCCTCTATTTAAAAATTGGCTCACAGAGCCCACTCTTTCCACTTCTTCACATTTGATTTCATGGAGGGCTACTGTGTCCTCTCAACACTCATCCTTATGGAATCTCCAAACTTATTCTTCATATCAAACAAAGGCAAAGAGAGAAAAATATCATGGCCTTTCCTTTTTGAAAAAAAATGTAGTGGGATTTGATAGGACGTGATCTTTGTATAATTCTCAAGGATTGATGAAGTTTATGTATTCATGATGGGAAGAAACTAGCATATATTTCCTTGGAGTAATATTTGTAAACGTGTATTATCCAAGAGGATCTCGTCAGATCAGTTGCACGGGTGTTCAAGTGTCATTGATATCAGTATTCAGTGTCTTCGTCAATTCAGTTCGGTGTCGTCAACTTCGATAGTATTGGTTATGGATCAGGTTGATCAGGTAGTGTTATGGTTTCATGGCATTCATTTAAATGGGCTTGTACCTAGCTGTCGACTTGTGTTCATCAACAGTTCCACCAGGATTGGTCGACGACATGTGTCTTGTCATTTGCCTCGCGGGATTTGGTGGCAACATGGGTTTTGTCATCCACTCATAGGTGTTGATGTCAAAAAGTTTTTCATCATGCAATAAATGTCGCTAATGTCGCTTAGTGACAATAGATTGTAAATGGGTTGATAAACCTCATGTATTAAACCCTAATCTACATCTATAACACCTAATACTATCAAACCTATCTCCTAAGTCATAAACCTTAATGCATTCAAAATGTATTAAAAACATTATAAAACCTAATGCTAAGTCCTAAACCTAATATATCAACCCATCTCATTATAAACCTAGCATCAAAACCATTTTGATTAACCCTCGGCCTAATGTTTCATTACAAATAAAAACAATGTAATACACAGTTCCTAACTGCAATTGCAGCGGGACTGTTAACCATGTGAACGAGCCGGAGGTGGAGCAAAACCACAGTCACCTAAATTTTCAGCTGGAAACCACGTCAAAACCATCAGCAGCAATCAAAACATGTGACAGGGTTGTAATAGCATTGGGTTATCAAACCATAGGTGTGGGGTTAACCGCCAAGCGAAAACCACGTCGGAAGTTGGATGTGAATGTTGTAGCCACCAGGTCTCGGAACCGCAACTGCATTGGAGACAAGCCACCAGGGTTAACCATGTGGGAAGAATGTGGACACATGGAAATAGTCACTGCGAGGGTAGCCAGAACTATCGAGGCAAACCGCATAGGTGGAAACCTGCGCTTAGACCACAACTGGTCACACGAAACCACCAAACCGCCTCCGCACAGTTAGCTGACCACCAGGGGTTAAATTCTTATCCAATGTATTTTTGGGTGTTTTTTTGGGTTTTTGTCGAACAAACTAATTTGACCACCATGCAACTAGACTAGATGGCACTAAACAACAAGACCAAACTCTTAACCCTATCCAGACTGAACCAAATTCATCTTTGAATCAGCCCAAGGTGGTTTTATGTACCTGCAAGCCTTTAAAAGAGAGATTTTCCTTCATTGATCAGGAGAGTGGTTTTGACTTTTGTTTGCAGATTCTGGAGGTCATAGGTAGTTTTGTTTTCAATGTAACAAGAGCATCCAGAGTCAGAATTGGGAACCGTGATAGGAGTTGTAAAGATGGTTCAGAGGGCTATCTAATGACAGTGATCAAAAGTGCCTACGTGCACAATCAGAATGATCAAATCGTTGTGTAATTGACATCATCTGTTTCAATCCTAATAAAGCAGTCGCCCATATTGAAAGCAGACCTGGAGACGCAGTCCATCAGGGATGAACCCTATAATCAACTTTGTTGTCTAGTATCATTGTTTTTTTCCTATTTTCACTTACGTTATGTATACTTCTTATGTTTAATCAGTTGTCGTAAAGTCTTCTTCTCAGGCAGTTTTTCCTCTATTTCCGCACTTTCAGCTAACATTCAATTCATTAATGGTTAATCAATTCCACATCAGTTTAAGTCTATGATCATTTCAGATCATATAATTTGGTATCAGAGCACGTTGCATTTGTAGATTTTTCCATTGAATGTTGATCAGGTCAAAGTCGCAATGAGGAGAAGGAATCCTTGAGCAGGTTGATCCAGAGATTGGAAAGCGATGAGTTGTTCATAAATCGACCATGTCAGGATCTGATGTAGGTGAAATCACTGAAACTAAGATGAGTGATGAAAAGTTTCAGCAAGCATTCTTGACTATGCAGCAGATGTTGGGAGGACTGTATGAAGACGAGAAGGAAAGAGATGCATCTTCTTCTTCAAAGACATTGAAGAAGGACAAAGGTAAAGGCAAGGCTGATAAACCACCCTAACCTCCATCATATCCATCATCCCCTTCTTCTTCTTCTTCCAATGCAAAAGCTGAAACAGAAAAGAAACCTAAGAAAACATCTCTTTTGAAACTTGATGTAAAATTTGAGTTACCTGTTTATGATGGCGAAATGAATCCTGACAAGTTAGATAACTGGATTAAGCAATTAGAAGTGTATTGTCACATTCGGGATATTTCTAACGGTGAAACTAAAATTCAATTAGCTACACTTAGAATGGGGGGAACAACTTTAATCTTGTGGGAAAGTAAAACTCAGATAGATGTAAAGCGTAAAGGAAAAGTCATTTCTTCATGGTCTAAGTTTTTAAAAGCTCTTAGGAAACAATTCTATCCTTTAGGATACATGCAGCAAGATGTTATTGACTGGCAGCATCTGAGGCAAGGTAAAGGGCAGAGTGTTCAAGAGTTTACTCAAGAGTTTAGAAAGAAATATTTGGCACTTGTTATTTCATTGGATACATGTGAAACTTTGTTAAAATACATTGGTAGTTCACATTCATATTTGCAACATACATTATTGATGTTTAATCCTGATGATTTTGATAAAGTGTGTGCTTAGGCCATACATATTGAATCAGGTGGCAAACCATTCAAGTCTTCATCACAATCATCCAAAGAGTTGGAAATCAAAGATTCCAGTGACAGTAAGGGGAAGAACAATTCGAAGAGAAAGAAATCAGTGATAGCTCAGAAGGAAAGACCTACTTGTTCTCATTTCCAGAAAATCGGTCAAGATGAATCTAAGTGTTGGAAATTTCATCTAGAACTTAAGCCCAAAAAGTTCCTTAAGTAGAAGGATGAAAAGAAGGCCATTGCAGCAGTCCAACAATATCTAGGTTCAGATTCAAGTGATGAAAGGAGGATAACCGCTATGGTTACAACAGGTAAAACTTCTCACACTGGTTCAAGTTCGACCACTATTTCATCTTCGTGAAACATAAATCCTGTAAATGAGGATAAAAGAGTTGAATTTTTTAACATAAGGATAACTTCTAAGCATACAAAGATAGATACAATGTTTGACAATGGATCATAGGCGAATTTAATCTCTGAATATTTAGTTAAGAGCTTGGGTTTGGAAAAACAGAATCATCCAAGGCCTTATCCATTAGGATGGCTAAATAAATCAACTCAGATAAAAGTCACCAAACAGTGTCGATTAGGGTTTGCCATAACAGCTAATTACATTGATGAAGTGGAATTAGATGTGGTTCCAGTAGACATATGTGGAGTTGTCTTAGGAAGTCCTTATCTTTATGATTGTGATGCAATATTTTACAAGAGTGAACATAAATATCACCTTAAGAAAGATGGGGTTGAATTTATTGTCAGGGCACATAAAAACAAAAAACACTTGAATTCAATTAATGTTAATCAGATGAAGCGATTTATAAGTTCAGCTAAGAGATTTGTAATCATGTTTGTAAAAGGAAAACATAACAATCGACATTATGTTTGTTCATATTATGAGACTTAGCTTAAAGATGGTTTGATTAAAGAGATAGAAACTATGCCAGTTCTATGTAAAACCAAACATCTTAATCATAAGCAGGGAATACAACATGAATTACAGTTTGTGCCTAAAGCTCCTCTTCCTAATGTCAGAATGAATCAATTCAGTCCAAGTTTGGAAATAAACAGTTGCAGGGATACAGGTCAATATTGGGGAAAGTCAGTGTTCAATTTCTCTTGTATTGTGTCGCCAGTTCATGTTTCAAATAGTTTGGAAACCTCTTTTCAAGTGGAAAGGAAACCTATTTTTTTTCATATCAAAGCCTTTTCTAAAGCAGAGTCAAAGTGTCTAATGGGAACTTACGCATCAGAGGAAAGTACTAATCAATGGAAACATCATTTAAATGAAGGAAATGTGATTCAAACAAATCAACAGCTGATTCAATACTTTCAAAGACAAACTGAGTTGTAGCATATTTCACCTTACAGTTTGATAGGTTCATTGCAGCAACTTCACTTAGTAATCGGGAATTAGGAAAGTATCGTTGGTTTAATGTCAAAAGTATTTTTGATTGTCTTTGTTATTCTGCAAAATAGATTGTTTATACATGTTGATGGTATTAAACAATATCCAGTAGAGACTATTTTCAAAGATTATGAATCACTATCTCATGGTTCTTCATGGAAAGAAATCAATTGCCATGTTCATAACAGGTTGTTTTCCCATCGTGCAAGTTGTTTATACTACAGATGGAGAGAACAGGTCACTGGATCAAAATGTGCCATGGTCAGCATCATCAGGGTCATCACTTGTAGGTGATTGATTGAATGTATTGGTACATCATCAGGTCAAGGTGGAAAGAGAGGGAGTTCTACCCTCATCAACTATTTATTTAGTAAAACTTTTGGTGGTCTAAAAGATTTAAAGTGGAGATGATTGATCCAGGAGGATCTCATTAGATCAGTTGCACAAGTTTTCAAGTGTCGTCGTTAGTATTCAGTGTCATCATCAATTCAGTTCGGTGTCTTCAGCTTCGACAATGTTGGTTATGGATCAGGTTGTTTAGGTAGTGTTATGGTTTCATGGCATTCAGTTAAGTCGGTTTGCACCTGGATTGGTCAATGACATGTGTCTTGTCATTCACCTCGCAGGATTTGGTGGCAACATGGGTTTTGTCGTCCACTCATAGGTGTTGATGTCGTCAATTTTGTCATGATACAACAAATGTCGCTAATGTCCCTTAGTGATGATAGATTGTAAATGGGTTGATAAAATTCATGTATTAAACCTTAATCTACATCTATAATGCCTAATACTATCAAACCTATCTCCTAAGTCATAAACCTTAATGCAATGAAAATGTATTAAAAACATTATAAAACCTAATGCTAAGTCCTAAACCTAATCTATCAACCCATCGCATTATAAACCTAACATCAAAACCATTTTGATTAACCCTCAGCCTGATGTTCAATTACAAATAAAAACAATGTAATACACAGTCCCTAACCGTAATTGTAGCATGACTATTAACCATGTGAACGAGCTAGAGGTGGAGATAAACCGCAGTCACCTAAACTGTTAGTTGGAAACCACGTCGGAACCGTTAGCGGCAATTACAGAACATGTCACAGGGTTGTAAGACCGTTAGGTTTTCAAACCATAGGCTTGGGGTTAACCACCAGGCGAAAACCACATCGGAAGTTTCATGTGAATGTTGTAGCCACCAGGTCTCAGAATTGCAACCACATTGGAGGTAAGTCGTTAGGGTTAACCATGCAGGAAGAGCACAGACACATGGCAACAGTCACCGCGAGGGTAGCCAGAACTGCCGGGGCAAAGCGTGGAGGTGGCAGCCTGCGGTTAGATTGCAACTGGTCACACAAAACCGCCAAACCACCTCCGCCTGGTTAGCTGACCACCAACGGTTAAATTCTTATCCAATGTATTTTTGTGTGTTTTGTTGTGTTTTTTTTTAACAAACTAATTCAACCACCATGCAACTAGCCTAGGTGGCACTAAACAATAAGACCAAACTCTTAACCCTATCCAGACTCAACCAAATTCATCTGCAAATCAACCCAAGGTGGTTTTATGTACCTGCAGGCCTTTAAAAGGTGGATTTTCCTTCATTGATCAGAAGAGTGGTTTTGACTTTTGTTTGGAGATTCTGGAGGTCATAGGTAGTTTTGTTTTTAGTGTAACAGGAGCATCCAGAGTCAGAATTAGGAACCATGATAGGCATTGGAAAGCTGGTTCAGAGGGCTATTTGATGACAGTGATAAGAAGTGCCTACATGCACATTCAGACTGATCAAATCTCTGTGTAATCGACCTCATATGTTTCAATCTTAATAAAGAGGTCGCCCATCTTGAAAATGGACCCAGAGACGTACTCCATCAGGGACGAACTCTGTAATCAGCTTTATTGCCTGCTATCGCTATGTTTTTTCTATTTTCACTTCTGTTATGCACCTTTCTTGTGTTTAATTAGCTGTTGTAAAGTCTTCTTCTCAAGCAGTTTTTCCTCGATTTCTGCACTTTCAGCTAACATTCAATTCATTAATGATTAATCAATTCTACATCAGTTTAAGTCTATGATCATTTATGATCAGTCTAACTGCCTCCTTGCGATGTAAACACATCATTAGTGAGATCATTGCTGGTGGAAATGAGTTCAACTTTCACATTGGCACGACCTCCATTTATATCTAGACAACTTTCTTCTCCAACACCCCCATCACTCTCCCAAAATAGTGAACCTAGTGAAGAGAAAAATGATGTCTTCATGGCCATTGCAACTATTGCGATCCACTTATACATATTCGCCCATTTAATATATATTCACCAAGTCAGGGAATACGAATATTTCTTATGTAACTTTTCCACTCGATATTCTTAACATCAAATCCAAAACTGTCTTGTTCATCTTCACATCAATCCAAAATTGTCTCGTTCATCTTCACATCAAATCTGAAATTGTCTCGTTCATCTTCAAAGAGCTCTTGAAACAATTTTTTAGAATTGTATCGAATCTGCACAAATATATTAAAAAAATTATTAATGTATGTTTCTTGATTACCAATCAAAATGTTTAAAACAATACAACACTAATAAATTTGTATTCCATATCCATTGCACATAATTCACCTTCCTCCATAGAATGCATAGATCTTTTCCAGGTGCTTCAATTGCTATAACATATACTTTGTAGATTATTTTGATAACCCCGCTACCTGCAATATGACTATCACTTTGCAATGATTCATTTTATGTATTTTTTTTATGATTATGGTAAATAAATAATTCTTTAGATTAAATAACGAATCTACTCCTTGAAAAAAGATTATATGCAGAAATTATATGCAAAGTAAATGTAAAATATACATGAGTAAATTTTTAACTTTTCAAATTCCACTTATATTCATCAAAATTTCGAGTAAGGAACATAGAGTATTGTTACAACTTACATTTGGTGAACTAATTGTTGTGTCCAAAGCCTACCCATAACTCTCCGTAGTATTAACATAGGTCAATTGCTTCAACAATTTTATTGGGTTTCCTTTGCGATCAATGTAGGGATTACATTTAAAATGTTCAAATATTATTTTTAAAAATTCTTGAATTGTTATGGGATAAACCATCAAAGAAGCAACCTGATAAACCTTTAATCCATGCTTTCTTGCGTGTTTTTCCATGGTTGCTAAAGTTGCATTCACAACCATGTATGTCGATATCTACAATTTGAATTCAACCAAAAAAAAATAACACATTTAAGAGAAAAAGGATAATGATTTTTTGGGTAGAAGTTTTGAAGGCATATATGGAAGATCTGATCCCCAAAAGAAATAAATAATGTAGATAAGCTCTAAAAAAAATCAAATAAATATTATTTAAATAATTAAAAAAATGTCAAATCTAAGTTTGGAACCATCCACTGTCATCTTCCAAATATAGATTAAAAATGTAATCTAATAAAAAAATAATAATATGGAAATACTCCACAAAATATAAAATTAATTACGAAATCCTTTTTCATACTTTGTTAAGAATTACATACCAGATCTAGCACAGTGTCTGGATCGGCCAAGAAGCAAGATAGTTGACCTTTTCCATAGTGTGTAACGATTGGATCAATCATTCTACAAGTTGAATATTTGATTTAGCTCAACAATAATGTGAGACTAATCGAGCATCGGATCTGAAGGTTTCCTCAAATTTTTCAAAGACCGACTTTCGAAGAAACCTTGTCATCCATTTATCCGTCGATAGCGGTTGAACTGCCGGAAATGTAACCAACATCTGAAGCACCCACCATGTTTCAATTACAAGGAACTTTGAATCTAAAAACCTATTAGTTTTTTTCCAGGTTTCAATAGCGCACTGCATCTCTCTTTCTCTAGTTCCCAACTAGTTGTGACTAGTTCAATGCCCATAGAATCTGAAATCGCTCTGATGGTTGAGATGCCAGTTTTCAGGGGCACCAAACACATGGATCCACTAAAAATCCAATCGCAAGATCTGGACCACTTTATCTTCCCAGAGATTTGGATCGGTGTTACCCTAGTAGAAACAGTGCCAAATGTAAAACAATGCATTTACATTGCCAATTATCAAGGCAAGATGATTTATAACTCCTACGGTTTAGGGAAAAATCACCCAAAACCCCAAATTTAAGGCATTTTAAATTATTAAATTATTTGTAATTCAACGTTTAAATAAAATAATTACAAATTTCTTTACTCTCTTTGAAAATAGAAAAAAACTTTTCATTCAAATAATATTATTTTAACTTTCAATTAATTGAAATTTATTTTATTTTAATTAATATAAAATTGTTTTTGGTTATTTATATGTATTTTTCAAAGTTATTTGTAATTTTAGATTAAAAATAAAATAATTATTGCCCCCATGGGGTAGAGCTCGCCCAAAAACGTAAACATGTAAACTTAAATGTAAATGTAGTATTTAACATTTAACATTGTTAATCTAATGTCGGCCCTATTTAAAAGTCAATCTAATTATTAGTATGTATAAACACAACATAAATTTAAAATATAAAGAGATTTACGAATAGTAAAAAAAAGAGCTATGGTAAATAAATAAAAATATAAATAAACCAGAAGTATGGTAAATAAATAAGACTTTTTTTTATATTTACTCCAAAGGTATGGTAAATAAAAAAAATTAAATAAACTAGAGGTATGGTAAATAAATAAAACCTTTTACTCTTTACTCCATTAACCTCTTTATATTTATGAAAACTCAAAAAATAGGTTTTATTTAGGTGAAGCCGATGGGAAAAATACCATGGGCCAAATTATTATTATTACCATGCAAAACATACTATTAACCATAATATTAATATTAAAATATTATTATTATTATTATTATTATTATTAATATTAATAAATCTAATATTCATATATATATTGATATTATTAAAAATAATAACTTTGTTTTAATCCAATATTAAATTTTTTATATTATAATATATATTAATATATCATGATATATATTAACTCTATATATATGGGAGGTAAGAACAAAGACATAAAGTTATAGAGGTGGAGAGATAGGGGGAGTGACAAGGGAGAGATGGAGATAAACTGAAGGAGAGGGGAGAGGAGGAGTAAAAAGAGAGAGAGGTAGATAAGGGTAAAAGAGGGAGAGGGAGACACAAAGATGGAGGGGAAAGAGAGAGGAGAGTGGGAGGGGGATAATGATAGGATTGAAGAGCAAAGAGAGAGAGAGAGAGAGAGAGAGAGAGAGAGAGAGAAGGGGGAAAAGAGATAAACATAGGAGAGAAAGGGCGAGAGAGGAAGGACGAGAGAGAGGACGATAGAGGGAGGGATAAATATATGGAGTTGGAGGGGGAGAGAGGGAGGGAATAAGAAATACATAAAGAGTGAGAAGTGGAGAGAGAGAGGGACTGACAAGGGAGAGATGGAGAGAAAGAGTATATGTTTAGGGGTGAGATAAATAGATAAATAAGGAGAGATAGAGACAAGGGGGAGAGAAGGAGAGAGGGAGGGATAGAGATATGGAGTTGGAGGGGGAGAGAGAGGGATTAAGAAAGACACAGAGAGTGAGAAGTGGAGAGAGAGAGGGACTGGCAAGGGATAGATGGAGAGAAAGAGTGTGTGTTTAGGGGTGAGATAAACAGATAAGTAAGGAGAGATAGAGACAAGGGGGGAGAGAAGGAGAGAGGGAGGGATATAGTAACGTAGGTAGAGAGAGAGAGAGAGAGATAGGGGAAGAGATAGTATTGGAGGGAAAAGGGAGAGAGAGAGAGAGAGGGTAGAGAGAGATAGAGAGAGTGAGAGAGTGAGAGAGAGGAAGAATGAGAGATAATACTTGAGAGAGAGAAGGAGAGTGATGTGGTAAGAGAGAGGATTAGAGGGAAAAGAGAGAGAGAGAGATAGAGAGAGAGTGATGGGGAAGAGAGAGGGAGGTAGGAGAGAAAGGGAGAAAGAGGAAGTATGAGAGACAAGATTTGAGAGAGAGGAGGAGAGAGGGAAGGAGAGAGGGAAGGAGAGAGGAGGAGAGAGGGATGGATAGGGAGATGGAGTTGGAGGTGGAGAGAGGGAGGGAAGCAGAAATACATAGAGAGTGAGAAGTGGAGAGAGAGGGGGGGAGT
This sequence comes from Pinus tabuliformis, assembly GCA_031772625.1. Lineage (NCBI taxonomy): Eukaryota > Viridiplantae > Streptophyta > Pinopsida > Pinales > Pinaceae > Pinus > Pinus tabuliformis. The sequence goes on from CM062804.1 coordinate 1,012,019,546, forward strand.
AACAATGGAGAGATGGAGAGACAGTGTGTATGTTTGGGGTTGAGATGATTGATAAATACAAATAAGGAGAGATGGAGAGAATGGGGGAGAGAAGGAGAGAGGGAGGGATTAGTAATAGAGTTGGAGGCTGAAAAGTAGAGAGAGAGAGAGAGAGAGAGAGAGAGGATGTGAGAGAGTGGAGTGAGGGAGGGAAAGAGAGATGGAGTTGGAAGGAGAGAGAGAGAGAGAGGAAGGAAGAGAGAGGATGTGAGAGAGTGGAGTGAGGGAGGGAAAGAGAGATGGAGTTGGAGGGAGGGAGAGAGAGAGAGAGAGAGAGGTAAGAAGAAAGAAATATAGAGAGAAAGGTGGAGAGAGAGAGAGAGAGGGAGCGATAAATATGATGGAGAGAGAGGGAGAGAGGAAATAAGTAGGGAAGAGAGATAGAAGCAGGGGAGAGGGAGAGAAGGGGAAGAGAGAGAGAGAGAGAGAGAGAGAGGAGGAGGGAGGGATAGGTAGATAGATTGAAGAAATAGAGTGTATGTTTTGGTGGTGATATAGAGAGGCAAATGGAGATAGTGATATAGATGGAAAGCAAAGAGAGGAAAGAAGAGAGAGATGGAGAGAGGGAGGGAGGGACAAAGAGATTGATATATATGAAGTGAAATAGCATGTGTGTGTGGGGGGTTGAGATAGAGTGGAAAATAAGGAGAGATGGAGGGAGATATAGATATATATGGGGGGGTGGGGAGAGGGAAGAATATTTCTTAGACTAGATACATTGATTTCAGTGTAGACAGTGATTTCTAATCCAATTTGATTTCTTGCACTAGATGCATTGATTTTAATGTAGATGTTGATTTCTAATGATATTTGATTTCTTTCACTAGATGCATTAATTTCAATGTAGATAATTTATAATCCTATTTGATTTCTTGCACTAAATGCATTGATTTCAATGTAGATGGTGATTTCCACTCCTATTTGATTGCTTGCACTAGATGCATTGATTTCAATGTAGATGTTGATTTCTAATAATGTTTGATTGCTTGCACTAGATGCATTGATTTAAATGTAGATGGTGATTTCTAATATTATTTGATTGCTTGCACTAAATGCATTGATTTCAATGTAGATGGTGATTTCTAATCCTATTTGATTACTTGCACTAGATGCATTTATTTCAGTGTAGATGTTGTCTTATAATCTTATTTTCTTACTTGCACTAGGTGCATTAAGTCCAGTGTAGATGTTGGTTTATAATCCAATTTTGTTACGTGCACTATGTTACTACCTGGATTGAACCTCAGGCTGAAGGAAGGCAATGCCAGGGTAACCACAAACCACACTTAGCGAAGTAGCTAGCCATACTAGGCCGGGATAGGGCTCTCTCCATAAGGATCTCAGCCAAGATGATTGGATCAAGAAAAGGATATTAGGCTAGGTATAGTAGCACAATGTTTGATTTTATTTTGAAGTGGTTTTTCTGGATCAGGAGGAGTCAGACAGTTAGGGCTAGGGAATTAAGTCAAAATTGCAAGGTGTTCAATGGGGTAAGGTAGGCATAAGGTTTAGCACTCTAGCACTTGATGGGTGAGGATGTTAAACCTCCCTTATTTCTTGTTCAAGAATATTGAGAAGATGGACCACTTTGTGCAGAAAAAGCCATACCCTCAACAGATGAGTAGTCTTTATTATTATTCCTTGATCAAGATGATTGTGCTTCATTATCTTAAACTCCTCAACATCTCTTGGGAGACATTTATTGCTCATGACATCTTCAGGTGTGCTCAAATTCATCCACCAGTGTCCCAAGAATCAGGAGGACCTTCTAGCAGTTCTCAGGTGAAGATAGATGAGAAGGCCATAGAGACTAGAGCTACTGAGGTGCCCGGGACCTACATGACACACCAGAGGGGCACAAGAAGATTGTTTGTAGCTGATAGGCAAGTGTTTGCTCCACTTGGTGTGGAAGGGACCTTGCCTTCTTCATCCACTCATAGGAAAATGCTTGCTCCATAGGGTGTGGAAGGGGCTTTTCCTTCTTCATCAACACAACAGGAATAGGTGCAACAACTACACAAAGGGAAAGAAAAGGTGTAGGTGGAAGATCTTGATGATGAAGAAGAAAGAGACTTTGATTTGGCAGAGCATGATGAGCCAGAACAACATCATATTCATCATGGCATAGAAACAATTGACTTAGAGGCTCAAGATGAAGCAACAATAGAGAACATCATCATACATGAGAAAGAGGCTCAAATACAAGCATTGATGGACAATTTAGAGAGAGCCAAGTATGTCATCACATATCTAGAACAAGAGAACAAGAATCTGAGTGATAAGTAGGTCCTCATGGAGCTGGAACTTCTCAAGACAAAAAGACAAGGTGACAAGGGTAAGTCAACAATGCAAGAGGAAGAGGCACTGGTCACTTTGACTCCAATTGAGAAGGAAATTGAGGGTGATAGAGAGATTTGGCTTGAAAGAGTCAATTTTCACTTAGATAAGTTGTTGCAAAAGGCCAATAGGGACAACCAGATCATCAAGAACATGGCCTACCACTACAGGACTCGGAACAAAATTTGCAACATGAGGGTCAAACAGATGAAAGCAAGGTTAAGACAGGATCTAAAAGGCAAAAAAGAGGAGGATAGACTTAGGTTGCTTACTGAAGCTTCCTTGGCTCATCAGGATACTTAATGATGGTGTTTCTCACCAATTTTTGTCAAGTTTGGAGGAGTTTTTGTTTTATGAAAATTTTGAAAATTCTAAACATAGAAAATCTGGCTCAATGCGCAGAACCACTGGTGTTGTGCTTTTCCTAGGTCCACCCAATGGACAAATGGCTTGAATTTTTGGATTCATAGCGATGCGTACATGCACCCTATGATTTTGCTAAGTTTTTGGGGCAGAACTGGTCTACCAAAAAGTCACAAAACACCCTAAAAATGACCTTTTTGCCACTTTTTGGACACATAAAAATAGTCTTGGGAGAATCAACTTCTCAGGGTTCAAATGAGCTTCAAATGAATACATTCTAGGTGTTTTTAAAATTAGACTTGAAGATATTTCCAATGAGCTATCATGAGCTCAATTTGGATGCCGGGAAGGCCTCTAAAAGGGACCTGAAAGTGGCACTGTGTGTTGGACAAGTGGAACTGCGTGTAGGAAATTTTTTTCATAGGATGGCCATTTTTCTGTGTTTTGATTGTGTTCATGGATTTTCTCTCATGGAGGATGTCTTAGTGATGCAAATGATGACTTGGCTTGTAAATATGATGGATAATTAGTAGTAGAGGGTAGATTCATTAAATTAAAAGCAATTTTGAGCACAAATGAACCAATTTCCTCACTTTTAGAGGCAAGTTGTTAGGATGCCTAAATTTCAGTTTCTTGTTCAGTGTTGGTTAGATTAGCTCCTCATATTAGGGATTCAACCCTTAAGGATGGGAGGAGGATGAAACAATGTCTATATCTTCTTCTTATTTCTCATTGTAAAAGGTTGGACTCAGCTGGATGCTTATGCCTTGATTGTACATCATTTTCTAGCAGTTTAGCAGGAGATTAATAAAAATTGCAGCTATTTCTTTGGGATCCATGTGGTATGGAGTTTAGTTTAGTTTCTTCTCTTGTGATCATATGTTAATATGTTTTTTGTACTTCATTAATCATTTCATTGCTTCTAAGTGAATGTTTTCAAGTTGATAGGCAGAATTCATAACATCACTTCTCTACTTTGGGGAAATATTCACCATTATATGTTTTATATAGTTTAGGAAGGATCCATGGTAATCACATGCTCTTCCTAGCTTCTCACCAGTCTTAAAACACCTCACCCATCAAGCCCTAGAGTGCTAAACCTTATACCTACCTTGCCCCATTGAACACCCTGCAATTTTGACCTAATTCCCTAGCCCTAATTGTCTGGCTCCTCCTGATCCAGTCATCTTGGCTGAGATCCTTACGGAGAGAGCCCTCCACCAGCCTAGTAGGGCTAGCTACTTGGCTAAGCGTAGTTTATGGTTACCCTGGCATTGCCTTCCTTCAACTTGAGGTTCAACTGGATGGTAACATAGTGGCGACCATACTGGGGACACGAAAGATTAATCACCTCGTAATATCTTTCATTTGAATTCTTAAGCTTGTGGATGATGAGTTTTAGAATTTACTAGGCTGAAGTGGAAAGTTGTAAAGAACTATATAAAATTTCAAAATTGAGCATACTGGCTTCTCGTAAGTACACCAGATCCAATCGAGATCTGAATCCTCCAACCATTGTCAATGATCCTCATAAAATTGGGCGAAAATCTAATAAAGCTACAAAGGAATTCAATGTAGTAGAAGAACAATCAAGTGAAGTTTTCATTCCTCGTGTTCATTCACTCCCGAAAAGGTTAGACACTCTGCAAGATATTGAATTTGATATTCATTTTGAGCAAATTCTATTTCGTAGTAAGTTTTTGAGTTGGATTGATCAAATAGTTGTTGATTCTTCTATATCTCTTAATAACCCCATTAAAGACTTGTTTACACAAATTAAATCGGGTCACAACTTATTCATGCTCTTGATCAGGACCTTGCTTCAAACATAGACACTTGGGTGAAAAATAGGCCATCTTTTAACTTTCGAAATAGCTCCTTTACATCTACTGCAACTCAAACAATTCCTTACCCAATACTTTCATCATTACAAATTGTTCATACTACTCCAGTTGTTGTTAATTCCCTTTGAATATACCGAGTACCCCAATCCTTGCTTTAAATCCACCTCCCCCACCTCGAGTTATGGCTGCCCGATATGCACCCCTTGTTTTACATCAAAATCTTGGTGCCATGCTTGCTGATTATCAAACCAAAATACCTTTCTTTGATGCCACTCAAACCATTACAACTCAGCATCATGTAGATAAAATGAATGATTTCTTTGACCTCCATGAAGTAGAAATTGAAGATGTGGCGTGAGGTTGTTTGTACAAAGCTTTGGAGGGGAAGTTCAGAAATGGTTCAAAGCCTTACCAGTAGCTTCTATCACCACTTTACCAATCCTCCATACACAGTTCCTCGATTGATGGGAGGTGATCCAAAATCTTTTGCTTATAGATGTGTTAAAGAATTACATGCATAAATTGTAGCTTAACAGAGAAAACTTAATGCCCACATGAAACAAGAGGAGAAACACATAAAGCATGAAAGAAGACAACAAGAATTGATAATGGAGTTCATCCCTCTTGGACTACATCTATGGGCCCTACTCAATCAATGGGGAGGCCTTCATTCATTAAGTGGCATGAAAAAGAAGAGTACAAGCATCAGTTACAAAAAGGAGTCTTATACCTCCATACTAAAAAATGGCCGAAAAATGCAAAACTCTGATGGAGAAATGGACATCGCCATTGCATTCGTGGCGTCGAGAAGTGCTGAAACCATATAAAATTTATCAAATTCTAACAAAATGAAAATTTGGCCCTCCTGCAAAATTCTGCCTCGAACTACATGCATTGCCTCCTCTGCCTGAGCGCACTGAAAAATTGCATTTAAATATAATTCTCAGGGTGGATTTCTCAATAATGTTGTTGGCATAGTTGGTTATGATCCGGTTTAATACGGAGGAGGTCGGGAGGCCAAACCCTACCTCCTCCTCTTTTATACATTACAACAAATTATTTTTTTTAATTTTAAAAAAAAATTTGGTTCGGTCGGGCCCGCCTTAGGTGGCCCGCCGACCGTACCCTCCTTCGCCTCTACATTTTTAATGTGTTGCACTTGTGGGTTGGGTTGTTGGTTTTGGGTTGGGTCCACGCCCCAAGGGCGGCCCACCCACTCCACTCCCATTTAAGGGTTTTTTCAATAGTCTATGGGAGGGGTCGGGGGTCGTGGCCCGCCCCTCCACTAATTATATCATATGGATGGAGTTGGGGTGGTGGGGTTCATGGCCCACCACCCACTTATATATATATAACAAATTACATTTTTTTGGAAATTCGATTTTGGACCGAAGGAGTCTTTTTAACTAGGCCACGATTTCGCCCGGAATCTGGCCGGAGTTGGCCAGAATCTGTCTTCCAGAAAAGTGCAAATTTTGTCTTCGTTAAACCTGCGCAGTGATTAAAAGTCAACCCAACTTTGACTGCCTCTATCTCCTTCATCCAGACTTGGATTGGAGTGACGTTCGCACCGTTGGAATCAGGGCGACGAGCACTTCGACTTGATGTCAAGTTAATCACCTTTCCACCACTTTGAATTTTGGGCTTTTTCCATGCCACTGTGTCTGAAGATCCACCTGGATCAATCCTTCCCATTAAGGAGCTTTTGGACCACCAAAAGCTTTATCAGTCAATTGGAAAGTGAGGTAATTGTTCTCTCACTCTTTCCTTTTCCAGCCATTTTGCCTTGCTAGGGTGCATCCCCTTGAAACCAACTCGAAGGTATTCCACATCTCCTCGTCATGAAGTTCTGGTTCTTCTATCAAGGATGACGTCTTCAGGTAACTCATTGAGATACTCTGGTGAAAAATCATCAACTGTAGGAACTATTCCCACCTCTTCAGTGTCCATAATCAATGGTGGCTCATACAGCTTTAAGTTCTCCACATTCACTACAGAGTACATCTGCATATATATCGGCAAATCGAGATGGAAGGCATTGTTTCCAATCTTCTCCAAAATGGTGAATGGACCATACTAGATTGGTCGCAACTTCTTCCCTTCTCCCTTCATCCTATCCTTGCTGATGTGGAACCACACTTTGTCGTCCACTTGAAATTGATGGTTGACTCAGTGTTTGTCAAGTCGAGCCTTGTACCGGGCTTGACTTTTCTCTAACTGCTCCTGTACTGCTCGGTGAATCAACTAGATCCATTGAATGAACTATTGTGCTTTGTCCCTATCATCACATCCACTGGAGTCATCTTCCCTTCCAAAGACCATATCAAAAGGGTCTTTTGGCAGGTAGCCAAAACATGTCTCAAATGGTGAACGATGCATAGATGAGTGCACTGCTCAGTTGTAGAAATGTTGCACATATGGAAGATGCTCATCCCACAACTTAGGATGTTTCCCATAATAGCCTCGCAACAAAGGTACCACGGTGTGGTTGACAACCTCTGTCTGTCCATCATTGTGTGGATGAAATGTCATGCTTCTTTTCAACTTGATGTCCATCATCTTCCACAAGCTAGTCCAAAACTCTCCGAGAAAGCGAGAGTCCCGATCTGACATAATCGATGTGGGAAACCCAAAATGGACCCAAACATGCTGAAAGAAAAGATGAGCAGTCTGCTCTGTAGTGATCTTCTTTTTACAAGGCATTAAAATACACATCTTACTAAAATGGTCAATGACAACATACAAATAGTTATGACTTTTTCTAGACAAAGGCAAACCTCCTACAAAATCCATCGACACACTTTCCGATGGATGACTCGGAATAAGGAGTGGTTTGTAGAGCCCAAGTTTTCTATTAGAGGGATTTGAAATAGAACACATCACACAACCCTTTACGTAGCGAGTCACAATGTTCTTCATATGAGGCAAAAAACAAAATATTTGTACATGACACAAAGTTTTTTCAATACCAAAATGACTAGACACAAGGGAAGTGTGGGCCTCCTGGATTACATGTACCCTTTCTCCTATGGGTATGCATAATTTTCCAAGGTGATACAACAGTTTCCCCTGCAAGTGATAGTTTTCCACCTTTGAACCATGGGTTATTTTTGCATAAATCTCCTTAAAGTCATCATCGTTAGCATGTTTTTCAACATCTCTCAAAAGATAATGAAGCATTATGCAAAATAACAGAAGCAGAAATAGGAGGGCAAGATAGCATATCAGCCACTTTGTTGCTAGTGCCCTTGTTATACTTTATTACCAGATGAAACTGCTAAAGAAAACCCATCCACCTAAAATGACAAGATTGTTGCAACTTGGTTTGTGACTGAAGATACTGCAAGGGTTGATGATCCATATGGATGATGGTCTCCTTGCCGATTAGGTAGTGTTTCCACTTTTTCACACTCTAGACCAAGGCATATAATTCCATGTCATAAGTGGGATAGATTATCACAGCCTGAGAGAACTTCTTAGAATGGTAACATATCGGCTTCCTTTGTTGCATTAATACAACTCCCATGGCATATCCGTTGGTGTCTGTCTCGATCTCAAATGGCTGTTGGAGATCTGGTAAGGCCAAGACTGGTGTGGTGCTGATCTTTTCTTTCAATGTTTCAAAGGACTTCTATTGCTTTCCTCCCCATTGAAAGACTTGCTTTACACTTGTCAATGCATGTAAAGGTGCTGCAATAATAGAGAAATTGGCAATAAATCTCCTCCAATACTATACTGCACCCAAAAAGCTTTGAACCTCGGTTACACTAGTAGGTTTAGGCCAATTTACAATTTCTTCAACTTTAGAGGGATCAAATTTTTAACTGACCATGACCAACAATATGACCTAGGTAAATCAACGAGGTTTTCCCAAACTCACACTTTGACAATTTTACATAGAGTTCTTCGTTTTTCAATACATCAAACACTTTCTTCACATGACACACATGTTCATTCCAACTTTTACTAAAGACAAGAATATCACCTAGATATACAAGAACAAATTCATCAATGAAAGGCCTAAAGAGATCATTCATGACCCTCACGAAAGTGGCTAGAGCATTGCAAAGTCCGAATGGTATCACCATCCATTGAAACAACCCCTATTTGGTCTTGAAGGCAATTTTCCACACATCCTGCTCTGCAATTTGGACCTGGTGATAACCACTACGCAAATTTTGTGAAATAAATAACATTCTTTAACTAATCTAATAAGTCATCAATGCAGGGAAGAGGGTAACGATTTTTCACTACGATTTTGTTTAGTGCTCAATAATCCACGCACATCCTCCATGTGCCATCTTTCTTCGGCACTAAGACAATCAATGAGCTGCATGGAGAAGTACTCGGTCTGATGACCCCTTGGTTCAATAATTCCTGTACTTGCTTTTTTATTTCCTCCATCTCAATGGTCGACATCCTATACATGCCGATATTCGGTAAAGGAGCGTCATGTTGAAAATGGATCTCGTGTTGGATTTCCCTCTTCGTAGGTAATCCTCTTAGTTCCTAAAACATCTCATCATAGTTAGAAATTAATTCACATAATTCCTTTTTATGCGCATGATCACAACCCTGGAAAGCATCGGATAATTCTGCATATTTTCCCCTTACAATCATAAGCATGCAACCCTTACTGGAATTCACCAACCTCTTCATTTGTCCTACACTTACAAGGCTGGCACTGATTTTAATTTGATGAGCCCTTACAATATATTCTACCCCATCTTTTGTGATTTGGTATTTGTTTACATGACGAAAGAAGATTGCCTTTCTATCATATAGATATGGACTCCCTAACACCATGTCACAGATATCCAATGGTATCACATCAAGTTTTACCTCATCCACTAACTTAGAAGCAATCAAAAATTTAACCTTACACTGCTTAGTTACATCCAGTTTTGATTTATCATGTATCCATCCAAGTGGGTAAGGTTTTGGATGTGGTGTAGTTTCCAAGCCTAGCTTCTTTACCAAGGACTCTGAAATTAATTTTTCTTGGGATCCGGTATCAAATAGAGTTTCCACTTTTGTATGATTTATGATAACTCTAATATGAAATAGTTCAATTCTCTTTCGTTCATTAGGAAGAGACTCATCTATTGAACTAGTGCCTTCATGTGATTCAAAATTAACATGAGGTGTAAGAGTACCTTTTGTTCCTACTGCTGTGATCAATGCTTCATCTCCCGAATCAGATCCAAGGTCTTGCTGCACAGTTGCCACTATCTTTTGCTTGCCTTTTCCTCCATACTTCTTTGGTCTCTTTTCCAGGTACTATTTCCAACAATGATCATCGTCATGACCTTCCTTTTTGTAGTGATTGCAATAAGGTCTTTCTCCTTCATCTTTCTTGGTTGATGTCGTCCTCTTCTCCTTTCCTTTTCCTTTCACTTTGGGTTTGCCATTTGGAGGTTTGAAAGGTGGTTTCTTGAAATGATCATCTCTTTCATTTTTTCCCCTGTTCTCAAGATGGATTGCCTTCACACTAGCGGAGTCAATAGTAGTTGGTTCAAACAATAATAATGAATGTCTAAGGTAACTATGTAATGATCCAATATACTTAGTTACTACTTCAGGTGAGTCAAGTGCAATGTCCAAATTAAGTGCCTATTTTCTAAATTCCTCTGTAAAGCTTTGAACATCCTGACCTCTGCCTTGCCTTAAGTATTGCCAATCCATTAAGGCTTTTTGTTTGTAACCCAAGGGATAGAATTGTTCCTTTAATTCAAAAATGAAATTAGGTCATGAGGAAAAAAGATTACCCACACTCTTACTACTTTGCAATTTGCTCTCCCACCAAACGAGAGCGGTGCTACTCAGCCGAAGAGAGGCCAGCTGAATCTTTTCCTCGTCCTCATCGATTTGCTAAATCCTGCAGTAGATTTCAATCTTCCTAATCCATTTGTTAAGCTTTTCTACATTACTTTCATCATTAAACATGGGAAGATCAAATTTGACATCTAATTTAAAGAAAGGTTTCTTAGATGCATCCCTTGAATTTCTATGATTATGGTGATGAGAGGAAGAAGAACTTTCACTCGTGGAAGGAGAAGGAGGGGGTTCTTCTCCACCATTTCCATGCGTTGAACCTTGTTCTTCTGGTTTTCTCTCTTCTTCTTTCTCTAGCCTTGAAAGCAACTGACCGACATTCTCTGCCATTGAATAGAAGGTTTTGCGGAAATTTCACTCCTCTTCAAGACGAGCCTCTTCATCTGCCATGTTTCTCCTTCGATGTGCATGCCCCACTTTGGGATTGAAAGACTTCAATTTCCCTTCACCTCTTTGGAGGTTGTTTCTTGTTAGCATACAAACATGCAATTCACATCTAAAAAAAATGACCTGCTCTGATACCACTTGATCCAGAATCCTTTGCTTATAGATGTGTTAAAGAATTACATGCATAAATTGTAGCTTAACAGAGAAAACTTAATGTTCACATGAAACAAGAGGAGAAACACATAAAGCATGAAAGAAGACAACAATACTTGATAATAGAGTTCATCCGTCTTGGACTACGTCTCCAAGCCCTGCTCGATCAATGGGGAGGCCTTCATTCATTAAATGGCATGAAAAAGAAGAGTACAAGCATCAGTTACAAAAAGGAGCCTTATACCTCCATACTGAAAAATGGCTGAAAAATGCAAAACTCTAATGGAGAAATGGAAAATACCATTGCATTTGTGGCGTCAAGAAGTGCTGAAACCATATAAAATTTGTCAAATGCTGACAAAATGAAAATTCGGCCCTCCTGCAAAATTCTACCTCAAACTACGTGCACTACCTCCTCTGCTTGAGCGCACTGAAAAATTGCGTTTAAATATAATTCTGAGGGAGGATTTATCAATAATGTTGTTGGTGCATTTGGTTATGATCTGTTTTAATAGGGATAAGGCCGAGAGGTCAAACCCTGCCTCCTCCTCTTTTATACATTACAACAATTTTTATTTTTTTATTTTTAATTTTTTTTTTGGTTGGGTCGGGCCCGCCCACCATACCCTCCTCTGCCTCTACATTTTTGATGGTCATTGCACTTGTGGGTTGGGTTGTTGGTTTTGGGTTGGGTCTATGCCCCAAGGGCCGACCCACCCACTCCGCTCTCATTTAAGGGTTGTTTCAATAGTCTGTGGGAGGGGCTGGGGGTCGTGGCCTGCCCCTCCACTAATTATATCATGTGGATAAATTTGGGGTGGTGGGATTCATGGCCTGCCACCCCCTTTCTTTTCATTTATATAAAACAAATTGCATTTTTTTGGAAATTCGATTTTGGACCAAAGGAGTCTTTTGAACTAGGCCACGATTTCGCTTGGAATCTTGCCAGAGTTGGCCGGATTCCATCTGCCAGAAAAGTGAAAATTGTTTCTTCGTTAAACCTGCCTAGTCATCAAAAGTCAACCCAACTTTGACTACCTCTATCTCCTTCATCCGAACTCGGATTGGAGTGTCGTTCACACTGTTGGAATTAGGGCGATAAGCACTTCGATCTGATGTCGAGTTAGTCACCTTTCCACCACTTTGAATTTTTGGATTTTTCCATGCCACTGTGTCTAAAGAACCACCTGGATCAGGAGGTGAACAAGAATCCCCTTCAGATTTTGTCTGAGTATGAGAACATCAAAAGAAATGTTGGTGAGAGTGTGCAAGACTACTTTGTGAGGTTTAATATAGTATACAATGCTATTCCTGCAAATGTTAAACCACCTGAGGGATTGGCTTTGCTGAAGTTTCCAGATGGTTTCAATATTGATATGGCATATCAGTTGCAGGAACATGATACTACAACACTAGAAGACATGCAAAAGAATGTTGTGATTGTAGAAGCAAACTTGTTGGCCAAAAGGGAAAGAATGAGATCCAAGAAAAGAGCGACCGTGCAAGAAGAATCATCTACTTCAGATGTAAAAATGGATACATTGATTCGAACAATGGAAAGGATGGTTGACTAGTTATCCATCACAGATAGACCTGAACCTAAAATCCAAAATAAAAATTTTAGAGGCCAGAAGCAACCCCAATTTTGAATCAAGCAAAGGGAACGAAAAGCACCAGAATGACCAACACAACAACAACAGCAGATTAGAACTCCCTTACAGCAGAATTATGTTGAAGGAATGGAAGAAGAAGATGAGGACGATCTGGTAATTGAAAAAAATCACTTTTTCACGGCTGACGGTATGCCCATATTTTTGACCGAAGATGAAGAATATGCAGAAGTTCCAGACATTCAAATGGATGAGGATTACATCTTAGCAAGTGATGTGGTTTTGGAGGCTGAATCTGATGATTATCAGCGTGGTTATATGAATTCTTTGACTGCACAACAGAGGCGGTACTCTTTAAGGATCAGAGATGTACCGGTAAAACCCATTCAGAAAAGAATGGATTGAATGATGTAGATTCTTTTGTTTTGTACTCTGATAGTGGATTGAATGATGTAGATATTCAGCTTGTAGAGGTAGATGATGTACCAAAAATTTCCGAGAATTTTAGAGCAGTTCTTAATCAAGAAAAAGAAAAAATAGCAGTTTCTTCTGAGTAGCCTACACAGCAACAAAAGGTTAGTGAGGAATATAAAAATGAAGTAAACAATGAAGGTAAGGTTGAGAATAAAATAGAATTCCAGCAGCTAGCAGATGAAATCGGCCTTTGGAGCATGGACTTCGATGGTGATGTGGGTAAAGATGATGCCAGTATTAGAATTTGGATTCGAAGCCCTGCTTTCCAGCCTACAAAAGACCCAAGTAGTGTTAGAGTATGTTCCTACAAGTTAGCTTTTGATTTCTCTAATAATGAAGCGGAGTATGAGGTGTTGATTACAGGTCTAAATTTTTTGAAGAAACTGGGCGCGAAAAAGATTTCTCTATATGGTGATTCAGAGCTGGTGATTAAACAAGTAAAAGGAGAATATCAAGCAAAGCATCCGCTGATGAGAGCCTACAGAAATGCAATTCTAGATATTTTGAAGTTGTTTCTAGAATACACCTTGACAGCAGTACCCCAAAGTCAAAAAATGATTCCAGATTCACTCGCCACTGCAGCAAGCAGTTTGAAGATTCCAATGAATTCTAGCAATAAATTTGAAATTCATGTCAAACATAGGCCTACTATTCCTGATAATTTGAGGTATTGGCAAGTTTTTTGGGATGACAATGAAATTAATGCCTTTTTTTCAGAATGAAGGAAAGTTTAAGAATGCTTTTATTGATGATGTTTGTGATGCTGATGAATAAGACATTGAGGTAAATCAGATGGAGGTTTTACAGCTAAAGGATAATGTTATTCCTAGAGGTCTCATACCTTTATAGGAGCTCTTTGATCAAGATGATGTGGCAAGAAAACCAACCTTGGTTCCTACAGACAAGGGAGTTGAAGATGTAAATCTTGGAACAAGAAACCAACCCAAGCTTGAAAAGTTATCAAAAGCATTGTCTCCCGAAGCAAATGCTAAGTATGTTAAGTTGCTTTCTGAATTTTCTGATTTTTTTGTGTGGGATTATTCAGATTTGAAAGTGTATGACAAGAACATCATTCAGCATATTATTCCTATCAAGCCAGATCAAAAACCTTTTCGACAAAAGTTGAGAAGAATCAATCCAAAGTTGCTGCCATCCATCGAGAAAGAGGTAAATAGATTGTTTAAAGCTGGCATCATTGTTCCAATTAGATTTTCTAATTGGACTTCAAATTTGGTCCCAGTACGAAAGAAGACCGGAGAGATAAGGTTGTGCATAGATTTCCGAAACCTCAACAAAGTGTCCTTAAAGGATAATTACCCTCTTCCTAAGATGGACCATATTCTGCAAAGAGTAGTTGGAGCATCACGAATGTCATTACTAGATGGCTACTCGAACTATAATCAGATCTTGGTGCATGAAAAAGACCAAGACAACACTGCCTTCACAACACCATGGCAAACTTTTCAGTATACCAAGATGCCATTTGGGTTGAAGAATGTCGGAGCCACTTTTCAGCGAGCGATGGACATAGCTTTTGCTAATGACGAGGATGTTTTCTTGGTAGTCTATTTAGATGATTTGAGAGTATTTTCTGGTTCTGATAATGAGCTTTTTCACCATCTAAGGATTGTTTTTCAAAAATGTAGGAAGTTCGGGATTTCTCTAAACCCAAAAAAGAGTCTTTTTGCCATGAAAGAAGGTAAACTCCTTGGTCATATAATTTCTAAAGATGGTATTTGCATTGATCCTTCAAGGGTGGAGGCAATCCAGCAAATAGACTTCCACGCAACAAAAAAGAGATCCAAGCTTTCAATGGTAAGATGAATTTCTTACGCAGATTTATACCAAATTTGGATGAGCATTTACATGAATTAACTAATATGTTGAAGAAGGATAGCACTGTGAAATGGACTGACGATGCCATGAAATCATTAAACTTGGTAAATTTTTGTTTGACCATAGCCGCAGTTTCGATCAGTCCTGATTATACTCATGATTTTATTATATTTTCACTTGCATATGAGCACACTATGGCAGCGGTGTTGATGTGAAAGAGGGATCAGGTGGAGCAACCCATTTCGTTTTTCAGTAGGACTATTAGAGATGCTGCCTTGCATTACAATATCATTGAGAAACAAGCTCTGGCTCTTATAAAAGCATTGAAGGATTTTAGAGTATACATTCTACATTCACACACCATAGCATATGTTCCCAACACAGCTATCAAAGATGTTCTCATGCAAACTGATCCGGAGGGAAGAAGAGGTAAGTGGATAGTGGCAATGTTGGAGTATGATCTTGAGATTAAGCCTACCAAAATGATCAAAGGACAAGGCTTGGCGAAACTAATGGCTGAATCAAATTTGCACACTCTAGACATAAATCTCATTACAGCAATGTCAGATGATGAAGATGGTGGCTCACTCATTCAAGTATCAAAAATATTTCTCAAATCACCTTGGTATTATGATATAGTTTATGTTCTTCAAAATCTTTCGCCGCCTCCTAGAATGTCAAGAAGTAAAGGTAGATCACTAAAAATAAAGTCTGCAAAATTCTGCATCTTAAATAGTGCTCTCTATTAGAAAGACCCAGGAGGGATTCTTCTTAATTGTTTGGTTGAAGATGAAGCTCAGCAGGTGATGAATGATTTTCATAGAGGTGAATGTGGTGGTCATTTGTTTTGGAAAACAACAACTAACAAAGTGTTGAGAGCAGGATATTATTGGCCAACTTTGTTTTCAGATTTATATAAGAGGGTCATGAGCTGCCATGAATGCCAAGTTTTTCAGGGAAAAAGGAAGTTGCTTCCTCTTCCTCTGAATCCATTTGAAGTAAATGAACCTTTCCAGTAGTGGGGACTTGATTACATAGTAGAAATCAATATTACATCATCAGCACAATACAGATGGGTTTTGACAGCTACCGATTACTTCACCAAGTTGATTGAGGCCATTCTGACAAGGCAAGCCACGAACACGGTAATTATCTAGTTTTTAGAATCTAATATCTTGTCTTGTTTTGGTTGCCCTCACACGATTATAACAGATAATGCAGTAGCATTTAAGTCAAAGAGGATGGTCAAGTTTTGCAACAAGTAAAATATTACATTGGGTCATTCCATGGCATACTACTTGCAGGGCAATGGATTGGCTGAGTCATCAAATAAATCCTTGGTGAACATTATCAAGAAAATGTTGGAGGCTAGCAAGAAGAATTGGCATCTAAAGCTTGTTAATGCCTTGTGGGCCGACAGAGTGAGCAACAAGAAATCAATAGGTATGTCATCTTTTGAGTTGGTTTATGGTACTGATACGGTATTTCCCACATCACTTGCAGTCCCGGACATGAGATTATTACAGGAAGGATGATATTCAGCGCATGATTAATCAAATGATTCACCTTCAGAAAACAAGGGAAGGGGTTTCTCAAAACACTTTCTGGCTGCAAGAGAAGATAAAGAATATTTATGACCGCAAAACCAAGGCAGAATAGTTTCAGCTGGAAGATGTATCGCTGTGATGGGATGCACAAAATGAAGAAAAAGGAAAGCATGGTAAGTTTGACTATCTATGTAAAGGACCATATATAATCTTATCCTATCGAGGATAGAATGCATTTTTGTTAAAGGAAATGGATGGTCAAGGGTGCTCAGGAGGACCAGTGAATGGTAGGCTCCTGAAACACTACTACTTTTGATGTTGTTCCCTGAAGTTGCTTCACCATCATTGTATATATCGATTTACTTTTCCTTGCAACATTTCAAGTACACTTTCATCTAAGCTTGGGGCCTGAAGAGAAAGCTATAAAGCTTGAATGTTTTGTGTTGAGTTTGGTGGATTTTGTTTTGAGTCAAGTTTAGAGTCGATCGTGAGTCATTTTTCAGTTCATATTGAGTCATTATTCTTTAAAATTGTAAAAAAAAAAAAAACTTTTTTTCTTTTTTCTTTTAGCCTTTTGTTTGTTTGACCGTATTGGCCCAATCAGATAGGCACTTGGTCTACGGTGTTCTTTACACCTCCAATGAGCTGCCATCCCCAATAAGGCCAACGTTAGTGTCAGTATCTATATACTTCCATCAGGGATCAAATTTTCTCTTTGCATTTTCATTTTAATGGTCCCATACTGAAACTTTTACATCATTTCATTAGGTCATGTCAATCTAATTCACTGGTGGTTGTCTTCTCCTTAGAAAATCTAATTTCTTCCTCATAAAGTACACTTGCTGACCCATTTTTAGGTTGTATTCAATCATGGTTTCATGGTCAAGATGCAATCATGTTTTCATTAGGTCTTAGGACATGTTTTCATTAGGTATTAGGGTTTCATTTCCAAGGTCAAAGGCATGATTTAAAGGTGTAAATGAAGGGCAGCAAGGTGATGAGGATGATATATAAATCAAGAATGATGGCTAGTAAGTCATAGTCACTATATAATTATATTTTTAACTAATGTAACTTTCACCTCAAAAAACATGTTTTTGAGGTGAAAACAGAGTATTTTGAGTTAATTTATATTTCTTATGTAATTTTAGGTCACTTTATGTAATAGATGATCCTGGCTGCACCAATGCATCTCTCCTTGCTACAAGACAAAGAACCACTGCAAAAATCAATTCAAATTGAGCATCATCCACCTGAAAGGGAATAATGAAGAAAAGGCATTAAAACAGAGATTTGAAAAAGGTCAAGGAACATTAGAAAGTGGGTTTTTCTAGTGAAAAATCAAAATATACTCCTATATAAGGTGTCACAATTTATTTTCAAACTCATCATTCTCATTTGGCAAAGAAGGAGTCAAAAGGTGAAGAAAAGAGGAGAAGTTGAGTGAGTTTTGGGCCAACGAGAAGTGGCGCTGCGCTTCTAGAGTTTGGCATTGCGCGTTTGAGGCAGTGAAGGTGGCGTTATGTGTTCAGGTCGAAGCATTGCACATACAGGCTGAGCGCTGCGTGTAGGGCGATTCTGGCAATGTAAAATAACACTGCGTTGTGCGTTTAGGAGGGCGTTGCACGCCTGTAGTAGGCACTGTGCATTGAGTAGCAAGGGCCAAAGGAGCCTCCAGCTTCTTAAAAATGTCCAAAATCACCATCTCATCCCTCAAGCAAGTTTCCTTACTATACTTCATCATTGGTTTGCAATTGAAGTTTTTAAAGGTAATTTACATTGGCAAAAGAGAAACCCTGGATTCTTCCTCAATTACACCCTATAAACCCTAATCCCCATTATTTCTCCCACCACCTATCACTAAAGCCCTGAAATCCCTCCCCTATATCACTCCATAACATTTTATACCCCTTCATCCTTCATCCCACAAGCTATACTTCAAAAAAGGACCCAAGCCCCTCTCCCTCATTTTCATCATTCATACCCTTCCATTCATTTCCTAGCCCACAAAATACCTCACAAGGTCATCTCCCATTCCCTTATTCCTCATCACTATTACTCACTCCCTTCATCCCTTTCTAGGAGTTCACAGTGTCAAAATTTTCAAACATGGATAGAGGAGACAGAGACTATGAGGAGGATGAAAACACCGGCAGTGACAGTTCCACAAATAGACCTAGGCATCAGAGAAAACCACACAAGGGAGGCAGAATTATCAGGGAAGAGCCAAACCTCAGAGAATTGCAGGCATCTCAGTTGGTTATCACTTGTTTCAGGAATATAGGGTGCTATGAGTTCTGTGAGCAAGTAGAGAGAGTTCAAAACCATCCTGAGCTCACCAAGATTTTTGTGGCCAATCTTCATGACAACAAGGTGACTCTTGCTGGGGTGACATTTAAAGTTTTGCCTCCATTATTGTGGATGCAACTAGGATTCCAAATGTAGGAGAGAAGTGGTACAAGGCACAAGACCTGGATGAACACTATTATGAACCTTATATCAAACCCAGGTACAGAAATGACACAAAAAGGATTTTTCCTTTTAGATTTCTTGAAGACAAGTATGCCCCGATGATGAAAATCATCATGAAATATTTCACTTGTGAGGGGAAATTTTCCAGACTATAGACCTATCACATCAGGCTTCTCATGCACTTTACCAGGGTGAGGATGTTAAGCCTCCCTTATTTCTTGTTCAGGAATATTGAGAATATGGCCCACTTTGTGCAGAAAACGCCATACCCTCAGCAGATGAGTAGTCTTTATCATTATTCCCTAATAAAGATGATTGTGCTTCATCATCTTAACCTCCTCAACATCTCTTGGGATACATTTATTGCTCATGAAATCTTCGGGATCCTCAAATTCCTCCACCAGTGTCCCAAGAATCAGGAGGACCTTTTAGCAGTGCTCAGGTGAAGACAGATGCGAAGGCCAAAAAGACTAGAGCTACTGAGGTGCCTGGGACCTACATGACATACCAGAGGGGCACAAGAAGATTGTTTGCAGCTGATAGAAAAGTGTTTTCTCCACTTAGTGTGGAAGGGGCCTTGCGTTCTTCATCCACTCATAGGAAAATTCTTGCTCCACAGGGTGTGGAAGGGGCTTTTCCTTCTTCATCAACACAGTAGGAACAGGTGCAGCATCTGCAAAAAGGGAAAGAAAAGGTGCAGGTGGAAGATATTGATGATGAAGAGGAAAGAGACTTTGATTTGATGGAGCATGATGAGCCAGAATAGTATTATATTTAGCATAGCATAGAAACAATTGACATAGAGGCTCAGGATGAAGCAAAAATAGTGAACATTGTCATACAGGAGAAAGAGGCTCAAATCCAAGAATTGATTGACAATTTAGAGAGAGCCAAGTATGTCATAACATATCTGGAACAAGAGAACAAGCAACTGAGTGATAAGCAGGTCCTCATGGAGCTGGAACTTCTCAAGATAAAAAGACGAGGTCACTTTGACTCCAATTGAGAAGGAAATTGAGTGTGATAGGAGATTTGGCTTAAAAGAGTCAATTTGCACTTAGAGAAGCTATTGCAAAAGGCCAATAGGGACAACCATATCATCAGGAGCATGGCTTACCACAATAGGACTCAGAACAAAATTTGCAACATGAGGGTCAAACAGATGAAAGCAAGGCTAAGATGGGCTCTAAAAGGCAAAAAAGAGGAGGATAGGCTTAGGTTGCTTGCTGAATATTCCTTGTCTCATCAAGATATTTGATGATGGTGCTGCTCACTAATTTTGGTCAAGTTTGGAGGAGTTTTTGTTTTTGCAAATTTTGAAACTTCTAAACACAGAAAATTTGGCTCAATGGGCAGTGCCACTGTCACTACGCTTTTCCTAGGGGCACCCAATGGACAAATGGCTTACATTTTTAGATTCATAGCAATGAGCACATGCACTCTATGGATTTGCTAAGTTTTGGGGGCAGAATTGGCCCACAAAAAAGTCACAAAACACCCTAAAAATGACCTTTCTGCCACTTTTTGGACACACAGAAGTAGTCTTGGGAGAATCAACTTTTCAGGGGTCAAATGAGCTTCAAATGAATACATTGTAGGTGTTTTTAAAATTAGACTTGAATATATTTCCAATGAGTTATCATGAGCTTAATTTGGATGCTGGTAAGGCCTCTGAAAGGGACCTAAAAGTGGCGCTGTGCGCTGGACTAGTGGCGCTGCACGTAGGACAAATTTTGCACAGGATGGCCATTTTTCTATGTTTTGACTGTGTTCATGGATTTTCTCTCATGGAGGATGTTTTACTGATGTAAATGATGACTTGGCTTGTAAGTATGATGGATAATTTGTAGTAGACGGTAGATTCATTAGATTAAAAGTCATTTTGAGCACAAATAAATCAGTTTCCTCACTTTTAGAGGCAAGTTGTTAGGATGCCTAAATTTCAATTTCTTGTTCAGTGTTGCTTATATTAGCTCCTCATCTTAGGGATTTGACCCCTGAGGATGGGAGGAGGTTGAAAAAATGCCTATATCTTCTTCTTCTTTCTCATTGTAAAGGGCTAGAATCAACTAGATGCTTATGCCTTGATTGTACATCATTTTGTAGCAGTTTCGCAGGAGATTAATAAAAATTGCAGCTATTTCTTTGGGATCCATGTAGTATGGAGTTTAGTTCAGTTTCTTATCTTGTGATCATATGTTAATATGTTTTTTGTACTTCATTAATCATTTCATTGCTTCTAAGTGAATGTTTTCAAGTTGATATGCAGAATTCATAACATCACTGCTCTACTTTGGGGAAATATTCACCATTATATGTTTTATACAGTTTAGGAAGGATCCATGGTAATCAAATGCTCTTCCTAGCTTCTCACCAGTCTTAAAACACCTCACCCATCAAGCCCTAGAGTGTTAAACCTTATGCCTACCTTGCCCCATTGAACACCCTGCAATTTTGACCTAATTCCCTAGCCCTAATTGTCTGGATCCTCGTGATCCAGCAAAGCACCCTCATAATCAAATCAAACCTTGTGCTACTATACCTAGCCTAATATCCTTTTCCTGGTCCAGTCATCTTGGCTAAGATCCTTATGGAGAGATCCCTCTACCAGCCTAGTAGGGCTAGCTACTTGGATAAGCGTGGTTTGTGGTTACCCTGGCATTTCTTTCCTTTAGCCTAAGGTTCAATCCAGGTGCTAACATAGTGGCGACCATACTGGGGACACGAAAGATTAATCACCCTGGTAATATCTTTCATTTGAATTCTTAAGCTTGTGGATGATGAGTTTTAGAATTTACTAGGCTAAATTGGAAAGTTGTAAAGCAATATATAAAATTTAAAAATTGAGCACACTGGCTTCTCGAAAGTACACCAGTTCCAATCCAGATCCGAATCCTCCAACCATTGTCGGTGATCCTCATAAAATTGGGTGGAAATCTAAGAAAGATGCAGAGAAATTTAGTGTAGCAGAAGAACAATCAAGTGAATTTTTCATTCGTCGTGTTCATTCACTCTCGGAAAGGTTAGACACTCTGCAAGATATTGAATTTGATATTCATTTTGAGAAAAGTCTATTTTGCAGTAAGTCTTTGAGTTGGATTAATCAAATAGTTGTTGATTCTTCTATATCTCTTGATAACCCCGTTGAATACATGTTTACACAAATTAAATCAGAGTCACAACTTATTCATGCTCTCGATCAGTTGCAAAACCTTTCTTCAAACGTAGACACTAGGGTGAAAAATAGGCCATCTTTTAATTTTGAAATAGCTCCTTTACATCTACTGCAACTCAAACAATTCCTTACCCACTGCTTTCATCTTTACAGATTGTTCATACTACTCCAACTGTTGTTAATTCCCCTTTGAATATACCGAGTACCCCAATCCTTGCTTTAAATCCACCTCCCCCACCTCGAGTTATGGCTGCCCGATATGCACCCCTTTTTTTACCTCAAAGTATTGGTGCCATGCCCGCTGATTATCAAACCAAAATACTTTCTTTGATTCCACTCAAACCATTACAGCTCAATAGCATGTAGATAAAATGAATGATTTCTTTGACCTACATGAAATAGAAATTGAATATGTGACAATGAGGTTGTTTGTACAAAGCTTTGGAGGTGAAGTTCGGAAATGGTTCAGAGCCTTACCAGTAGCTTCTATCACCACTTTACCAATCCTCCATAGGCAATTCCTGGATCGATGAGAGGTGAAGAATAATCCCCTTTAGATTTTTTCTGAGTATGAGAAAATCAAAAGAAATGTTGGCGAGAGTGTGCAAGACTATTGTGTGAGGTTTAATACAGTATACAATTCTATTCTTGCAAACATTAAACCACTAGAGGAATTGGATTTGCTCAATTTTCCGGATGGTTTCGATACTGATATGGCATATCAGTTGTGGGAACATGATCCTACAACACTAGAAGACATGCACAAGAATGTTGTGAGTGTAGAAGCAAACTTGTTGGCCAAAAGAGCAAGAATGAGATCCGAGAAAAGAGTGACCGTGAAAGAAGAAGTATCTACTTCAAATGTAAAAATGGATAAACTGATTTGAACAATGGAAAGGATGGTTGACCAGTTATCCGTCACAGATAGACTTGAACCTCAAATCCAGAATCCAAACTTTAGGGGCCAGCAACAGCCCCAATTCCGAATCAAGCAGAGAGAGCAAAAAGCACTAGATCAACCAACACAACAACAACAAGAGATCAGAACTCCCTTACAGTAGAGTTATGTTCAAGGAATGGAAGAAGAAGATGAGGATGATCCGGTAATTGAAACAAATCACTTTTTGACTGCTGATGGTATGTCCATATTTCTGACCAAAGATGAAGAATATGCAGAAGTTCCAGACATTCAAAGGGATGAGGATTACATCTTAGAAAATGATGTGGTTTTGGAGGCTGAATCTGATGATTATTAGTGTGGTTATATGAATTCTTTGACTGCATAGCAAAGGGAGTACTCCTTAAGGAGCAAAGATGTACTAGTCAATCCCATTCAGAAAATAAAGGATGTGCAATCAAAAAAATATTCCTCAAACACTCAGAAGAAAGGAAAAGAGATTGTTGATCTGAATCGTAGAAAGGTACTATCAACAGGTACCGCTACAAATGAGAAGAACAATCAACAAAAAGATAGTGCAACGAAAGAGAAAACAGATAAGAATGACATTAGTGTCAAAGAGGTAGAGAAAGTTTCATCTTTTAAATTTAGAAAGTGAAATTGCTAAATTGAAAGTGTCCATTCCTTTGACTGAGCTTGTTAAGAATAGCAACTATAAACACCATGTATCTAGAATATTTCAAATAGATCCTTTGACTGACATGGTGAATTTCAAGGACAATCATCCTAAACTCATTTTTGGTCCAGCCATAGAAGGTCAGCCTGAAGATAGTGAAGTCCCTCCCTTTTATCTGAGTCTTAGATTGGATGAGTATATTCTCCATAATGCTATGTTAGATTCTAGAGCTTCCCACAATTTGATGCCCAAAGCCATTATGGAAAATTTGGGCCTGGATATCACCAGGAAATATCATGATTTGTACTCATTTGATTCTGGTAGAGTTTGTTGCATTGGTCTCATCAAATATTTGGTGGTTTCTTTAGATCAAATCCCAGCCAAAAATGTCTTGATGGATGTGGTAGTTGCTGATATACCACCACGATTTGGTATGCTCTTATCTAGATCGTGGGGAGCCAAACTCAAAGGAACTTTACAACCTGACTTCTCTTATGCTAGAATCCATGTTTTTGGTCAATTGAGGAAGTTGTATCGGGAAAAGAAAATGAAGTATATGATTACTAGTAAAGAGAAGCCTGTGAATCATCCGATAATTTTTGTACATACTAATTTAGAGTCTTTTGTTTTGTACTCTGATAGTAGATTGAATGGTGTAGATATTCAGCTTGTAGAGGTAGATGATCTACCAGAAATTTCCGAGAATTTTAGAGCAGTTCTTAATCAAGAAAAAAAAAAAATAGCAATTTCTTCTTAGCAGCCTACACAGCAGCAAAAGGTCAGTTAAGAGCAGAAAAATGAAGTAATCAGTGAAGGTAAGTTTGAGAATAAAAGAGAATTCCAACATCTAGGAGATGAAGTCGGCCTTTGGAGCATGGACTTCGATGGTGCTGCGGGTCAAGACGGTGTCGGTATTGGAATTTGGATTCGAAGCCCTACTTTCCAGCTTGCCAAAGTCCCAAGTAATGTTAGAGTATTTTCCTACAACTTAGCTTTTGATTGCTCTGATAATGAAGCGGAGTATGAGGCGTTGATTACAGGTCTAAAAATTTTGAAGAAACTGGGTGCGAAAAGGATTTCTATGTATGGTGATTTAGAGCTGGTGATTAAACAACTAAAAGGAGAATATCAAGCAAAGCATCTGCGGATGAGAGCCTAAAGAAATGAAGTTCTAGATATTTTGAAGATGTTTCTGGAATACACCTTGACAGCAGTACCCTGAAGTCAAAACATCATTGCAGATTCACTCACCACTACAGCAAGCAATTTGAAGATTCCAATGAATTCTAGCAATAAATTTGAAATTCATGTCAAACATAGGCCTACTGTTCCTAATAATTTGAGGTATTGGAATTTTTTTGGGATGATAATGAAATTAATGCCTTTTTTTAGAATGAAGGAAAGTTTAAGAATGCTTTTATTGATGATGTTTGTGATTTCGATGAACAAGACATTGAGGTAAATCATATGGAGGTTTTACAGCTAAAGGATAATGTTATTCCTTGAGGTCTCATACCTTTAGAGGAGATCTTTGATCAAGATGATGTGGCAAGAAAACCAACCTTGGCTCCTATGGAAAAGGGAGTTGAATATGTAAATCTTGGAACAGTAGACCAGCCCAAGCTTGTAAAGTTATAAAAAACATTGTCTCCCGAAGCAAAGGCTAAGTATGTTTAGTTGCTTTCTGAATTTTCTGATTTTTTTGCAGGATTATTCAAATTTGAAAGTGTATGAAAAGAACATCATTCAGCATACTATTCCTATCAAGCCAGATCAAAAACCTTTTAGACAAAAGTTGAGAAGAATTAATCCAAAGCTGCTGCCATCCATCGAGAAATAGGTAAATAGATTGTTTAAAGCTGGCATCATTGTTCCAATTAGATTTTCTGATTGGATCTTGAATTTGGTTCTGGTATGAAAGAAGACCGGAGAGATAAGGTTATGAATGGATTTCCGAAACCTCAACAAAGTGTCCTTAAAGGATAATTACCCTCTTCCTAAGATGGACCACATTTTGCAAAGAGTAGTTGGAGCATCACGGATGTCACTACTAGATGGCTACTTGGGCTATAATTAGATCTTGGTGCATGAAAAAGACCAAGACAAAACTGCCTTCACAACACCATGGGGAACTTTTCAGTATGCCAAGATGCCATTTGGGTTGAAGAATGCCGGAGCCACTTTTCAACGGGCGATGGACATAGATTTTTCTAATGAGAAGGATGTTTTCTTGGTAGTCTATTTAGATGATTTGACAGTATTTTCTGGCTTTGATGATGAGTATTTGCACCATCTAAGGATCATTTTTCAGAAATGTAGGAAGTTCGAGATTTCTCTAAACCCGAAAAAGAGTCTTTTTGCCATGGAAGAAGGTAAACTCCTTGGTCATATAATTGTTAAAGATGGTATTCGCATTGATCCTTCAAGGGTGGAGGTAATCCAGCAAATATACTTTCCGCACAACAAAAAGGAATCCAAGCTTTCAATGGTAAGATGAATTTCTTACGCAGATTTATACCAAAGTTTGCTGAGCATTTACGTGAATTAACTAATATGTTGAGGAAGGACAACACTGTGAAATGGACCGAGGATGCCATGAAATCATTTAACTTGGTAAATTTTTCTTTGACCACAACCCCAGTTTTGATCAGTCCTGATTATACTCATGATTTTATTATATTTTCATTTGCATCTAAGCACACTATGGTTACGGTGTTAATGAAGAAGATGGATCAGCTGGAGTAACCCATTGCTTTTTTAAGTAGGACTATTAGAGATGTTGCCTTGCATTACAATATCATTGAGAAACAAGCTCTGGTTCTTATGAAATCATTGAAGGATTTCAGAGTATACATTCTGCATTCACATACCATAGCATATGTTCCTAACGTAGCTGTCAAAGATGTTCACATGCACACTGATCCGGAGGGAAGAAGAGGTAAGTGGATAGCAACAATATTGGAGTATGATCTTGAGATTAAGCCTACCAAACTGATCAAAGGACAAGGCTAGGAAAAACTGATGGCTGAATCAAATCTACACACTCTAGACATAAATCTCATTGTAGCAATGTCAGATGATGAAGATGGTGGCTCACTCATTCAAGTATCAGAAATGTTTCTCAAATCACCTTGGTATTCTGATATATTTTATGTTCTTCAGCATCTTTCACCGCCTCCTGGAATGTCAAGAAGTAAAGGTAGATCACTAAAACTAAAGTCTGCAAAATTCTGCATCTTAAATAGTGCTCTCTATTGGAAAGACCCAGGAGGGATTCTTCTTAATTGTTTGGTTGAAGATGAAGCTCAGCAGATGATGAATGATTTTCATGGAGGTGACTGTGGTAGTCATTTGTTTTGGAAAAAAACAGCTAATAAAGTGTTGAGAGAAGGATATTATTGGCCAACTTTGTTTTCAGATTTATATAAGACAGTCATGAGCTCCCATGAATGCCAAGTTTTTCAGGGAAAAAGGAAGTTGCTTCCTCTTCCTCTGAATCTAGTTGAAGTAAATGCACCTTTCCAGCAGTGGGGACTTGACTTCATAGGAGAAATCCATCCTACATCGTCAACACAACATAGATGGATTTTGGCAGCTATCGATTACTTCACCAAGTGGATTGAGGCCATTCCGACAAGGCAAGCCACGGACACAGTAATTATCTAGTTTTTAGAATCTAATATCTTGTCTCATTTTTGTTGCCCTCAGAAGATTATAACAGATAATGCAGCATCATTTAAGACAAAGAGGATGGTCAAGCTTTGCAACAAGTAAAATATTACATTGGGTCATTCCACGACATATTACCAGTAGGGCAATGGATTGGCTGAGTCATCAAATAAATCCTTGGTGAACATTATCAAGAAAATGTTGGAGGCTAACAAGAAGAATTGGCATCGAAAGCTTGTTAATGCCTTGTGGGCCGATAGAGTGAGTAGCAATAAACCAATAGGTATGTCACCTTTTGAGTTGGTTTATGGTACTGATACGGTATTTCTCACATCACTTGCAGTCCTGGTCATGAGATTATTACAAGAGCCTGGCACTGAAGAGGATGATATTCAGCGCAGGATTAATCAAATGATTCACCTTCAGCAAACAAGGGAAGAGGTTTCTCAAAACACTTTCCGGTTGCAAGAGAAGATAAAGAAGATTTATGACCGCAAAACTAAGGCAGAAAAGTTTCAGCTCGAAGATGTAGTGCTGTGATGGGATGCATGAAATTAAGAAAAAGGAAAGCATGGTAAGTTTGAAAATCTATGGAAATGACCGTATAAAATCTCAGCCTATCAAGGACAGCATGCATTTTTGTTAAAGGAAATGGATGGTCAAGAGTGCTCAGAAGGACCAGTGAATGGTAGGCTCTTGAAACACTACTACTTTTGATGTTGTTCCCTGAATTTGCTTCACCGTCATTGTATATACCGGTTTACTCTTCCTTGCAAGATTTCAAGTACACTATCATCTGAGCTTGGCGCCTGAAGAGAAGGCTATAAATATTGAATGATTTGTGTTGATTTTGGTGGATTTTGTTTTGAGTCAAGTTTAGAGTCAGTCATGAGTCAGTTTTCAGTTCGTATTGAGTCATTATTCTTTAAAATTGTAAAAAGAATTTTTTTTTTTTTTTTTTTAGTCTTCTATTTGTTTGACTGTATTGGCCCAATTAGCTAGGCACTTGGTCTATGGTGTTCTTGACACCTCCAAGGAGCTACCATCCCCAATAAGTCCAATGTTAGTGTCAGTATCTACATACTTCCATCAGGGATCAAATTTTCTCTTTGAATTTTCATTTTAGGGGTCCCATATTGAAATTTTTACATCCTTTCATTAGGTCATGTCAAGCTAATTCACTGATGGTTGTCTTCTCCTCAGAAAATCT
This sequence comes from Pinus tabuliformis, assembly GCA_031772625.1. Lineage (NCBI taxonomy): Eukaryota > Viridiplantae > Streptophyta > Pinopsida > Pinales > Pinaceae > Pinus > Pinus tabuliformis. The sequence goes on from CM062804.1 coordinate 1,012,048,071, forward strand.
AATTTCTCCCTCATAAAGTACACTTGCTGACCCATTTTCAGGTTGTATTCAATCATGGTTTCATGGTCAAGATGCAATCATGTTTTCATTAGGTCTTAGGACATGTTTTCATTAGGTCTTAGGGTTTCATATCCAAGGTCAAAGGCATGATTTAAAGGTGTAAATGAAGGGAATCAAGGTGATGAGGATGATAAATAAATCAAGAATGATGGCTAGTAAGTCATAGTCACTATATAATTATGTTTTTACCTAATGTAATATTCACCTCAAAAAAGATATTTTGAGGTGAAAATAGAGTATTTTGAGTTAATTTATATTTCTTATGTAATTTTAAGTCACTTTACGTAATAAATGATCCTAGATGCACCAATGCATCTCTCCTTGCTACAAGACAAAGAACCACTGCAAAAATTAGTTCAAATTGAGCATCATCCAACTAAAAAGGAACAATGAAGAAAAGGCATTAAAACAGAGATTTGAAAAAGGTCAAGGAACATTAGAAAGTGGGTTTTTCTAGTGAAAGATCAAAATATACTCCTATATAAGGTGTAACATTTTATTTTCAAACTCATCATTCTCATTTGGCAAAGAAGGAGTCAAAAGTTGAAGAAAAGAGAAGTTGAGTGAGTTTTGGGCCAAGGAGAAGTGGCGTTATGCATACAGGCTGAGTGCTGCGCGTAGGGTGATTCCAGTAGTGTAAAATAACACTGCGTTGCACGTTCAGGAGGGATCTGTGCGCCTGTAGCAAGTGTTGTGCATTGAGTAGTAAGGGCCAAAGGAGCCTCCAGCTTCTTAAAAACGTCCAAAATCACCATCTCATCCCTCAAGCAAGTAAGTGTCCTCACTATACTTCATCATTGGTTTGCAATTAAAGTTTTTAAAGGTAATTTACATTGGCAAAAGACAAACCCTAGATTCTTCCTCTGTTACATCCTAGAAACCCTAACCCCCATTATTTCTCCCACCACCTATCACTAAAGCCCTTAAATCCCTCCCCTATATCACTCCATAACATTTTATACCCCTTCATCCTTCATCCCACAAGATATATTTAAAAAAAGGACCCAAGGCCCTCTCCCTCATTTTCATGATTCATAACCTCCCATTCATTTCCTAGCCCACCAAATACCTCACAAGGTCATCTCCCATTCCCTTATTCCTAATCACTCTTGCTCACTCCCTTCATCCCTTTCTAGGAGTGCACAACCTCAAAATTTGCAAACATGGACAGAGGAGACAAAGACTATGAGGACGATGAAAACGCCGATAGTGACAGTTCAACAAATAGACCTAGGCATCAGAGAAAACCACACAAGGGAGGTAGAATTATCAGGGAAGAGCCATCAAACCTCAGAGAATTGTAGGCCTCTCAGTTGGCTGTCAGTTGTTTCAGGGATCTAGGGTGCTATGAGTTCTGTGATCAGGTAGAGAGAGTTCAACACCATCCTGAGCTCACTAAGATTTTTGTGGCCAATGTTCGTGACAACAAGTTGACTCTTGCTCAGGTGACATTTACAGTTTCACCCTCCATTATTATGGATGTAATCAGAATTCCAAATGTACGGGAGAAGTGGTACAAGGCACAAGACCTGGATGAACACTATTATGAGCCTTATATCAAACCAGGTATATGAATGAGGCAAAAAGGATTTTTCCTTTCAGATTTCTTGAAGACAAGTATGCCCCCATGATGAAAATCATCATGAAATATTTCACTTGTGAAGGAAAATTTTCCAAACTGTCCACCTATCACATTAGGCTTCTCATGCATTTTACCAGGGTGAGGATGTTAAACCTTCCTTATTTCTTATTTAGGAATATTGAGAAGATGGCCCACTTTGTGCAGAAAAAGCCATACCCTCAGCAGATGAGTAGTCTTTATCATTATTCCCTGATCAAGATGATTGTGCTTCATCATCTTCACGTCCTCAACATCTCTTGGGAGACATTTATTTCTCATGACATCTTCAGGGGTCCTAAAATTCCTCCACCAGTGTCCCAAGAATCAGGAGGACCTTCTAGCAGTGCTCAGGTGAAGACAGATGAGAAGGCCAAAGAGACTACAGCTACTGAGGTTCTTGGGACCTACATGACATGCCAGAGGGGCACAAGAAGATTGTTTGCAGTTGACAGGCAAGTGTTTGCTCCACTTGGTGTGGAAGGGACCTTGCCTTCTTCATCCACTCATAGGTAAATTCTTGCTCCACAGGGTGTGGAAGGGGCTTTGCCTTCTTCATCAGCACAACAGGAACACGTGCAGAAGCTACACAAAGGGAAAGAAAAGATGAAGGTGGAAGATCTTGATGACGAAGAGGAAAGAGAATTTGATTTGGCGGAGCGCGACGAGCCAAAAAAACATTATATTCATCATGGCATATAAATAATTGACTTAGAGGCTTAGGATGAAGCAACAATAGAGAACATCATCATAGAGGAGAAAGAGGCTCAAATCCAAGCATTGATGGGCAATTTAGAGAGAGTCAAGTATGTCATCACATATCTGGAACAAGAGAACAAGTAGATGAGTGATAAGGAGGTCCTCATGGAGCTAGAACTTCTCAAGATAAAAAGACAAGGTGACAAGGGTAAGTCAACAATGCAAGAGGAAAAGGCACTGGTCACTTTGACTCCAATTGAGAAGGAAATTGAGGGTGATAGACAGATTTGGCTTGAAAGAGTCAATTTGAAATTAGAGAAGTTGTTGCAAAATTCCAATAGGGACAACCAGATCATCAAGCACATGGCCTACCACTATAGGACCCAAAACAAATATTGCAACATGAGGGTCAAACAGATGAAAGCAAGGCTAAGACGGGCTCTAAAAGGAAAAAAAGAGGAGGATAGGCTTAGGTTTCTTGTTGAAGCTTCCTTGGCGCATTAGGATACTTGATGATGGTGTTGCTCACCAATTTTGGTCATGTTTGTAGGATTTTTTATTTTTTGCAAGTTTTGAAAATTCTAAACACAGAAAATCTGGCTCAACGCGCAGCACCACTGGTGCTGCACTTTTCCTATGGGCACCCAATGGACAAATGGATTGCATTTTTGGATTCAGAGTGATGAGTACATGCACCCTATCGATTTTCTAAGTTTTTGGGGCATAACTGGTCCACCAAAAAGTCACAAAACACCCTAAAAATGACCTTTCTGCCACTTTTTGGACACATAGAAGCAGTCTTGGGAGAATCGCCTTTTGAGGGGTCAAATGAGCTTCAAGTGAAGAAATTCCATGTGGTTTGGAAAGTATACTTGAATATATTTCCAATGAGCTATCATGGGCTCAATTTGGATGTCGGGAAGGCCTCCAAAAGGGACATGAAAGTGGCGCTGTGCGTTGGACCAATGTCACTACGCGTAGGACAAATTTTGCATAGGATGGCCATTTTTCTGTGTTTTTACTATGTTCATGGATTTTATCTCATGGAGGATGTTTTAATGATGTAAATGATGACTTGGCTTGTAAATATGATGGATAATTAGTAGTATAGGGTAGATTCATTAGATTAAAAGTCATTTTGAGCACAAATGAATTAGTTTCCTCACTTTTAAAGGCAAGTTGTTAGGATGCCTAAATTTTAGTTTCTTGTTCAGTGTTGGTTAGATTAGCTCCTCATCTTAGGGATTCGACCCCTGAGGATGGGAAGAGGTTGAAACAATGCCTATATCTTCTTCTTCTTTCCCATTGTAAAGGGTTGGACTCAGTTGGATGCTTATGCCTTGATTGTACATCATTTTGTAGCACTTTAGAAGGAGATTAATAAAAATTGCAGCTATTTCTTTGGGATCCATGTGGTATGAATTTTAGTTCAATTTCTTCTCGTGTGATCATATGTTAATATGTTTTGTGTACTTCATTAATCATTTCATTATTTCTAAGTGAATGTTTTCAAGTTGATAGGCAGAATTCATAACATCACTACTCTACTTTGGGGAAATATTCACCATTATATGTTTTCTACAGTTTAGGAAGGATCCATGGTAATCACATGCTATTCCTAGCTTCTCACCGGTCTTAAAACACCTCACCCATAAAGCCCTAGAGTGCTAAACCTTATGCCTACCTTGCCCCATTAAACACCTTGCAATTTTGACCTAATTCCCTAGCCCTAACTGTCTGACACCTCTTGATCCGACAAAACCCCTTCAAAATAAAATCAAACCTTGTGCTACTATACCTAGCCTAATATCCTTTTCCTGATCCAGTGATATTGGCTGAGATCCTTACAGAGAGAGTCATCTCCTAGCCTAGTAGGGCTATCTACTTGGCTAAGCGTGATTTGTGGTTACCCTGGCATTGCCTTCCTTTAGCCTGAGGTTCAATCCAGGTGGTAACACACTAGATGAATTGATTTGAATGTAAATGTTGATTTCTAATATTATTAAATTGCTTTAATTAGATGTAGTGATTTTAGTTTAAATGTTGTTTTCTAACCTTATTTAATTGCTTGCATTAGATTCATTAATTTCAGTGTGAATGTTGATTTATGTTTTGATGTAATTGGATGTATGATTGTACATTAATTTTAAAGTGATTGGATTAACATTGTGCATTGATTTCAGTGTAAGAATAAAACATTATTGACAATGTACATTGATTTTTGTGTTATAGTAATTCAACCTATTAATATTGGAGAGAAGGAGAGACAAGGAATGATGTTTACTACAATAGATTGAGCTAAAGATTTAAATGGTTTATGGTTTAACCTATCCTTTTCATATAATCGATATGAAAGTATGACAATCAATATGAAAAGATGACAAAAGTAAAAAGGGTGACAATAAGAATAATAGAAGGAAATAGTTTTAGATTAACCACAATGAAGACTATTTGTTATTATTCACATTTTTTATCATTCAACACTATTACATTGTCCCTTTACATTCAAAATTTATATTTCATCATTTTTCATCATTAAAGTTCTTATCATCACAACAAACTGGGGCAACTAAGAAAAATTAAAATTAAAATATACAGATTAATCTGAGACATATTAGCATATTTAAAATGATTATATTAATATTATATGAATTTACATATTATTGATAAAACTAATCATATGTTCATTAGATTTTCTTTGGCCGCTGATGACTGAAAACAACCTACATCCATCCTAACTTTGGATCTATCAAGCACCGAGAGGGATCAAATCTCTTGAGGTACAAACCTTTCCTCAAGTTTTTCACTCAAAAAAGATGTTTTCACCTCAAGAGATGTGATCCTTCTCGTCGCTTGATAGATCCAGAGTTAAGATGGAACTAGGTTGTCTTTATTTCAAAATTGAGGAAATTGCAAATATTTTTGTAAAGTAAATTTTCATTAAAATAATATTCTTTACTTTCAATTACATAAATTGATATAAAACTAGCTTGGATCTATCTTATTTTTAGATCTTAATTTTGGTTTTACCAAGGGCAGAGGGGATCAAATCTCTTTTCAATTTAAAAAAGGTTTGTATATGAAGAGATTTTATGCCTATGACACTTGGTAAATTAGGAGTAATATGATTGAATTATTAATTATAATTATAATTATTAATTTTATATTTCACTTTACTTATTTTTATTTTTATAATTTACCCCAACTTTATTTTTCTTAACATTTTTCACATTAAATTTTATTTTACGGAGTTTCCTCAAATTAGATGTTAAAATTGATTTTCAAATAAAATAAATTGGCTATATTTTTTAATATTAAAAGTTATTTTTAATTTTCCCCATGGTGTAGATTAGTTGATGATAGAATGGGTTGTTCAGGTATTCCTTATGATGTTATTGCTTTAAACTTTGATTAGCTCAGTGTGCTACGTGTGAGGCAATGTGGGTACACTTGGAGGTGATTTTGGTAGTGGATAGAATCGATCCTTAAGTACAAACATGCTATAGTTTTCTATTCTCTCATATATATAAAAAATCACAATAATAATAATAATCTTATTTTTTAAATTTTATTGAATTAATTATTTATCAAAATTAGATTTTATTAAAAGCACATGATTTTATTGGAAGTAGTTTAGGTGATGGAAATAAAGGAAACTAATTTTCTTGTAAGCATTTTCTAAATTGTATCTCCACTCAAACAATCTCATAGAAAAAAAAAAGTCTTGACCCCACCCATCAAGCAAGCCACCCAATGTCACCTTGGTGGCCTTCTCTCACTCTTTAGACTACAAGAAGGATATCCTTATCTAGGGGGGAATCCTTAAATATCGAGCTAAGCTAGGTCATTGAGTAATGAAAGGAAGTTCCTTAACAAAGACTAGTGATTTAACACTACTCACTCTTAAAGTAAAAGGTCAGGGATAAGTGTGTGAATAGTCAAACAAACCATGAATTATTAACAAATTTTGAATGATTTTAATTACACAACTATGCATATTCATGTAACCAAATTATACTTTAAAAATTAAATATAAAGCTTTCTCAATTAACCATATAGCATGAAATGTTAGTGAAGCATATATACAATGGCATAATAAAAATAGAAAATGAATCATAAATTGTCTATACAAGTAAGGCATTAGATCATTCATTCATCGTATTCATGAGCATTGGAGATTGAGAGTTCATTATCATCATTAAGAGACCATTCCATAATTAAAAGATCATACACCAACAATATTAACTATGTTTGGGACAAAAAAGAGTTATGTGTTTGCGATAATAAATAAAGGAAATATTCAAACTTGTCGTTGTTACTAAGGAAAATGAAGACAAAAAAGTTGAATGTGGACTACTTACACATTTGTAACATTCAAATGTCATCCATTTATCAGCATGAAAGTTGCGTGAAGGAAATTTGGTAGTGGTACTAAGTGAACATTCTTTGATCAAAGTTCATACCCTCTCTCACAAGACGAAGAAGAAATGTGAAATATATGTGCAACCAACTAAATAAGTTGGAAAGGTTGTTTCAACGTATATATGTGGTCATGTCGTGTTGCAAAAGGAGGTGTTGGCCCACTCCCCTTTTCAATAATTTGTCAACCTTTGAATTTGATTCCCTGTGAATGTGATCAAATGATATGACCCTAAAAATTCTAATAAACTCCATAATTTTAATCATCCTTTGATCCAATAAAGAAGTGTACAAGGAAGTATAAACTTTCACCCAATCTAAAACAACCTTTGAATCCCCTATGACTTGTAATTTAAGATTGTTGAAGTGACACAATTAAAATGACTAACATAAACAACAAATTTATATTATTGTAGTTTTTGTTAGGTAGTCATATTCTTTTTCCTAGAATAAATTATTCATTTATGTTAGTCATTTCTAGTAGTATTACTTATTAGCTAGTCGTATATTTTAACTAGTGACTAAAATAGTCATTTATGTTAGTCGTTTTTAGTTGGGTCTCTTAATATTTCTAATTTTTGGTAGTATTTCACTTGGAAAAGTTGTGGTGACTAACTTTTTTAGTTACCTAGTCACTAATTTCACCATTTTCTACTAGTGTGTTGAGCACAATCATGTTAATATATCTCAGCCATTTCAGGTCACAGGTTTCTCAATTGGAGGACTTGTGGTGACTTCTGAAGGAGTTCATATTAGTTGATGGATGAGAAAGCGCTACAACAGATGTCCAGGGATATTACAAACTTAATCATCCAACATCAACGCACTACACAATTAAGGTTGAGAAGGATCACTTCGAGTTTAACAGTTTGGAGAGTTTCATTGTTGTGCCAAACACGGCTTCAATCCCAAAGATAGAAGCAACACATTATAATATTTGTGGTTCCCTAAAATTAGTGACAAATGGCTATTATGGCAAGCATCAAGTTGGCTTGACACATGGTCCAGACAATGTTAAGCCTCAACTAAATAGGATTGATGATATGGGAAAACTTTTCTTGAGGTTCAACCATGCTAATATCGAATATCCCCACTGACCACAACATAAGAACATGATTCTGGTCTTCAATATTGTTGACACCTAATCATAGGGATTGGGTGAACAATTGTAATTAGTGTAAATAAATAATAGAGAAAATGGAGAGTCATCAGGAGATGAACTGAACAATCACTCCCTCTTGTGAACAACCTTAACGAATAATATGATTACATTTGAGGAGTTACCTCCTGGTTTGACATGGTATCAAAGTCAACACCATTTTTGGCTTCCATCTCTGCTTTAAACTCCGCTCTCGCAACTACTGCCCCTCTATGGCAACTATTGCAGACGTTCGGTTGGTTATGTGAGGCAATAGTTGAGGTATCACTCTCTTGGTTTCATAGTGTTAAACACGGGTGCGATGAATGAAATTCTCTTATGAATGTGTATCGTCATTCTGGACACTAATCGAGTATTTTTCTCTGTTCATACATTTTATTTATAAATCACAGTTAATTAGTGTTAAGCATTAATGCTGAGTTTAAGTGCTAAACCTTTTCTTAAGCGTCTTTTGAATTAAGCATGTGGGTAGTATTTGGCAAGTGGTAAACGGTATCTCACATGCCCTAAAGGCTGGAAATGGTATTCCTAAATTTCACGTGATTAACCTTAGCGGGCGACACGTAGCACGAGAAAACCACTTTTCTCACGCGCTCTCAATTTGTTATGCATCACTCAAGATTTCACGCAAGATTATACAATAGCCATTGGATCAAGCGGGATTGATCAATGGTGGAGATCGGCCAAGCTAGTTGGCGAGCGGGTGACGTGATATCCGTTCGATTAGACAGGTCAGATCTGACGGTGATCGCATCGGAAGATGCATGTGAGTTAATTTAAATTTCAGACATGATAAGGTTATGAACTGGGGTTTTAATTCCTTTTGGTTTCATTATGAGATTGCGCGACAACTGTTCGATTGCATGGGTCACATCAATGGTGGAGATCATCCGGGTTAGTTGGTGAGTGCACGATGCAATATCCATTGGATCTGGAGAAGTGAGATCAATGGCGCGGATTGAAGTGGTTGATAAAAGGAGAAGTCAATGAGGGACCGACAGTGATTGGTCAGATAAGCGAGACCCTCAGGGGGGAAATCCACGTACAAAACCAAGTTTAAGCGTAGCTTATTGGTTACAAATTTAAACAGCAGTCAAATTATAGAATACCACCTCATTTTCGTCAACCTCGTACGTCAACCTCGTGTATCATTTTTTTACCAGTAGAAGAGTGATTTTTTTACACAATACATTTTTAAAATGCACTCATTGATATCTATTGTGGGAGTGGTTCTCACCAGGAAGGATAACTATCGAGAATGGTCATAGAAAATCAAACACACTCTCATTTATAATGAGCTATGGAAAGGAGTGTGTGTTGGAGATAGAGACAAAGAGCCAGAACAACCTACCTCAGACAAGGAATTCGCCATTTGGGAAAATAAGAACAACAAGGCTTATGCATTGATTGCAACGTCAATAAATGAAGAGGTGAGTCACCATATTTTGCCATTTTCAAATGCTTTTGAAGCCTTACAAAAACTGAAGGAACTCTATGACTCACACTTTGCACTTGAAGTTGTTCAACTCATGATTAAATTGTTCACCCTTGAATTAAAAAATGATGATCCTCTTGCTCTTGCATCAGAAGTAAAATCTATTATGCATGATATCAAAGTCACTAATGTTGAACTGGACATTTCTCTTATAGCTTTTCTCAAGGCACTTGATCCCACTTACTCAAATTATCTTGAGTCATTGCAAGCAAATGGAAACCTCAAAGATATTACCTTTGACTCCCTTGTGAAAAAAAATGCTGAAAGAGACAAAGCTTTTGGGAAGAAGATAGCTCCTCAGTCTTCTGAAGAGATTGTGTGCCTTGCACATAGAGAGAAGAATCTTTCTCAAGATTCTTTGAGAGGAAGAGGTGGTTGAAGAGGAAGAGGAAGAAATTTCATAGGCAGGGGGGGCAGACACGCTCAAGGAGAAAAGTTAGATTTGCACTACGTACGCTACAAAAGAGATGGATCACATGATGCATCCACATGCAAGCTGCCTTGGGACAGAATTGAGCATGAAAGAAACAAACCCAAAGGTAAAACCAATGAAAAAGAGAAAGGTAAAGCACCTGAATCTACTCACTATGTTGTGGCACACTGTAATATTGGAGTAAATGAAGACTTATTTAATGCTTCACTTACTTCTTGGAAAAATGATTGGTTGCTTGATTCAGGAGCAACTTGCCATGTGACTTTTAGAAGAGATTTTTTTGAAGAATTTTCTGAACATGTTGATGGAGCAGTATACCTTGCAGACAAATCAAAACTCAAGCCATCAGGGCTTGGTACAATCAGGCTTAAATTGCCTGGTCATCCAGACTTTCTTCTGCATCATGTTTTATATCTCCCACAGCTGAGGAGAAACTTGTTGTCCTTGGTCCACATCCACCAGCAAGGACACTCCATTCATATGTTTGATGGCAAGCTTGAGGTGAGAAAAGCATCAGATCACTCACTTGTCATGATGGGGATAGAAGAAGAAAGGCTTCTCAAGCTATAGGGTACCTCTGCTTGTGTAGAAAATTTCTCATACAACTCTCATTATGAAGAAGGTACATTTCCATCAAGTTTATTATGACATGCTAGATTTGGACACTTGAACTATGACAACCTCTGCTTGTTGAAGAACAATGGTGTTATTGGTTTGCCTACAATTCCTAGGAAACATAAGCAATGTGATGCTTGTATTCAAGAAAGCATAGCAAACAGTCTTTTCAAGATTCACATTCCAGAGCACATAGAAAACTTGAACTCATTCATTCAGATTTATGTGGTCCAATGCTTGTTTCTTCTGCAAATGGAAATAAATATATGATGACATTTATTGATGACTACACCAGAATGTGTTGGGTTTATTTACTGAAGAACAAATATGATGCTTTTCAAACATTCAAGAACTTTCATACATGGATTGAAAATGATGCACAATCTCATATTGGCTCTATTGGCACTGATAATGGAAAATAATACACCTCAAATGAATTTGAAAACTATCTTCACCAACATGGGATCGAACATCAAACAATTGTGCCTTATAATCCCCAACAGAACAAAGTAGTTGAAAGAATGAATAGGACAATCTTAAATATGGTGCACTCCATGATGTTTTTCAAAAATGTAAAAATGATGTTTTGGGTTGATGCAGTTCTATGTGCTATATATATAAAGAATAGATGTCCATATAATGCTATTAGAAACAAGACTCCTTATGAAATGTGGTATGGGAACATTCCTTCGGTAAAGCATCTCAGGGTCTTTGGTTCCACATGTTATGCCTTGATACCAAAGGTACATAGAAACAAACTTGGTGCAAGAAGTCGTAAGTGTATCTTCCTGGGGTATTCAAACACCTCCAAAGCATACCGTCTCTATGATGAAGTCAATAAAAAGTTTGTTGTATCTAGAGATGTAATCTTTCTTGAATCATCAAAAAATGACAATGTTGTTGAGCAGAAACTTGATCGCTTGGATGGATTCACAAATGCAAAATAATTTCAAGAATTTGACAATCAGATTCCACATCTTGAAGGGGGGATTACTATACTAGATCAACCTGTGGAATATTCCTCTAAAGCACTCTCTCCCCTGCATGAAACTCCAAAAACGGATTATACTTTGAGTGATCTGATTGAAATAATTGGGAGACTCAATCTTGATTCAGTCCCAACTCAATCAATGGAGAAACCTGGACCATCTTAGAAAGGTCCCCCAAAGTGGCTTACAAAGACACTTGAAAGTGTTCATCCTAATGAGGTTGGAAAGACAGGAACTAGAAATTTAGCCCGGAAAAATGGAGGTGATGTAGATGACTCTGATTCACCTATTGATATGGATGTTTCTTATGATTGTGAATTGAATTTATCTATAGATTTTGAACCAACTTCCTTCAAAGAAGCTATTTCTCATGGTGAATGGAAAGAAGCAATGCAAAAGGAGTATGATGCCTTGATAAAGAATGGCACTTGGAAGCTGGTTGATCCTCCATTGGGAACCAAACCAATTGGTTGCAAGTGGGTCTACAAGAACAAGTATGAAGCTGATGGCTCACTTGACAAGCACAAAGCTAGGCTTGTGGAAAAAGGTTTTGTACAGAATGAAGGGGTCAATTATGAGGATACCTTTTCCCCCACAACAAAATGAGCTACCATCCAGACACTCTTTTCCCTAGCAACTCAGAGCAGTTGGAAAGTCCATCAAATGGATGTAAAAAATACTTTCTTGAATGGAGATCTAAAAGAGAATGTTTTTATGTCCCAGACTAAAGGATTTTATGTAAAAGGACATGAACATAAAGTAGAAAACTTGTGAAATCCTTGTATGGCTTCAAACAAGAACCACGAGCCTAGTATGAAAAACTAACTAAGCATCTTCTGAAACTCAATTTCAAACATTATGATCTTGATGATGCAAATTTATTTGTCAAGAAGGTTGGAAAAATAGTTGTATATCTTGTGGTATATGTAGATGATCTTTTGATGACAGGGAACAATGAGAGCTACATTGCATCCATAAAAAAGGAATTGAGGAAAGGTTTTGAAATGACTGATTTCGGCTATGTTCATTACTATCTTGGTATTGAAGTAACTCAACATCGGAAGTCCAAATTCCTTTCTCAAAATAAGTACATTGGACATCTGTTGAATAGGTTTGGCATGACTGAATGCAATCCTCTAACTACTCCAATGGAACAAAACTTAAAGCTCACATCCATTGAAGGAAAATAATTTGAGGATGCAATAAAGTATAGACAACTTGTAGGAAGTCTCAACTACCTAACTACTACCATACCAAACATTTTGTTTACTGTTGGAATCCTCTCCAGGTTTATGCAAAAGCCTTTTGAGGGACATTGGTCTACTGCAAAAAGAGTTCTAAAGTACTTGAACGGAACTCAAGACTTTGGAATCAAGTATACACAGGTGGGCGACTTCAGCTTGATTAGATACTTTGATTCATACTTCGATGGAGAAAAAGAAACTGGGGTATCTACTTCGGGTTATGCTATGAGTCTTGGATCAGGAGATGTCTCGTGGAGATCAAGCAAACAATCAATTCTAGCGAATTCCACAACAGAGACAGAATATGTGGCAACAGCTGAGGCAACAAAAGAAATTGTGTGGCTCAGGAAAATTCTGGAAGAATTGTAGGTAAAACAAGTATAATCGATTCCACTCATGATTGACAATACCTCGACAATAAAGTTGTCCAAGAACCCAAAGTTCCATGATTGAAAGAAGAACATCAATACAAAATATCATCTAATTCGACATCATGTTGAGGCCAAAACAATCCATCTTCGTCATTGTTCCAGTAATGAGCAGATTGCAGACATCTTCACCAAAGTGCTTGGAAGAGAAAAACTTGAAAGATTCAGAATGATGCTTGGACTCACCAACATCCCTTCAGATTAAGGGGGGGAGTTTTGACACGTAATCATAGGGATTGGGTGAACAACTGTAATTAGTGTAAATAAATAATAGAGAAAATGGAGAGTCATCAAGAGATGAATTGAATAGTCACTCCCTCTTTATAATAATGAACAACCTAAATGAATAATACGATTACATTTGAGGAGTTACCTCTTGGTCTAACAAATTTTAACCATCACATATTGATGTGACAGTAACTAGACCAATGTTTGGCATTGAATTTATAAAGGCCCTTGTTGATATCCGTGGCTCAATGATATGTAAGGAAGGATGTGACTCCTCAGTTTCTATATCACTTACTTCTCTGGATATTGAACTCTAGGTTCAAAGAAGCTTAACTCTTTAAGTTTAACAAATGAGAGCAATGACTTCATATTTGAGAAAGTCCTACCTGGTGCATTGCGTCTTGAGGTAAAACATGGACCTTCATCTGTTTTGTTAGATTGGGATGATTACTGGTGTTGGGAGAGAAATTTTATTGATGTCAATGTTGGTGTTTCTGATCATTCAGAGATAATGTTTATCCAAAAATGGTATTTGTTGTGTATTATGTCTACTCATCTTGTGGCTTCTTACATAATACAACCAAAAAAAGAACCAATGAATTTGTTGATTGAGAAAGGATGGTAGCAAATATTCTTATCCCAAAGTAAATGAGTTGTCTCAAAGCATTATTGTAGACATATGGAAAAACGAGGGTGCATTTATAGATACGATCAATAATGTCAAACTTGTTTCAAGTGCTAATGGACCAAGAAACATTGTTGTATATCAGTACACTCACTGGGACAATCTTGAATATGAAATGGTCTTTGTTCTAAGAGATAAAAGGAATGCTAGTGAGAAAAATAGTTTTGAAAAGGTCTTGTTTTATCCAAGAATTCAACACGTTGTTGTTAAAACTGATGGGTGCCAACTTGCTATTCCTTATTTTGTGGAGTTCCTAGGAAAGTACATTCAAGGTCAATGCTGCCAGCAATCCCAGGTGTTGACATTAAAATAATTGCTCAAAATGACAGTAGCAATGGTCTTTTGAAAAAGGGTGACTTGGTTCTTCAAACTTCGACAGGACCAAACGGTCTGTTTTTGGGTGGTCCTTTGTATGATGATAGTGAGTACTATGTTGAAGCTTCCAAGGGATATCGTATAAAAACACTTGCATAGGACCCCTTTTGAAGCTTAGTTGTATTCTCATCCAATTTGATCGGATGCCCCACTAGACTAGCAAATCATAAAGAATATTTGATCATCAGTATTCCACCTTCTGTGCGCTCCCTGCATTTGTGGTCCTCAGTAGAGGAATCACCGAATTTGTGTCAAACAACCACTAGATATGGACAAAACCTCTTCAATCACATTTCTTCAAACTACAACCATGCAAGTCTGAATTTTACTATTACTTTCAACGATTTACAGTGAAACCAGAGTAAATTTAGGTTGTATGTGGATAAAATATAAACCACTGTAAACGCAGGTTGCCTTGTATTTGTATGTAGGGGCATACATGACAAAATATTTGAGAGTGAATGGGATACTATTTCAAGAGATTTCATGCTCTATCTTCAGACTCAATATGCAACGTGGAAGTAATTTGACGGTACTAGAAATGGACTCATATCCCGATAATACATACAATTTCTTTGTGGACATATTGATTGAGATGATGGGGAGATTTAAGTCATTAAAGGAGCTGGTCATATGTGTTATGCCTTTTCTTAAAGAAATATGTGTCTTCTCAATTTGTTGTTCGAGAGGCTTCCTAATCTCTAATGTTTGTTAATGGGTGGCAACTTTATCTTGGTAAAAACAAAATTTCTACTTTTCTTTTACATGTGCAATGGACAACATGTTTCAATGTTTAAGAATGTTTGCATTTGCTACTTGGTTGTTAGGTATAGCATAAAAAAAAATTATACAAAGCATATATTGATGTAGCTTAGGTTGACTATTATGTTTTGGTTCATTATTATGTCCTGTTTGCAGATTCAGTATATCCAATAGATATGAAACAAAACCAAGTAACGAATTTGTTTCATATCTATTCCTTAATGAAAATCTACACTACCTAAATTAAAAAAGTTAACATGCTATAAGATGTGAAAATACCATAAAATTCTTCCATGGTTTTTTTCCATGATGTTCATAATGAATATTTATGTCTTTTACCTCATAAGTGAGTGCAAAGTTGGCTTATTCTGGTTTTGAAATGTAATGCAGGAACTTTCAAAATATCCCATACCTCGATGTCTCGGATCCCCACTCTCTCATCACTGTGTATACAGGTTTATGTAGACATAACTGATTTTCATGATAGGGAAATCAGTGTATTAGGTTGCTTTCTTCATAGCAACCCTACTCTATAGATGATAGAACTTCGTTTAATTGATGACTTGAATTATGATGATCCAGGATATGTAAAATTTTTGAAGTGATGTATTTGAATAGAGTTTCAAATCAAGCAAGGATATTGGTATGAGAATCTTCTTTTTAAATACATGCTTCAAAATATTTAAACCGTTGACCAGTAAAAAGCCTTTCAGGTTTGATTTTATTTTATTATTTTCTTTACGAAAGGGTATGACCAATGCAGGTTATATGTTGATACAAGGATGAATTCTATTGTGGATACAAGGATGTGGAAAACAGTGGAATTACCTTCTTAGTATTGGGCAACATCGATTATGGAAGCAGATGGCAATCTCATGGAGTGGGTATGCGACATCTTGCCCCATTTTCATGTTATTTATCATTCATTATTTGCGCTGGTTCTAATAGTCAATTTTAACTATTTATCTTTTTTTCATTTATATCATTAACATTCCATGTTTCCCAGGCTAGGTAACATCTTCAATTGCTTTAGATGAGAAACCTGTAGGATTAGGATGTTCCCAATGATTTTGGAACATTTGTCCAATATGCCTTGTCGATTTTGGATTGTCATTGCGGGTTATCTCTTTAACCGTTATATGATTTGACATTTGGTTGACAACGAAATTCCATGCTTTTATAAATTATTTATATCTTAATTTTTGAAATTATTTAAGAAATTTGTCTTCAGTAGCCACACTTCAAACAATGGATTTCACACTACTAGGTTTAAGGTTTGGGCTATGTATTTGGTCAAAATTTCCCAATATTTATATCATATCCCAAGTGTTAGGTTTGGGTTATTTATTTGGTCAAAATTTCTCAAGATTTATATCATATCTCAGCCTTTTGAAATTCATGCATTCATGCCATTCGAATGTAACACATCATGACAAGGATGAGCCCTATTAAGCTCACCAACTCTGTTACTATTCTTCATGAATAATAATTCAAATGGACTCTGAATTTGGTTCTTTTCCTTGAATAAACAATATTAAGAAAAATTCTCTCATTCAAACTCAACCCCAAGTCATACTCAAAATTTTGACATGTGAGTAACATTGGCTCGACAACAAGTTTGACACCCAAGTCCTTGGAAGTCAAACAAGACTGTTCATTTAAAAAAAAAATGATCATATCCTTAAATTTGTTATCCCTTGGACTCATTCATTAAAGAAAATATCATTCCATGATCTTGATAATTGGTCTATCAAAACGTGGATTGGCCGAAATATTAGATAAGGAGTAGAGAAAAAAAATTTCCTTAACATTGCCTAGAATATTTTGAACTTTTGGGGACACATCATGTGACACTACCATCACGACACCAACATTTTTTCAGTAAAGTTCCACTACAAGAGGCATCCACTGATTCACGTTCCTCAACTCATGACCGTAAATATGATTCTTCCTAAACACTTTTCCTAGATGATGATAATGATATATAGTCTTTATCATCATAAAGTATGGATTTTATTTCTTCACCCGTGCTCCACCTCCCCCATCCCAATTGTATATAAGCATTAGTTTCTCTTGCATGCTTCCCTCTAATTGCAAAGTTATACCCATACCTGAAATCCTTGTCTTGATCTTTTTTCTTATGCTTCCCTTCTTCTTCTAAGCTAAGAAATCAGAAAAACATTACCTACCTACCACCACAAATAGATAAACCATTTTTCCTACACTATCTTTCAAGCTCCACAAGAGGAATGCTAAAAAAATCTCAAGTTGTTGCTCCCTGTCCAATCACCATAGCAACATCTTGATCTGGACAAGATCAATATGTTATGTCTGTAAGATTGGATTCAGAACTATCAAGGTCCTTCAATGGTTGGGCATCTCCACATATTGAATGAAAGGGAGGGACACTTGAATTTCCAAACTGAAGAAAGGTAGCTCTTCGTACATTCACATAAGCATATGAAAGGAGAAACCAGCCTGACCAAACCTGGAGAACTTTCATCACTCTCTCCTACAAGGAAGCCATAATATAAATGTAAAACAATTCACAAAAAGATCCACACAGTCATTACACTAATTATGATATTTTTTTTACGAGTAAAAATTACCATCCACCTTGCTAATTGATGACCAATAAGGGGCTTGATCTTAATACATGATCTATTTTAATCATTACTATCCTCAACTTGTTCTATTATTTAGAGTGAGATTTCATGAATTGGCAAGTGTGTTTTTCCACATTTCTGTTTTTACATCCCACACAATTGGAATCTTGCTACATTTGGCCTCCTCTACTTCCCTAGGCTACATGATTTAAAAAGGGTACAAAACACTAATGGTATGTTCTTTTGCCATAAGTTCTTCTCATTTTTTGGATGAATTCTGTGGAAATTTTATTCACGCTAATTATGTGGCAGGAAATAATGTTCCATTATTATTTTTTATCATGTCGTGTTTATGAGTTAGCATGCTTCTATTGTATTAATTCATTACGACTATGTCATGTAAGGATCAAGCTGAGTGGGTCTTACATTTGATTTCCACTGTAGTCAACAACTAAATATATAATTTTTCTGTTAGGTTGAATGATGGGACAACACACTTTGATTTCCACTAGTGCTCTCTTTTTCATATACTATCAGAAGTGCACAAATACAAACTCACTTTTATTTTTACCTGGATATGAAAATGATGATAACTTTGTATTTTGTAGTGACAAGGATAACTATGTATTGGAGCTAGACCTTGAGCCTTTCAATTCATCCTTTCCTTACCCAACATGACCATCTCCTATTGGTAATGTAGTTCAATTTTTTAACCAACACTTGTCTTCAATACTATTTCATGATAAAGAAAGAACACAATCATTGTTGGATTTCCTTCAAGCACACAAATACCAAATCCATGTCATTTTTCTTTCCTTGGTTAATATATTGCATCATTGTGTTTGATAGTTAATTCATTATTATTCTATGTGAATAAATCTCTATCAAATAGCAGAGAAGGATGACCTGGCTGTTTTAGAGATATATAGTATGAATTAATTAAAAATTCACAAGGTTATTTCGATTCTCATCTTTCTATTTCACTTCTTTAGAGAAAACTATATATTCAAATACCAACTCAACTCAAACCAAACTAAAATAGAGAATCCTAGTTATGAAGATGTTTCTCTCTCCATACCTTATAATGACATTATTTTTTTGAATTATACTTGAATTTCACTAGTAATAACCTTGATTTATATATTTCTTTTAGCACCAAATTGAAATCATGGTAAAAATATGAATATCCCATTAAATATGACCTAAAGATGATTCAAAGAATATCACCTTTAGTTTGAGCACGTGGCAGAGTAATTTCTGAGGTGTGAATTTTTATTAGAGGCATTGTTTGTTTATTTGTTTTAGTTAGAAAATGGTTTTCTCTTGCTTTTATGTGACTTTCAATTTATAAAATCTA
Organism: Pinus tabuliformis; assembly: GCA_031772625.1. Lineage (NCBI taxonomy): Eukaryota > Viridiplantae > Streptophyta > Pinopsida > Pinales > Pinaceae > Pinus > Pinus tabuliformis. The sequence continues at coordinate 1,012,067,243 of CM062804.1, forward strand.
GCATGTTGAGAAATGGGAAAGAATAATGTGTGACATTTATCTTGCAGAAATCGATGTTGAATGAAACGATAAAGAGTTTAACCAAGCTACAATCCGCTTTGGTAAAGGTAGAGGGACATCTTAAAAAGATACCTAAGAATACACCATATACATAGTTTGAACATAAGTAATATATGGCTTTTTAGTTTGTAGATATGTTCTTTTTTCTATCAAAGATATCACAAGAAGACAAATATTGATATTCTAGAAATTGTTAGAGGACCTCATTGAGGTCAATTTTTCTGATGTTCTACTTGATTGATACATTCTCATGATAGGAACGCTTTAAGTATGAACTAATATGTTACCAAAACAAATTATATTCAAAGTTTATACATATAAAAGATAAAAACAAATGTCAATTCCTTCAATTGATTGTTACTTGGCTCTGGTGTGGGTAGCTTACATGAAATGTGATTGGAAAAAGGATGGGGAGACAACATAGTGATCATGTCTTGGATATGATTTGTTTGTTGTTGGAGATCCTTCAAGCACTTTAGCCATCGACTTTGGAAATGTTTCTAGTAAGTATTCCTATGGTTTTAAATATTGTGATTCTTTCACCCCATGGTTATTTTGGGCAAGCAAATGTTTTAGGAATCCGTGATAAGATATCGATGGATAGGTACACAATTTTTTTATAATTGCAATGTCCATTTCATGATATCCTCTCTTTATTCTTTGATTGTATTTTGAATGTTTATTTCAATTTTTCTTTGTATTTTAACTATGAAATTGAAATTACTTGGTATTATGTCTAATTTTAAACAACAACCAAAGCTTGAAGATGAAATTAAATTACATGATATTGATTGAAATCCTTTTAACTATTTTGTATTGAAAGATTTTCATGGTTATTAGAAAATTTTACTTTCATGTTGTTATTTGAGAACATGTTGTTTATATACTTGACCAAGTTCATGCATTAGACAAAAAATTATTGTTGCGAATAAAATGACAAGGATTAGACATCACACCTAAGATTATTTGTTTTAACAAGTTATTTACAGTTTGAGCTTTTTAGCATGTAACTTAGTTGGCATGATTGTGCCTAAGCTTTGCTTAAAGGTTGAGTACTAAGTTACTAAGGTGTTCTTTTCTATGGTGACTTTAATTTGTTTATACAGGTCATCTGGCAACATAGTGACCATTATCACTCAACTGAAGAAAAATTGTTCGAGTTTCTTGCTCTTATGGGGAAGAATGGCTTTAACATTGTTGATGTTGAGGTATATGTAATATAAATTCTTTATAGTCTACATTCATTTATATTCTAGTGTTCATCATCTTTCATGTCTTATACTCTGCATTAGAAAAGGAACTCAGTATTGATGGTAAGCAGCAGGATTTGAAGAAAGAGGAGAACACTAACACTGGAGCGACAAATGCAAAAAGAGAGAGAAGAGAATCAGTCTAGTGGTACCCTTCAGCCAATATCCCACATAAGACACACACATAGAGACTGATGTTCAAGTCTTCATAGTTGGTGAATTCACCTGTAATGACTTGACAACACAATGATAATGTTTTATAGTGATGAAACAACATTTCATGTGTAAATTGTAGTCCAATCAATGTTAAGTTGGAAACTCATATTGTAATACTCGACCTTTCATATAATATAATTTTTGTGGTTGAAATTATTTATAGTTTCACTTGATATTGTTTAGTATTGTAACTAACATACGTAATTTTGATTTTTCATATTAGATGAACCAATTCACATTGTATGATGTTTTTTAATTTAGTTGAAAAATCATACTAATTAATCTATGTTCATTAATAATGAACACATAAAATCAATCTAAAACTACTAAAGTAGTAGTTTATATTGATTAATGATGAATACAAATAAAATGAATATATGACTAAATTAGTCATTTATAATGATTATTAATGAAAATAAATGAAATGAATATAAACTACTAAATTAGTCAATTATATAATGAATATGAAACTACCAAAAAAATATAAATGACTACTGCAAATGATTAATTTTTCATTACAAATGAAAACTAAACTTTGCATATATACGACTATTAGTAGCTAATGTATGGTATCTTATAACACGACAAAATTTAATCATATTTATTTGCTCATTAATTCGTTTCAAACAACGACTAAAATTTGCATATATGTGACTATTAGTAGCTAATTTACAGTATTTTATAACACGACCAACATTTTGGTCATTAATTGGTTTTCTCGGATGATCATATAGTAATATATTTTGTTGTATATTTGGTAATTAATTGTGGCAATTAATGACTAAATTAATAACTAAATTAATGACCAAATTAATGACTAAATATACTGCTAGATGATAAAATTGAGACAATCAATTAATGACTAAGCTAAAAATGACTAAAAGTTGGTCGCATTATAAGATATTGTAAACTAGCTACTACTGGTCACCGACTGAAAAATAGTTATTTATATGCAAATTTTAGTCATTGTTTTAGTAACTAATTAGCCATTTTGTACTAGTGAAACATCTTAGTGCACCAACAGTTGTGATAGGAAGTAAACAAAATTGTAAGTGTACCTTATTGATGAGCTACCAATGAGGTATGAATTGAATTTATTTCAATTCATTTTGAGTTTCATGGAAATTATGTGCTTGGTATAGAAAAGCATGGTTGAAATACCAAGTTTGGGTGGTTGAGACTGATTGCATGAATTAGCAGCAACAGCAAAAGGAATTGGAACATGCAACAATATGTTGGCAAAGCATTTAGGCGCAGGGCCATTGTGGGACACTAGTACCCAATAGCGTCTATTGATTTCCATGAGTATGCTATGACCGGTATGATGGTATGAGGAAACCTTTACAAGGGAGGGGTCACCCAAGGGACTATGTAGCAGAGTAGAGGATTCCTGTGGAACTTCGAATGTGTGTGACTGCACGGAAGAGGGTAACCAGATTTCACGAGGGATTGTGTAGGATAAAAGGGAAGGTCAAATAATACAATGATTTTAATCATTACCGTTTCCAGATGAAATCATAACCACCTTAGGAGTGTGCCCTGAAATAGTGAGCCGATAAATTTCCAATGAGAGAACAAGTAGTGCAAGGACCATAGAGCTAGACATTTGATGCATACTTTAGGTTTGACAGTGGATTCTGGGATTCTTATGAAGGAGGTGAATAACGGTATTTCTTTGAGGGTGGAGGTGTGAGCCTTTAGATTCCCTTGTTGAGGATGAGGGTATTGTATACTTTATTTCCTAGTTGGAGCAAACATGTATGTGTATATGTGTATATTATTGTAAATACTACAATGATCTATGTTTTAAAGCTCCACAAGTACTATGTTTTGGTTTTCAATGGTATTGTTGGTTATAGGTGTCATGGAACACCTAGAATAGTGTTCCCACAAGGGGGAGGGTTCTGTAACAACCCTGGTTAAAAATTAATGTAAAAAATTATAAGACCAAGGTCATGGGACATGTATTACAAGCTGAATGGTGGGAAAAAATATCCTAGTGGGTGTCACTTTCAGTTAATTATAGCTAAGGAAATTGGAAAAGGCATTGGAAAAGAGGCATAATTAGCATTTTAATTATGAAAATAAAGGGAAATAGGAGAAAGGGAAGGTGAAAGGTCACAAATTTGCACGTGAGAAGGAAATTGATGGAAAATTAGTGGAAATTCAAGAAAATAAAGGCCTCGGGACCAATTTACAGGATTTTGTCAGTTTTAGCTCAAAACACACTCTCATTCTCTCTCTCTCATACTCTTGCACGCTTAGAGTATTCTTGGAGCATGCTTAGAGCACTATAGCATTCACTTGGATTAGAAAAGAAGGAAAAGGAAAGTAGGAAAGCACAAGGGAACAATTGGATCAACAACTATAGTGGCATTTCTTTACAAGTATCAAGTTACATGTATGGTTTCCTTACTAGTTTCGGTATGCATGGAACATGCATGTGGTTTCTTGGTTATGAGTTGTCATTGGCATGGAATATTTATTGGATTGACAATGATTTTGCCTAGCCCTTCCATTTCCTAGATAGGCATGTTATTGTGGGTTTTCCCATTTTTTTCTTGATTGGTTCTCATGTTCCTTATGTTTGTGGGTTGAGTTATTAGTCCCTAGAGCCTTGGTTGGACAAACGCTCTCGAAGCCCTAAAACAACTTGGGTTGAGTTACTAGTCCTGGAAGCCTTGGTTGTACAAACACGTTGGAGAACTTGGTGGGTTGAGTTACTATTCCTGGAGCCTTGGTTGGACAAACACTCTGGAGCCCTGCCACAATTGTGGGTTGAGTTGCTAGTCTTGAAGCCGAGTTTGAAAAAATGCTATAGACCCCTAGACAACTTTGATAGAGACCAATCTGGCGATGGTTAGTGATTTCTGACCATGAGGTAGAATCATTGGTTGAAGGTTAGGTGGTTTTACTTATGGAAGGCTTGCTTTGGTTTTGGTTGGTTTATTCCATGATACCTCATATTCATGCTTGGAATATGGAACAGGGGTGATTGGTTGAAAGAAATATTTGGTTCATCCAAATTTATGGTCGTGTGGTACATGGAAGTCCCTAACTAGGTTGGCTTTTGCATATGTTAATAAGAGTTATTTTCCCTCTTGTATTTCATGAGTAAATGTACTTTCTATTATGTGTCTTTGATGATTGTTCTATTATTGTTGTTTATCTAGTTATATGTTGGTTATAAGCATAGTTCATGACAAAATTGAGTTATGGATATCATCATGTTTTGGCTAGTAGCTGAAATATTAATAAATGAATGACCTAATAGATGATAATGTAGCTATTATGAGAGGGCATCAGACCTTATTCATGATTCTTGGATAACTATGAGACCCCTATGATTAGATATGTAATTATGACCTACAAACTACATGTGCATGATGTGTTTGGAAAAATGTTTGTGATGGTCAGGTCATGCTATGTCAAGTTCTTGTCTAAGTTTGTATGTGAGGCTTTGTACCTATGTTATTTATCATTTATGAGAGTTTCATTACGTCTTGGGCCATGGTCTAGATCCTAGCCCTAAAAAAGTGGCTTAGATCTTCCGGTCATCGACAAAAAACTGGTTGGAAAAGACTGCAATTGCTAAGAAGCAAGCATGTGGGAGAAACTAGAGGGTTTCAATTGCATGGAGGCCTTGTCATGGGAGTGACTTGGGGGATATTTCATTGAAAAAGAAATTTAGCTAAGGGGTTAGGCACATGGGGTGGCTGGTTAGCTCCTGGGGGTCCTGTAGCACCTAAGGGAGGGATGTAAAGTATTGGTTCATTAGTTCAACTTCTTAACTATAATTAGGGAGTTGAATCATGTCATAGTAACTCTTCGTCAGATATTTACCATAGTGGATCGGTAAGCTTGGGTAAGCATGGGACGATGGCGTTACACATCTACTAAAGAATTTTTTTTAAGGATGTAATGAAATATAAACAACTCATAGGAAGTCTCAACTACCTGACTACTACTAGACCAAGCACTCCATTTTTTGTTGGAATCATCTCTTGGTTTATGCAAAATCCTTGTGAGGATCATTGGTCTACTGCAAAAATAGCTCTAAAGTACTTGAAGGGAACACAAGACTTTGGATTCAAGTATACACAGGTGGATGATTTTAGCTTGATTGGATACTTTGATTCATATTTTGATGGAGATAAATAAAGTGGAGTAGACAATCCACCTATGACATTGTTCCGCAAATGAGCACGTTGCAGACATCTTCAACAAAGTGCTTGGAAGAGAAAAGTTTGAATGATTCAGAATGATGCTTGGACTCACCAACATCCCTTTAGATAAAGGGAAGGAATGTTGACAACTAACCTTTGGGATTAGAAAAAAAAAATGTAAATATTGTAAATAGAAAATAAAGGACATTGGAAGATAAAGGGACATTGGGAGATGAATCTAAACAGTCTAGCTCTCCTATTATATATTAATGTTTTCTCTTCATGCAAAAACAATTTATTCATGGAGTTAATATCCTAGCCGACGCGGAAAAAAATCCTGGAGGAAAGATGGAGAAAATGGAGAAACCCTTGGAGGCTCTCATGGCGGAGCTGACCAGCCGAGAGTACTACGAATCCAGGGGCCTGCAGCCTCCTGAACGCCTAGTTCTCATCTACGATCTGTTCATGGGCTGGTCCGCCCTAGTGGCGGCGGAATGCGGCGTCCGGTCGTTTACTTTTAATCCCATGAGAGCGCACATATGGCTCTGCTTCGAGGCCATGTTCTGGGATGCAGAGTCCACGCGGTTGCTGCCGGAGATCGGCGATGGTGTCGGCAGCATGGCGTTACCATACTTTGTGACGGCGGCACTCAGTCGGCATATGGATTTCACGCGGATGGCGGGTGGAGTTCTGGTTAATACTTTCTTCGAAATGGAGCCCAAATTCCTTGGACATCTGAAGAGCGTCGGCGTTGGAGGCGATGGGTCTAAGCCGGTGTGGGCTGTCGGTCCGCAACAGGAGCTTAAAGATCCCAAGGCCAAGGCTCTGGCTTTGCTACCTTCCATGCCGTCCTTGGAATCAAGCAAGAGAGAGCCGGAAAATGATTCATCCGCAGGGTCTCTGCATGGATCTGAGGCAATCACTTGCTATCCGAATCGCAGTCTCAGAGTCAGATCGGACAAAGATCTGCCAGATCTGGTCATCCAGAAGGCAGAAAAACCCGTGTTCTGGCCAGATACAGAGATCTGCATGGGGTCAAAGCCCTTATCTGATTCCTTTCAGATCCAGATTGCTCAGCCTGCAGGCAGAACCATCATGCAATGGGTTCGCCCTTCAGATCTGGTGCAGGACCTCATACTGAATCTAGAGCGCAGAATGGGGATCCCATCTAGCCTTCTGCGACTTCTCTTTCAAGGTAAACAACTTGAAAACCATCTATCCCTCTCTGCTTACAGCATTTCCAGGAACAGCTCGGTGGTGGCTACCCTTCGTTTGAGAGGAGGTGCAGCGGGACAATCTTCCTCTACTCGGCCTTTCTCATACAAGGACGCAGTTCACTCCGAGAACCCCAAACCCCCGGAAGCCCTTAAATCTAAGGCCTTCTTGGTTGAAAAAATTGAAGAAGTTCCTTCTGTTGAACTCATGCATGAAGATCTGGCTTCCCAGCATCAAGAATTTGCAGAAAGAGCCATCATTTGCAGATTTAATGGACTGTGGCCTCGATCTCAAGATCTCTATGCATGGATCCATGCAAACTGGACACATCATTGTAAGATCTTTTTTTGCTCGAAAGGTTATTTCATTGTTCTCTTTGATAACATTAAGCACTATGAAAAGGCCTTTGCAGAGGGCCCTTGGTTCATGGGAACTGCAGGGCTTTTTTTGACTCCCTGGTTTCCAGATTTTGATCCAGCCACTGCAGTCATTACCAAGACACCGGTATGGATTCGGCTTCCAAACTTACCTGCTCATCTATGGAATACTCGTGTCTTCAGAGCTATAGGAGACACATTGGGCAGCTTCATCCATGGAGATTTTTGGAGGGCATCCAAAGGCCTCTACTCATATGCAAGAGTGTGTGTGGAGTTAGACCTGAGCAAAGGTCTTCCAGAACAAATCAATCTCAAGATAAATGACTTTGTCTGGACCCAGACGCTGGATTACGAGAACACTGCTTTTCGGTGCCGCCATTGCCAACAATCTGGGCATTTGCAGAATACTTGCCCATCTCGCCCGGCAAAAAAGAACAAGGCCAACGACTCCAAGCCCAAATCCAAACGATGGGCTCCATGCTCTCCTCCTCCAGTCGGGGATTCTGATTCCTCTAGTTCTGAAGATGAAGATAGCGATGAAGAATTGAATCAGGCCCCTCATTCTGTGGCCCCTTCCACCGAGGGCCTGGCGCCTTGCTCTGATTCAGCCATTGCTCAGAAACGTGTCCATTTGTCCTCTTTCTCGGACTCAGAAAAGGAGGGCTCCCCTGTGGAGGACCCCAATCTGCAAGTTGTAATCGCCCATCCACCCCAAAGTGGTTGGGTTGAAGTTAAAAAAAGGAAAAGGAAAAAGCTTCGTGTTGAAACCCCTACTCTTTCAGGGTAGCATTCAATGCTTCTTAAGCTTTCAGTGACTAGTTGTAGCTCCTTGCTTGCTTATCTCATTTCCCGGAACCGAGGTTGATAGTCCTATCATTTCCGGTTGTCGGTCTCCTGCATCTCTGGAATGTATCCTCTTGTACAATATTTTACTGTTTAATAGAATTAGTCTTATCGAGAAAAAATATCCTAGCCAACGCATCCAATTCATCTATTTTTATAATGTATAATATATATATATATATATATATATATATATATATATATATATATTTGAATTAGATTTATAAACTTAAATATTGTTAATGAAATTTGTTTGAAAGAAAATTAGTATATTAAATTATAATCTTCTATAGTTTAAAAATAGAATATATATATATATATATATATATATATATATATATATATATATATATATATATATATATATATATATATATATATTATATTAATAATTAAAAATATATTAATTTACGTATATATCTTATATGTTTTATTGTATTAGTATTTGTTGTGGTGAATGCAAAGTATCAGCTTAGATTCATCTTAACTCTAGACTTATTTTATTGATATTTGGTAGATTTGGATTTAAAATGGATCTAGGCTAGTTGCGTCAAGAGGAAATCTCCAACTTAATATGGAAGAGATCTTGTAATGTCCTATTATATTATCTTATCTTATCTAAACATTTTTACTTAGCCAAATAAAAATAAATAAAATAAAATATCAAGCTTAATAATTTACGATAAATTATTTTTGGGTTCCAGATTTATCTACAGTATTTGTTAATGCTATTTGTGATAATTAATACAAGACTATTATCTTAAAATTATGTTAACTTTGAACTTGATCCTTCTTGATGCTTGATTTTAAAATGAATATAACTATTATATAATATAAAAAAATTCATAACAAACATATTAATTTGTGTGTTATATTCAATATACCACTTACACTTACATTTAAATTTTATGTGAGATAACTGTAATTTTATAATTTATAAAAAAATCAATATAAAACATTTTAAAATATTATATATATATATATATATATATATATATATATATATATATATATATATATATATATATATATATATATATTATTACTACGATATATAATATATTTATAAAGTTGATGTAATGTTGAAATGATTTATTATTGTAAAACTGAAACATGGTAAAGATTGGTTGCATACATTATAATTATAAATGATATATATATATATATGAATTTTTTAAGAAGTATGATTTATTTGAGAGAATTTATTCAAATATTGTGAATCTAAAGTGATTTTTTTTTAATCTATGAGATACTTTAAATGTGCCATATAATATAATTTAGATTTTGAGTTTTCCATATTTTTCTTGTATTATTTATATTCAATGTAATTTTCAAAATATTTGTCATGTTGTTAATTTTTTTTATTTGTTAAGTTAGCAAAATTATGATGATTTAGGAATTTTTCTTTTTTTTCTTTTCCTTTCAATCATAAGCATCTCAACTAATCTCTCACTTTCTTAAAATGCAATAAATCATATTAGTCTTATTAAACGTTCATAATCATCATTTTACGTTTTCTTTATATACATTTATTGCATTTTAAATTTAATAATATACATGTTTATGAATTCAGGTTTCTATTATCCATATTCAATTAAGAAGAAAAAAACGGTAGAAATCACATAGGAGAATTTTTGTCGACGCGTTTCAAACCATCTAGTGTGGTTCATCCTGAGGACAAGATGAAGAGGCGGACCATCACACTAGCTTAAATATAGATCAATGTAGAGACCCTTAGTTCATATAACGACTATAATAAATGGCTAGTTTATGAATAATGTTATTTAATTTGTAACTTTAATTAATAGGATCCAATTATACTAAATAAAATCTAGTAATAGGTTAAGGTTCGAAAAATATATACAATAAAAAGAATCAATCATTAAAAGTCAAACCTCAAACAAGGATCAAAGTGAAAAAATATAACAAAAGGAGTGAAAATCCTATTAATAAAATGGAGTCAAGACCCTATTAATAAAAAATAAATTATCGAAAAAACTAGAAAACATAATAAATAAAATCCAATCCAAAATAATCAAAATAGTGAATCAGGGTAAAAAATAATCAAAATAATGAATCAAGGTCAACTATAAAATAAGGGGCTAAAGCCCTAAAAAATAAATAAAAAATCAAGGAGCCAAGAAAAAAACAATAAAATAAACAAAGTCTAACATAAAATAAATACTTTAAGGAGATAAGAAAGAATAAGATGATAAAAACAATTAAAAGAGCTAAGAATGAACAAGATGAAAAAACTAAATTGATGAAAAACCAATCAAAAAATATTAACCATAGTGATTGAAAAACAAGGGAAAACAAATTAGATAAATAAAATAACAATACAAATGTAAAAAATAAACTTAAAAATTATTAGGAGGATGGGACGGGGACCCAACTTCTATTAATATTCCAATTATCATCTCTATTCAAATTAGAGGGCCTTTTTCTCAATTTCTAGGGCCTCCCTAGATTTTTGATGATAAACATGACTAATCCTCGCAATGAATTGGGTCTTCTCAATGCATATGTGATACTTGGTTATTTCTTCATGTTTTGCCAAAGCAGAGGAGCGAGTCCTGCCATGCCTGATGTCAGCAACGTGCTCACGAATCCTTTGATTAATCGAGAAAACAGTCTCACCTATGTAGGGAGTCCCATAAGAGCAAGGGATAACCTAAACACCTTTCATATTTTTAGGGTCCACCGAGTCTTTTAAGATCAAAGGGAGCTCCAGATGATATTTAGAGGCCTAAAGGTTGAAGGAACCTTGTGCTTCCTTAGGATATTCACAATCTTGTTAGTGGTTCCTTTGATAAAATGTAGATGAACACCTGAAAATCGCTCCTTGGGTCTTTCTTAGTCTTAGGACCTCTCTCAGCTTTGAGGAAAGCCTTAGTACATTGGTGTCTACTGTACCCATTATTAAATAAAACACTAAGGAGGTGCGCTTTCTAATCATTAATATGGTTGTCATGAGAAACTCTTAATGCTCTAATTGCTAAAGTGTTGAGAACGCCAAGATTTTGAGCCAGTAAATGATGAGAATTAGCATGAAGATATTGTTCTGTGTGAGTTTTCTTCCGAAAAACTTGATGAGAAAAAGAGCCATCATCATTCCTTGAAAGGAGGACATCAAGGAAGGGAAGATTACCATTACTTTCAAATTCTATGGTGAACTTTATGGAACTAGACTGATTATTAAGATGAAGGAATAAAAGTTCCAACTCTTCATTACCATGAGACCAGACGACAAAAGTGTCATCAAAAAACCTCTTCCACATCTTAGGCACAAGACGAGAAGTGGCTAAGGCATTTGATTCAAAATCCTCCATGAATAGATTAGCTACCACAGGGGAGAGGGGGGAACCCATGGCGACACCACAAGTTTTCTCATAGAATTCACCATTAAAAGAGAAGAAAGTCTAGGTCAGATAGATATCAACTAATTTACCCGTATCAGGATCCGTAATATGCTTGATAACTTCAATGATCTCACTGATAGGGATATTAGTGTAGAGGGAGACCAAATCAAAACTCACAAGCTTGTCATCCAAATCAATATTAATACACTTAACTCAATATTAATACCCTTTAACTCATTGTCAAATGATGCAAATTCCTTGACAAAAGATTTTGTACTGCCAACAAGGGGCTTAAGCTTCAGTGCTAAATATTTATCAAGAAGATAGGTTGTCCCTCCTATCGTGTTGACAACGGGTCTCAAAGGAGCCCATTGCTTTTGAATCTTTGGAAGGCAATAGATTTTGGGGGTAGGAGGGCTACTTTTGATAAGATTATGACTAAACGAGATGATTGATCTACTGGATTTTATAAAAATAGCCACACTTTTGGAAATCTTCTTCCAGGGATCTTTATTAAGCTTCCTATAGCTCCCGCTATTACAAATGTGGTCCAACATCTTCCTCCAGTAATCCTCTTTATCAAGAATAACCACAGCACCACCCTTGTCAGATTTAAGAACGACAACATCCTTGTTACTTTTCAATGACTTGAGAGCGTCAAACTCAAGTTTTTCGATGTTGTTCTTGGGGGGCTTTGACTTTCTAAGGACAACAAGATAGTGCTGCATGATGATATCTTTAGTGACGCTCGGTAAGTCTCTAATACCATATTCAATGTCACAATTGATATCATTGACAGGGATCTTCCTAGGAGCAAGAGTAAAATTTAAACCTTTCTCCAATAGACGAAAGACCAGAGGGTCAAAAGAAAAGCTAGAGAGATGGACAACCCTATTACTAGAGGTGGGAAGAGAATTAGAACAAACATTATTATATGAACATAAAGTCCTACTATTACTAATATTATTACTATTATTATCATTTTTTTAATATTATATTTATTATACATATACTTTCTATTACAGTTATTAATAACCCTACTATCATTATTAACCTCATTAATCTTATTATTCAAAAATTTGTTGTTGTTGTTGTTGTTATTATTATTATTACTACAATGAATAATGTTAATATTATAAAAATTGTTGTTAATACTATGCCACCCTTTATTCATGATTCTATGAAGCTTAATAAATATCCTTTGAAGAAGATTTCCAAAAGTGTGGCTCTTGTTGTAAAATCCAATAGATCAGTCATCTTGTTCAGTCATAAGGTTATCAAAAGTAGCCCACTTACCCCAAAAATCTATGGCCTTGCAAAGATTCATAAGGAAGTGGCTCCTCTGAGACCCATTTTCAACACGATAGGTAGGTCGAGCTATCTTCTTGCTAAATATTTAGCACTGAAGCTTAAACCCCTTATGGCCATACATAATCCTTTGTTAAGGATTCTGCAGCATTTGTTAATGAGTTAAAGAGTATTAATATTGATCCTGATGACAATATTGTGATTTTCGATGTGGTCTCCCTAGATACACTAATATCCCTATCAATGAGGGCACTGAAGTCATCATGTGTATTATGGATCCTGATATGGCTAAATTAGTTGATATCTGTCTCATCTTGACTTTCTTCTCTTTTAAAGGGGAATTCTATGAGAAAACTTGTGGTGTCGCCATGGGTTCTCCCCTCTCCCCTGTGGTAGCTAATCTATTCATGGAGGATTTTGAATCAAAGGCCTTGACCTCTTCTCATCCTCTACCTAAGATGTGGAAGAGGTTTGTGGATGACAATTGTGTCATCTAGTCCCATGGTAAGGAAGAGTTGGAATTGTTTTTCCTTCATCTTAATAATCAATCTACTTTCATAAAGTTCACAACGGAATTAGAAAGAAATGGTAGTCTTCTCTTCTTTGACGTCCTACTTTCAAGGAATAATGATGGCTCCTTTTGTCATTAAGTCTTTTGGAAGAAAGCATAGAGAAATATATTCATGCTAATTATCATCATTTCCCAACTAAAAATCTTGGTCTTATCAACACTTTAGCGACTAGATCTTTAAGAGTTTCTAATGACAACCATCTTAATTATGAGAAAGCGCACCTCCTGAGTGTTTTATTTAATAATGGGTACAGTAGACACCAATTTACTAAGGCTTTCCTCAAAGCTGGAAAAGGTCCTAAGGCTATGAAAGAACCCAATGATCGATTTTGAGGTGTTCTCCCTTTTATCCAAGGGACCACTGACAAGATTACGAAGATCCTAAGGAAGCATAAGTTTCCTTCAACTTGTAAGCCTCTAAATACCATCCAGAGCTCCCTTAGATCTGTAAAAGACCCGTTAGTCCATAAAAATATGAAAGGTGTTTATGTTATCCCTTTCTCTTGTGGGACTCCCTACATAGGTGAGACTGGTCGCTTAATTAATCAAAGGATTTGTGAGCATGTCGCTGACATCAGGCATGGCAGGTCCCTCTCCTTTTTTTTGGTAGAACATGCAGAAAAAACTAAGCATCACATTTGCATTGAGGAGGACCAAGTCATTGCTAGGATTAGCCATTTCCATCCTAGAAAATTCACGGAGGCCCTAGAAATTGAAAAAAGACCCCCTAATTTGAATAGAGACGACAATTGGAATATTAGCAGAACTTGGGTCTCCGTCCTTTCATCCTAATAATTTTTAAGTTTCTTTTCGACATTTGTATTGCTATTTTATTTATCTAGTTTGTTTTTACTTGTGTTTCAATCGTTATGGTTAATATTTTTTTATTGATTTTTCATCAATTAAGTTTTTTCATCTTGATCATTCTTAGCTCTTTTAATTGTTTTTATCATCTTGTTCTTTCTTAGCTCCTTTAACTATTTATTTTATGTTAGACTTTGTTTATTTTATTGTTTTTTCTTGGCTCCTTGATATATTTATTTTGTAGGGCCTTAGCCCCTTATTTTATGGTTGACCCTCATTCATTATTTTGACTATTTTAATTTAGATTTAATTTATTATATTTTCTAATTTTTTCAATAAATTATTTTTTATTAATAGGATCTTGACTCCATTTTATTAATAGGGTTTTTACTCCTTTTATTATATTTTTTGACTTCGCTCCTTGTTTGAGGTTTGACTTTGAATGTTTGATTCTTTTTATTCTATATATATTTCGAACCTTAACCTATTACTAGATTTTATTTAATATAATTGGATCCTAATAATTAATGTTATAAATTAAATAATATTATTCATAAACTAGTCATTTATTATAGCTGTTATATGAACTAAGGGTCTCTACATTGATCTCTATTTAAGCTGGTGCCATGATCTACCTCTTCATCTTATCCTAAAGATGAACCACACTAGATGGTTCGAAACATGTCGGAAAAATTTTCCTATATAACTTTTACCGTTTTTTTTAATATATATATATATATATATATATATATATATATATAATTTGAAATACAAAATTTATTTATATAATAAATTAATTTTATTATTTTAAATGAAATATCATAAAATAAATTAATTATAGTAATTAATAAACCTATATTACTTATTTATTATATATTTTCATACTTAAGAGTTCATTTCATAATTATATATTTTTATCTCAAAACAATTATAAATTTAATCATAAAATAATTCATCGTAGGTTAAGGAATTAAATACAATTTCATGCAATGTGAAATTAATGGTTTTTTTTTTCAACACATAGTTTACAGGGTAAAGCGGGAGATTTGAAATTCAAGCCTCAAATCTAGAAACGATCGAAAATCGCCAATCAAGTTGCTTCTTTATCGAAAACGTGAAATTAATGTTAATAGAAATGTTCTTATTATATTATGTATTATAATATTTTTTTTAGTACCAAAAGAAGCAACAATTGGTTTAAGTTCATACTGAGTTGATACGGGGTTCATTTTGGAAACTACTATTATATCTCTAGGGCGTATGAGGGCCCTCTTGCATTTGAACATTGGATTTCTTATTTTACGCAATAT
The DNA here is from genome assembly GCA_031772625.1 of Pinus tabuliformis. Lineage (NCBI taxonomy): Eukaryota > Viridiplantae > Streptophyta > Pinopsida > Pinales > Pinaceae > Pinus > Pinus tabuliformis. Next base: position 1,012,082,725 of record CM062804.1, read on the forward strand.
TTTATATCAAAACAATCAACAATAAATTCTCCTTCCTTCTATAACATAAATCATAAAATTTAAATTAAAAATAGTTTATAAAATTAATTAAAAAACAAAAAATCATTAAAGGGTATGAAATTTTACTCTATATAATATATGTTTGTTTTTAATTTAATTTATTATATTGAAAATATAAATTTATACAAAATAACATATTAGAATGATATATCTATATATATATTCCATAATTACAGTGAATTGATGTAGGAGGAAACTCTAATGTTGGATAAGAGAATAGTTTTCCTATGAATGGGATGTTATAGATTCTTTTTGGGATAGATTTAATGAGAATTATATGTCACACAAATAATCTAGTTTGCACCTCATAGATCATTCATTGAGCAAAGAGGCACTCTCCAAACTAGTATGGAAAATATGTTGTAATGTCGTGTACTTTTCAAAAGTGGTCCGATTGTTTGAAGGTCTGAGGTAAATAAATAATTGTTCTTGATAATAAATATTTGTTTAGGTTATGGCCATACTTTTATTGGAGAAAGAGTTTGAAAAAATATTTATAGGAAGGATAGATAAGCTAAGAGATCATGTTTTGCATTAAAATTGTTTAATATCGATGAGATTCTTCTAGGTTATGGCCATATTTTATTAGAAAAAGGGTTTGAAAAAATATTTACTAAAAAGATAGTTTATAGGTTAGAGATAGGAAAACCACTTTCTTAACAATTTTCATGGTATTTTTTCTAGAACCTTAATGGGTGAACTTAATGATGTTGTATACTATTTTAATTTCCTCAGTATCTGTAGTTTTAATGTCGCTCATTGACGATCAAATAAGACATCATATTTTATAGTAAAATTGTTTAATATCCATGAAATTAATTTAGGTTATGGCCATATTTTATTGGAAAAAGGACTTGAAAAAATATTTACCAATTGTCATGGTATTTTTTCCTAGAACATAAAATAGTGCAATATATATATTCCATAATTAAGTTGAATTTAAGTAGGAGGCAACTTGAATAGAAGAATGTTTTCCTTACCAATATGATACTATGGACACCCCTAGTGAAAATTATATCTCATACAAACCATCTAATTTATACCTCATGGTTTATATATATTTCTATTGTCTTTTCAAATTGTTAATTAAAAATTTATGGAACGTATCTTTATTTTATATTATTTTTATTAATAACTATAATGATAATTATAATTATCAAATTATATTAAAAAATATGACACTACCCCATGTTTCATTCAAGGAATGAAACATGGAGCCTTAACCACTTATATAAGTTTACATAACATTGGCTTGCCAAGTGAACTACCTAGGGATACATTTTCTCATTTTTTTATAGAATAAGATTTAATTATCTGTGTAAACTAGGTAGATAGATTATAAAGAATAATATAAAAAAGAAAACATAAGAAATGTGTTTCATTGGCATTGGTTTTCTACTAGGGAAACTAGACAAGTCACATTGCAAAGCTACTTTAGTCCATTGAAAATCCTTGAACTTAAAATAAAATCTTATAAGAACTTCCTTTAGACCTAGTTAGTCCTAGGTTTAGTGGTATAGATGAATTTTTGTCTTTTTAAAATTTCATAAAATGTTAGTATTCAAAACATTAAGAGAGAAATAACTATAATAATCAAGCAAAAATTCACAAACCATGTACACCATGATTTACCCTAGAAATCCCCATTTGTAGAAAAACCAACCAACAATAGATAGATAATTTTCCTTTTCTAAAACAAAACCAAGACGACCAACATCTTGGTCCCCACCAAGTGAGTGTTCTTTCTCAACTCTGGTACATTACAATGGAGAATATTGAAGCCTTTTAATGACTTCAAGTACATGTAATACCATGAGATTAATACCATAAGTCACAAACACCACGTGCCCAAAACCATAATTGTTAACCACAATTGTTGACACAGCCTCAACTCCAACATCAAGGCAAGTTTATCTAGTAATCATCCCTTTAAACTTGACTTTAGGCCTTTGTTAACCAACTTTCCTAACCAACAACGCTCGCCTCCAAGCCCTACCCACTCAACATTAGGGTATTTGTGAACTTAACATGCTTTCCTAGCTAATCATGATTCATTATGCTCCCCTACATCACTTAGATCTGCATCCACACTTTACTAGTGATTTACAAGGGATACACACACCTTACCAAAGCTTGTAGTTATATTCCCACATGCATGAAATTATTTCAACTGCTTCAATAATTTTTTTTTTAATTGTTGCTAACCATGCACTTATGTCATATTTTCTGATCTTGGAATTGTCCCAATTATCCTTTATTTTCATTTTCTATTAAAAAAATATCCTTAAAAAATAAAATTCAAATTGAATCTATCCTCCAAAAAATTCATCTTCATCCCAATGACATGAATGACGTGCATAAGTTCCTTGGGAACAATCAAAACTCAAAAATCTTTATCCTCAACCAAATCATCAAAAGTTTCCTTTAACTCCACCAAAGTCCTAATCCTTTGTCAAGTGCCTCTCTTCCTCTTGCAATGCTGCCACAACATGACCAATACACCTATCAGTCACATCCTTCTTTTGCTCGCTTCCTAATTTGGCTCCTCTCCTAGAGCCAATATACCATGATGCCAATGGGAAAACCTTCATATGTCAGGGTTCTATATCCCATCTCCCACTAAGATAGTGAGTTTCTTAGACAATCATGAGGTCATGAGCTTCTATGTCTTCATGAACCTTTGCCCCAATGTCCAGTTTCACTATACACCTTTCTTTATCTCAAGCTTTCCATCACATACCCTCTATTATTATCCTAAAATAATACTTCCAAGGAATACAAATTCAGATTTGGAAACTTCACGGGAAGTTCGAACTTCAACAACTTGAAGTTGAAGCTCAACTGAGGAAAGCTAGATAAAAAACTTGTCATCTCCTTTCATGAGAAAGATAAATACATTATATTTCCTAAAAGGAGGCCATTAAAACCTACTACGCACTTAGACGAAGGCTCATATGAACCTGGATAGAAGCTAGTTTCAAAACCATCCACATGATTGCCTTTAGCAACCAAAATAGAAAAATTCATGTCTTGTCAATGTCAGAGTGGTGATCTCCCTCCCCAAGGATTCATCCATGCTCGACACCATTTCCCACAAAGATAATCACATCCCAACATCATTATCATATAACCCAAACATATGAAAATCACCTTCCAAAACAACATAAATAAGGGACCACCAAATTCTATCAAATGGGGCTCCTCCTCCTTGGAAAATTCAAAGAAGAGAAACAACTTGTGCTAGAGGAAAGAGTTTATTTTGTTCACCCCATTCTCTACTATGATTTGTTTTAACCTTGGAATGCTACAGTTGTGCTTCTATCTCCTCAGTGGAAAATACTATTTCATTTAATTTTTTATTTTCTTCTTGTTGCTCATCGAGCCATTGCTTAATTGACCCTGCTAGTTTGTGCAACAAACCATTACTCAACCAACCCTGCTAGTTTGTGCAACAAAGTCCATTTTGGGGACAATCGATCAATGGGAACAATTTTGTGAGAACAAATAGCCAATGCTTTCATGCTTTTCTCACCACCAACTACCATCATGTCCACAAGAACAAGTGATCTCTGCAACTCCATGATTTGGTTGTGTACAAGATCTCTTTACAAGAATCAAAACCACATATTTATCTTGAATATAGTGGCTAAAAAAGCTCACTTCCTTCTTTTTTTGCAAGTGGCCATCTGAGTTTTTAGATTTTTTTTCTTCCTTGACTTCAAACCTTGAAGGTTTTTTTTCTATGGATCTTCCTTCAAGGATCCTCTCTCTATAGGTGATGGGTTTTCCCAAGCCACTCTCACCAACCAAATATCTGATACCACTTGTTAGTATTCAGAATATTATGAGAGAAACAAATATAATAATCAAGTAACAATGCACAAAGCATGTACACCATGATTTACCAACAATAGATCTATCATTTTCCTTCGCTGAAACATAGCTAAGTGATCCAGACTTATGCAAGAACACAACAAAATACATATCTAAACATAAAAACATAGATGAAACATAAATAAAACTTCATTTCATTAATATCAAATAACTGAAATATGGTTACATAAAGAATGGAAATAAACTAGCTCAGGCGATGGTAGCTTATCTTTGTGAAGCGATGTCGCGGATACATGTCTCTGAGCTATGTTAAAATGAGGCTTTAATGCCTATTTATTATTGATAAACAATGGAAAACCCTAAACATCCAAAAACCTAACCCTAGGAGATGAAACGCCAAAACTATGGGCCTCGTTGGGGTAAATTGGTACATCAACTTCCCAAGGTCGTAACTTTGGCATACGATCTCCATTTGACGCACATGATACCACATTATAAATATCTATCTGAGGTCTATAAATGTCAACAAAAATCATTAGTTATAGGCTCACATTTCCACATTTTCCCAAAAAATGTTGATTAGGGCCTCAAATGGCTCTGAAAGTTCAGGACCCGAAAAACTGCCAAAAATAGTAAACTTTGGTACAATTACGAAAATTGAAAGAAATAATGGTACAATATTGAGGGTCCAAGTGGAATAGGTGGGTGGCCACCAATATATACCTAGATTAGTCCTACCCCCTTAGGAAGAAATGAACCCCATTATGTTGAGTGCCTCCATGAGATGGGCAAATTTCTACTGAACTTGGTCCCTAGTAGCCACTTGACTTCGTGTCATAGATGGCTAGCTTTGACAACCCGATACAGTTGGATCTTCTGCTAGGGATTATTCTTGATCTATGTGTGCATGATCCAATTAGTTGTGGCATGTTCCATGTATTCCGGGTTTAGCTCTATTGGTTTGAGTTGTTCTACAATGTGTGATATGTCTAGTAATGGAGGAAAGTATGGTCGAAGGTAATCCACATTGAACACTGGGTGTAGGCCAAGGACTTAGGGAATGTTGAACTCAAAAGAATTGTCTCCCACAAGCTTGGTAATGGTTTAAGGCCCATATTAGAGAGGTCTAGGCTTCTGATAGGCTCTGATAAGGAATTCTTTCTGCAAATGTAACCAAACTTTGTCACCCACCCGAAACTTGTGTGACACCTGATGTTGATTATGTCATTGCTTGTACTTGGAATTGGACTTCTTCAAGATGTCATGAACGTGCTAGAGGATGTGTTGGATGTTTTCAATAAATACATTTTCTTTATAAGCCTCATACAGTACATTTGTGGATTTTTTTTGTGTAGTCACATGAGGCATGACAACATCAATCAAACACAATGGTAGAAATCTTAGACCCACTTGAATGGTAATGCGACCAATCGAGCTATGGAGAGATTTTTTATAACAATGTTGCATATAGGGAAGGATCTCATCCTAGGTTTGTGGATGCTTGGAGTTGTACATGAAAAGTATGTGCATTATCATCCTATTGATGACCTCCGTCAGGACATCAGTTTGGGGATGGAATGCAGTTGACTTGGTGATCTTGGTGTCCAATAGTGTCCAAAGACTTGAAAAGAATGTGCTCAAGAACCTGCTATCTCGATCTAATACAATGCTATGTGGGATCCCAAAATGTACCCACACTCATTCAAAGAAGAGGTTGGTAGTGTCCACTGTTGCGATACTCTTCTTGTAGGCCACCAATATAGCCATCTAAGAAAATATGTCCGTGATCACAAATACACAATCATTACCATGCTTGGTAGAAGGGAGGCCAGACAAATAGTCCATGGATATGGATTCCCAAGGCTGGCTCGGAGTAGAAAAAGGAGTGTACAAGCCTTGCTTCTTGATGGTTTGCATGGCGATGGTGAAAACAATGGAGGATGTGATACATTTCCCAAAATCATGTCGGAGTTTTGGAAAATAAAAGTACTTTTGTAGCACGACCACTATTTTCTCCACACCAAAGTGTCCTGTGACCCGACTCCGAAATCAGCTTGGCACACTTTCTTGAAGAATTACAAAGGTGGCCCAAGTAGCATAATAATGCATCCTCGAGTGGAAATTAGGAACTTTCTTGAAATCTACTAGTATCTAGTATGTGGAGGAAAACTCTGGATCATTTTTGTATAGTTGCTGCCATATAGAGGTCTCGTGGTTGTAAGAGTTGATAACAGTAGTCAGTGCTGCAACTAGGGGCCAGCTCAGGTAGTCTACAACATGATTGGTGCTTCCCTTTTTGTATTTAATGTTCAAGTGGAATTGTTGTAGATATGTAGACCACTTCTGATGGAAATTGTTTTGCAACTTCCCCTCTATCTGTACAAACTGAAGAGGTTGGTGATCAGTGTGGATTATCATCTCCTTCCCTAAAATGTAATGTTTCCATTGTTGGCAAGCCTCCATGATGGAATACTTCTCTTTATCATAGGTGGGGTACTTACGAATTATATCGAAAAGCATCTCACTATGATAGGCCACTGGATGCCCGTGCTTGGTGAAGAATGCACTAATAGCATAGTCAAAGGTGTCTCTCTCAATTTCAAATGGCTACTAGAAGTCTAGCAATGTGAGTGTCGATGCAGAGCAAAGGCGATGCTTCAACTCACTGACCACTTTCTGTTGGGACTCAAACTAGGAAAACATTGCTTTCACTCTGCGATTCGTAATATGAATCAAAGGCCAACTGATATGGGAGAATGGCAACACAAACCTTTGATAAAAATTTGCAAGGCCCAAAAATATGCGAAGCTCTATTAGAGTGGTTGGGGCTTTCCAATCCCTAGTAACTTGGATCTTAGTCAGATCCACATGCACACCTCCCTCATTTATGATGTAACCCAGATATTGGATGTGGCTTATACCGAAGGTGAATTTCTCCAAGTTGGCACACAGTTTGTGTTGCTGTAGGGTTTGAAGGACTTGTCAAATGTGTTGCAAGTGTTATTCCCAACTCTTGTTGAAGATTATGAAATTTTCCAATTAAAAAACCATGAATGAGTTGGTGAAGGGCCACAAGATGTCTTCCATTAGCCTCATAAAAGTAGCAGGTGCATTTGTCTACCGAAAGGATATAACCAACCATTAAAAAGGGCCTTCCTTGGATTTGAAGGTGGTCTTCCATACATCTTTGGGCTCTATTGGAAACTGGTGATAGCCAAATCTTAAATTGATCTTGCTGAAATACTTGGCCCCCTTGAGTTGGTCCAAAAGGTCATCAATATATGGGATTGGATACCTGTTCCTGACAATGATTTTGTTCAATGTTTAATAATCAATGCAGAGGCTCCAGGTCCCATCCTTCTTCTGTACAAGTACAATTCGGCTCCCACAAGGTGAGGAACTTGGTTGGATGTGCCCTTTTTGAAACAACTCCTATATTTGCCACTTGATCTCTTCATTTTATAGAATGGAATGGTGATATATTGGCCCGTTAGGTAGAGGTGCTCTAGGAGTCATATCGATCGAATGCTTGACCTGACAGTGCAAGGATACCCCTGTGGGTGAGGAGAATATGTCTATGTTTTCTTCCACAACCTTATGCACATTCTTTTGTTGTTTGGAGTAACCCTTCCTGGGGGTCATGGATGTGGCCATGATCTTCCCCTTACTTTGAGAGCGGATCAGAAAGAAAACAAAATTCCCAGTCTGGGAGATGATCTTAGTGCATTGCCTAGCAAAGATCAAAGAGATGGTGGTAGGCAGGCTACCTCTGGTATCTTGTATAACTTATTACCCAAAGTAATAATAACAGTGTGAGACCTCGACTCGTACACAACATGTCACTTCCACAAGTATGGTTTGCCTAATGATATATCACAAAATTAAAGAGGAGAAACATTACACAATACCTCATCCATGAAGGGCTTGACACTCTAGGGAAGGCAACATTGTTGGCCGATGCAGAGATCTCATCCTCAGTGAAGCCACTGATGGTGTACGATTGTGGGTGTGGCATGGTCGGTAGGCCAAATGACTTCATGAACTCTTCTATAATGAGGTTCTTTTGGCTCCTGTTGTTGACAATGAATCACAACAGTGAATCCTTCACCCCAACCTGCGAGTGGACGAGGCACTCCCCTCCACTGGATCGGTGGTGGCAACAATGGTGCTAGACTCCACATAAATAATATACTTCCCTTTGTCATTTTCCTTTTCGATTTATCACTTGAAGTCAGAACATGCATATGGTTCTGAAGCCTTTAGCTCGGCCACCAATGACTGTTTGGCTCGACACTCACTTGTGTTGTGAGTGGGGCTCTTATGGATCTCACACCGCTTTCTTATGCCCTTCTTTATCTTCATGGTGTATTTTCTTTTCTTGCGGCTTCGACGGGTTGTCCTAGGTCACCCTGCCTTGGTTTTGTCCTCTGTTATGCAGTTCGAGGGCGCCTTTCCCTCGCTTCTTCTGCTTAAAATTTTCTCAATCTTGACAGCATATCGGTAGCTGGCGCTAAGCAAGGAGATGTCTAGGAACTCCATTTCATCTTAGATGTATTTTTCCAAACAACCACGGTACTTGAGTACTAGATGCCACTTAGAATCCATGAGACCCAACTTTGTGCGAAAGGTATGAAAAATATTTGTGAACTTTGGCATGTTCGAGTTCCTTCCATGCCATAGCATGGTCCACTTTATGTACTTAACTTCATAGCTCCCAACAGGGTAATACTGCTCCTTCATGGCGTCTAGGAAAGAGTTCCAAGTTGGTGCATCTGAAAATAGTGAGGGTTCCCTCTCGTCCTTCTGCTCACAATAGGTTTCCCACTAGTCCTTGACATCGGGGGTGGCTTTGAGCAATCCAAAAGTAATCTTTTCCATATTGGAGAAAACATGAACTGAAAAATACCCTTCCAACATATTTAATCATCTATCTACGGTGTATCCATATATATGGCCTTCAAATATGGGAATCTCAAACTTGACTCGTACCTTGAAGGGAGTGGTGCCTCTAGAGTGGCTTCTGAATGAAGATGCATCACCCGTGGGCATCCGTCAAGGGATCTGGGAAGAGTTTGTTGAAAGTAGCAACAAGAAATGCTAAATATAGACGTGCTAAATTTAGCACTGCTATAAATAGCATTTTGGGATACCTTCCTATTTTAGTTAGTCCCTCAACTAAAATAGAGAAGTAAAAATTCGAATTTGATCATAACAGCTGTTTGTAAAATAATTAATTAATTCATCTTGAGTTAATTACTTGTAGGAAATCAAACATGAAGTCTATGTGGGGACATGCAACAATTTCTCCATTGATTGAAGAATTTATCCATCAGTTAAATAGACAAGGATGAGTTGTAATATTGAGTTGTAATTAGTTGGCTCAGTTAACTGAGTCAAGTCCAGTTAGATTAATTCAAATAGTTTGTTGAATTAAGTGTGAGTTCAGTTAGTTAATGCACGCTTGCATGTAACTGTTTCACTTCAGATAATTGAATATTCTCTCATAAATAACTCATGCAGGTCAGTTCAGACAAAGACCCAATTGAGATCAAATGGAGAGACAATGTACTATTAGTTGCAGGAATATTCCATTGTGAATATCTCTTGCATGTAGAAGGAATTCATTCCTTGGAGATTGCGAAGTTACTTCTTTAGTTTAGTGAGTGTGATGAGGCCAATTCACACAAGTGACATCATTGGACCCCAAGAAAAACTACGCAAGGAAATAGGAGGCTTGGAGGGCTAAGGGAAGGCATATCTTGTGTCTACTCAGTCTGTGAGCTGTATTGTTTTGATTGCAGAGAGAGAAGGATAACTTGTGAGCTTATTCTTTTTGTAACTTGAACATATTTCCACTTGTATGATAATACAGAGATTTGGGTTTTAGGCTGAGGCTTTCCCCGGGTTATTTCTTCAGTGTTATGTGTGATTGATTTCTCATTCTCAGTTATATGTGTTCTCATTGATCTTTCTCATATTCTATTAAGCTTCTGCAAAGTTTGTTGTAGAAGTAGATCTTGTATTTTTCTTTACTATATTATATAATATATTGATCTACAGTGGGAATTTCTACATGGTATCGAAGCAAAGGTGATCAAAGCGAAGAACAATATACAAGAAGGGAGAAGTTTTAAGTTTTAAGTTTTTGAATATAGAAATCAAGTTCTTATCACATCTCAATTTCACTAATGTCATTTAATGGTTTAAGAGTCAAGTATGCCCTTGATGGCAGCTCAAATTATATAGCCCGGAAGGATCACATGGAAGCAATATTAGAGGATAACGGTCTAAAGGACTTCATTGACCAAGAAGTCCCCAAGCCAACCGATGCTACAGAATTGGCGGAATGGAAGAAATGTGTGGCTAGAGCAAGGAGAATCCTCCTAGATGGAGTTCGAGACCACGTTGTCTCGAGCCTCCATGGGAAGGAGACACCATTTTTGATGTGGAAAACATTGAAAGATCTATATCAGAACAGAAACAAGCAGAGGAAGCTGGCACTGAAAGACAAGCTCCGGAAAATCAAGTGTGAAAAGGGTGACATGATCTCTACATATCTGAACAAGCTCACCACCTATAGGGATAAGCTTGGAAGTGTAGGGATCACGACTGCTGATGATGACATGGTGAGTCTTACACTTCTCGATCTTCCTAAGAGCTAGCATAGCTACCAAGAATTGGTTAATGGAAGAGAAAAAATGCCAAATGGGAATGACTTTGGTCAGATCTGATGCAGGAGGAAATAAGAAGAAGCACCAGAGATGGATCCTCATCGAAGCAAGATGATGAGGAAAATATAGCCTTAGTGAGTAAGGGGAGGAAAGGGAAAGGGAAGGTGTCCCATCCCAAATCCGGTTCTTCCCATGGTGGGAAGAAGTTTGATAAATCAAAAGTGCAATGCTTTCATTGTCATGAAGTTGGCCATTATGCTACAAATTGTCCACAAAAGAAATCCAAGAAGGGATCCTCGAAGGGATCAGATGGTGAGGCACTGGCCTCACAGTTTGAGTTGGATTTCTCTCTTATTGCAAGCATGGTTTCATCCATGGCGGGATGTGTGTGGTACCTGGATAGTGGAGCTTCATTCCACATGTCAGGTGACAAGAATCATTTTAGTACCTTGGAGGAGAAGGATCTCAAGATGTGGACCAAGATGGGTGATGATGGAAAGTGTCATGTTTCAGGTGAAGATATGGTTGTGTTTCAGAGGGAGCATGGAGCTCCTCTCACCTTGACTGATGTAAAGTATGTACCAGGTCTAAAGAATAATCTTGTGTCCATTGCTATGCTAGAAGATAAAGGCTATGATGTAGTCTTTAGTAAAGGAAAGGTATTCCTGAGGCATATCGGCACTAGACAGACCAAGCGAATCAGGATTCGAGTAAAGAATCTATACAAGCTAGAGGTAGACGACTGTGCTACATTGAGTTCCAAAGATGAGATGGTGCAGAGCCAAGATGTTGGCGAGCTATGGCATAGAAGACTAGGTCACTTGCACCATGGAGCCCTGAAGATCATGCCACAAATTTCTACTGGACTTCCCAACGGAAAACTAGAGCAGACGAATACATGCAAAGGTTGTACCTTGGGTAAGTATGCGAAATCTTATTTTCCGGATCGAGACAGTAGAGCTGGAGCAATCCTAGAGTGAGTTCACTCAGATGATTGTGGACCATTCTCTATAGCCTCCACCGGTAAAAAGGTACTATGTTATTTTTATTGATGATTTTTCTCGTAGATGCTGGATCTACTTTATGTAAAAGAAGGATCAAACCTTCTTGAGGTTTTGTGAGTTTAAATCCTTGGTAGAGAAAGAATTTAGAAAGAAAATAAAAGCCTTGCATAGGGACAATGGTGGAGAGTATATCTCCCAACAGTTTAAAGACTTCTACGCTGCAGAAGGAATTAAACGAGAATTGACGGCACCCCATAACCCACATCAGAATGGGGTGGCCAAAAGGAAGAATAGATTGATTGTGGGAGCATCTCGAGTGATGTTGCATGACTAAAGCCTACCACTGCATTTATGGGCTGAGGCATGCAATACAACAGTATACTTGTAGAACAGAAGCCCGCACTGTATACTGGGAATGAAGACACCTATGGAGGCCTCTTCCAGGAAGCGACCAGATCTGAGTCACTTCCGAATCTTGGGATCATCAGTTTAATGTCATGTGACCAAAGATGCCCGGAAGAAGTTGGATCCAACAGCTGAGTTGGGAATACTTGTGGGGTACACAGATACACCCCACAACTATCGGGTGTACCTGCCTACCAGTCAGAGGATAGTGGTACGTAGGGATCTGAAGTTCGATGAGTAGAAATCCATGCGATTATCACTTGAGAGGGAGCTCAAGTTGCATGCAGAGGAGGAACTTTCAGTTCCTAAGGAAGAGGAGCCTTAGATTGATACAGAGCAGCTGCATGTAGAGGATCTGGGAGTGGAGACATCCACTCATGCTGAGACTTCCAACGATGGGCAGAAACACTCAAGGGAAGCTGACAGGCTGATGTTAGATGCGCGAGAGAATGTGGGATAGCCATCTTCTCATCGCAAACAGAGGAGGTCGCCCGAGCGGTACACTGGGTACATGGCCCTGGTTGGGGAGTGTGTAGATATCGAACCTTCTTCACTCGAGGAGGCAGTGCAACAACCAGTATGGGTTGATGCAATGGTAGAGGAGTACGACTCTATCATTCGAAACAGTGTGTGGGATGTTATCCCAAGACCTTAGGGCAAGTCAGTGGTTAGTTCCAAATGGCTTTACAAGGTAAAGCAGGTAGTTGATGGCAGTGTTGAGAAACATAAGGCAAGGTTTGTTGCCCGAGGTTTCTCACAGGTCAAGGGGATTGAATACGATGAGAACTTTGCTCCTATAGCAAGGTACTCATGTATCAGATTGATGTTGGCACGATCAGCTCAGATGGGTTGTAAGATCCATTAGATGGACGTGAAGACAACATTACTCAATGGGAATATTGAGGAGGAGGTGTACATTGAGCGACCAGAGGGTTTCGAGACCTTCAATCGTGAGTCACATGTGTGCCAACTCAAGAGGGCTTTTTATGGGCTGAAGCAAGCACCCCGTGCTTGGTACACCAGGATCAATAGCTATTTCACCAAGTTGGGCTTCACTAAAAGTGAAGCAGATGCAAACCTTTACCACATCATGGTAGAAGGAAAACCATTGATCATTGTTCTTTATGTCGATGATCTGATTTTGACAGGTGATGATCAACTGATCTAGTCTTGCAAGGAGGACCTTGCAAGAGAGTTCGAAATGAAAGACATGGGTCTTATGCACTACTTTCTAGGCATGGAGGTGTGGCAGAAAGATGGTGAAGTATTTGTGTCTCAAGGAAAGTATGCCAATGCAATACTCAGGTGCTTTCACATGGAGAAGTGCAAGCCCATGCAGACTCCTCTAGCTGGGAACTGGAGGAAGGAGGATGCTACTTCAAGTGAGGTAGTGGCTGCTACTGTTTATCGACAGCTGGTGGGTTCACTTTTGTATCTGGTGAACACATGACCCGACTTATGCTTTGTAGTGAACCAACTGAGTCAAGCTATGGTTCATCCTACCAAACTGTTTGGGAGGAAGTGAAGCATGTGTTGAGATACCATAGAGGCACATCTCAATTCGGATTGTGGTATAGATGGACAGAGGGAGTGAAGCTTCAGGTCTTCACAGATGCAGACTGGGCAGGGATTCCTTTAGACCAAAAGAGCACTTCTGGAGGAATCTTCAACCTTGGTTTAGCTGCAGTTTCCTGGTACATCAGGAAATAGAGGTCAGTTGCACTTAGCTAAGGAGAGGCTGAATATATGGCTGCTAGTGAGGCTACATGTGAGGCCATTTGGATGCAAAAGATTCTAGTTTGATTAGAGGATGGATCCAACCATGATCTACTACGATAATCAGAGTTGTATCAAACTCTATGAGAATCCAGTTTTTCATGACAGGTCCAAGCACATTGATATATGTTATCACCATCTTCAAGACTGTGTGGTCAAGAGGATCATGTTGTTGTTGTATGTTTTGACCGAGGAACAGGATGCAAATATTTTGACTAAGGCATTGTCAAAATGCAAGTTTGAGTTCCACAGAGATAGGATTTGGGTTACTGATAATCCCTTTATTGATGAGATGGAGTGTTGAAAATAGCAACAAGAAATGCTAAATATAGAAGTGCTACATTTAGCACTGTTATAAATAGCATTTCAGGATATCTTCCTATTTTAGTTAGTCCCTCAACTAAAATAGAGAAGTAAAAATTCGAATTTGATCTTAGCAGTTGTTTGTAAAATAATTAATTAATTCATCTTGAGCTAATTAGTTGTAGAAAATCAAACATGAAATCTATGTTGGGACATGCAACAGTTTCTCCATTGATTGAGGAATTTATCCATCAGTTAAAGAGATAAGGATGAGTTGTAATATTGATTTGTAATTAGTTGGCTCATTTAACTGAGTCAAGTCCAACTAGATTAATTCAAATAGTTTGTTGAATTAATTGTGAGTTCAGTTAGTTAATGCATGCATGCATGTAACTGCTGCACTTCAGATAACTGAATATTCTCTCATAAATAACTCATGCATGTTAGTTCAGATAGAGACCCAGTTGAGATTAGATGGAGGGACAATGTACTATCAGTTGCAGGAATATTCCATTGTGAATATCTCTTGCATGCAGAAGGAATTCATTCCTTGGAGATTGCGAAGTTACATCTTCAGTTTAGTGAGTGTGATGAGGCAAATTCACACATGTGACATCATTGGACCCCAAGAAAAACTGTGCGAGGAAATAGGAGTCTTGGAGGGCCGAGGAAAGGCATATCTTCTGTCTACTCAGTTTGTGAGTTGTATTGTTTTGATTGCAGAGAGAACAGGATAGCTTGTGAGCTGATTCTTTTTGTAACATGAACATATTTCCACTTGTATGATAATACAAAGATTGGGGTTTTAGGCTGAGGCTTTCCCCGAGTTATTTCTTCTATGTTATGTGTGATTGATTTCTCATTCTCAGTTATATGTGTTCTCATTGATCTTGCTCATATTCTATTAAGTTTCCACAAATTTTGTTATAGAAGTAGATCTTGCATTTTGCTTTAGTATATTGTATAATCTGTTGATCTACAGTGGGAATTTCTACAAAGTTGTCCATCATCGTGTTTCTATGTCACTCAAGGGCTTCTTCAGGCAATACTTTGAAGGGATATCTTGCTCCCTCATCTTTTTTTTTCTTTTGCCATGGGAGGCTGTCAGGGTTTGCAAGGATGGTCTTGCAAAGGTTCAACTAGTTCGAACCCTAAATCCTTATACCTTGACCTCATTGGGGACATGAAAAGAAGAATAGAGAACATATCACTTTCATACCTCTGATCTAGACTTATGAAGGAACACAATAGAATACATATATAAACATAGACACAAAGATGCAACAAAATTATTCATTTCATTAATATCGAATAACTAAAATATGTGTACATACAGAATGGAAATAATCTATCTCAAGCGATGGTAACTTATCTATGAGAAGATTTGTGTCGACTACATGCCTCTAAACTATGTTATAATGAGGCTCGAAGACCTATTTATTATTGAGAAACAATAGAAAACCCTAAAAATCCAAAAACCTAACCCTAGGAGATTAAGTGTTAAAACTATGGGCCCCGTTGGGATAAATTGGTACATCAACTTCATAGGGTCACAAATTTTTCATACGATCTTCATTTGACGTGCATGATACCTCATTAGAAAGATCTATCCTAGGAATATAAATAAATTATAAATGAAAATGTTTGAAATTCATTCACATTTGCCCGTTTTCCAAAAAAACGTCGTTTAGGGCCTCAAAATGGCTCTAAAAGTTTAGTACCTGAAAATGTGCCAAAAATAGTAAATTGTGCTATAACTATGGAAACTGAAAGAGATAATGGTACAATAGTGGGGGCCCAAGTGGAATAGGGAGGTGGCCACTAATATCCACAAGGATCACTAATTCAACCACATCCTTCGCTCTCTGAAGTGAGTGTTTTTTCTCAACTCTAGCATATTACAATGGAGAATACTAAAGCCTTTTAATGGATTCAACTACATGTAATACCATGAGCTTAATACCATTGGTCACCAATACCAACTGCCAAAAATCGTAAATGTTAACCATAAATGTTGAGACTACCTCAACTCCACCATTGGGTCAAGTTTATCTAACAAAAAATTGCAAATTATAGCAATAACATTTGAGTAAGACTAAGAAAATATGCTTCCTCATAAGAAAGTAATAAGTTAAAATCAGGAGGGGCGTTGACTATGTACACCTTATTAGTAAAATCACCAAGCATAGGTGGGTCCCTTGTCACATAAACAACATGGTATCATGCACCAATTAAATGTCTAGCTTGGTCATGAGCTTAAAAATAAATCATTATTATTATAATAATAAATGTAACTACTTAGTAGAACATTGTTTAAGGGGAGCGACTAGGGTTTTGAATAGGGAGTGAAAAAAGCGAACTAGTAACAATGGAGGGGCATGGAGGAGGAAGCTCCACTCCCTCCTACAGTAACGTGGTTTCAAACAAAAGTAAAGAGACAAGTCTGGAAAGTTTCAGGAAACCAACAGAGGCAAAGAAAAAGACAACCGGCACTCAAAAGTCGGAACGCAGAAAATCCCTAGAAAAGTAAGGGACCCACAAGGTGGCGAGAAAGGAAGTGAAATCTTGAGACAACAGTCAAAGAATGGAGAATATATCTACGACGGGACCCTGCAAGCCCAAGCCTAACATCAAACCCAGGGTGGTCTTAAATGATCCTGCATTACAGGTGCACAGGGATCACATGGCAACTTATGCGGTCATATGCAAGTTTATGGGTATATGGCCCACGGAGAAAGCGTTGTACACATGGATAAGAAACAATTGGAAACCGAAGGGAGAAATAAATCTACATCTTGGGTCCAAGGGTTTTTTCACTATGGTTTTCACTAACCTGGAGGACAAAGACAAATTTTTTGAAGGAGGACCCTACTTCTATGCTATTGTTGGCCTCTACATGCGACCTTGGATGATGAACTTTGTTCTGGAGTGAGAAACATTCACATCGGTCCCGGTATGGATTAGATTATACTCCTTACCTTTAGATTATTGGCTACCAGAATCCTTAAAAGCTATATGTAATAAATTAGGGCATTTTATAAATATTTCAGAGGCAACTCTGCGTTGTAAATATACCTCCTCCGCCCGTATATGTGTTGAAATGGGCTTATCGAGAGCACTCCCGACTGAAGTCATCCTAGAAGTTTATGATGAGGAATGGGTACAGGTGGTTGACTATGAACACATCCCATTCAGATGTTGTAAATGTCATGAACATGGGCACCTCTTCAGAGACCGCCCACTCAACAAAAGGGAGGATAACCTAAAAACCAACACAGGAAAAGACCCTGAAGGTTTCACCAAAGTGGGAAGCAGAGGGAAAGGAGGGGGAAAGAAGTACCAAAAGAAACCTAGTGAGAGCAAGCTACCAAGTCATAATAGCTTCGAGATTTTAGAAGAAGATGGGGGGAAAATGGAAAGAATAAGGAACCGGAGGACATCCATACAGAGAAAGGAAAAGAGAATAGCATGGAAATCATACAGGAATACAATGACCAAAAGGATTACCCACCAAGCACTATGGAACTTGGCAAGGACCATGAGATGACTCCAAGCGAAGGAGGTATGGAGGACCAAGACCTTCAGGAGATTCTCAAGAGGGAGAACCTTGAACTAGAAACGTTTCTAGAGTAGGGAACCAACAAAGGGATTGACTCTCTGCCACAAGAGGAGTTTGATAGAGGACAACAGTTATTCCTCCGAAGGTCTCAAACAAAGGCTGCAGGAGTCAAAAGGAACTATGACAGCTAGGAGAACATAGGGGTTAAATCAATGGAGATAACTTCAGGACACTCCTCCAAGAACCCAGGCAAGAAAAGAGGAAGAAAGAGACAAAATGAACTCCTGGCAGAGTGTGGGAAACTGATGATTAATTTAGGTAAGATAAAAGAGCTCACCAGTTACTCTTTCACAAACCCATCATTATGAATCTTACAACCTGGAACATTAGAGGACTAGGAAGTAAAAGAAAACAAAGAAATCTCAGCAACAGAATAAAAGAAGAAAAACCAGACATGGTGTTTATACAGGAAACAAAATGCTCAGTTGACAAGATCAGAGAAATACATAGAAAATGGCTTATCAAATATGAGTACCTACAAGTCAAAGAAAATAACGCAGTGGGGGGAATTCTTACTCTATGCAATCCTCAGAAATCTGAGATCCTGGATGTTAAAGCATCTAGGAACCACCTTTCAACGGTTATCCAACCTTTGGGGGACAAGGATTGTTACATGATCACAAATGTCTATGGTCCACAACTTCTTGAAGACAAACTCAGGCTCCTCACCTCTCTGGAGGAGCTGAGAGATAGACACCCAGTAATCCCCTAGATTCTAGGAGGGGATTTTAACATGATCAAATCACTCACAGAGAAAAATGGAGGGACTAGAATGCTTGGACAAGACTCAATTTCCTTCCAGAACTTCTTAAACAACATGAGACTGGTGGATATGGACACACTAAATGGTACCTTCACATGGAATAATAGGAGATGAGGAACCTCCCAAGTTGCCTTGAAATTAGACAGATTCATAATCTCGGAGGATCTCCTTCTCTCCGGTCGTATCATGACAACTTTTATCCTTCCTTTCGGAGGCTCGGACCACTCGGCCATCCAGTTGGAAGCCTCATTTATAGGTACCCCGAGGAATAGACCTTTCAGGTTCGAAAATGTCTGGCTCACTCACCCTGACTTCATCACTAATATTGGAAAATGGTGGGTGGAAGACATTCCCACACAAGACACAAAAATGTTCCTACTGAAATAGAGACTCAAACACATAAAGCTAAGGCTCAAATAATGGAATAAAAATGAGTTTGGCAATATTTTTGAAGCCAAAAGAGAAGTGGAGAAAATATTATAGGAAACTAATCAAATCCTCATCACAGAAGGCTTCACAGAGAAGAGGAAAATGCAAGCCGAATCACTACAACAAGAATGGGACAATAGATGCCAGCGGGAGGAAATATTCTGGAGACAAAAATCAAGAGTACAATGGATTAAAGAAGGGGAGAGAAATACCATGTTCTTCCACAAGTCTACCATGAAACACAGGGCAAATAATCGGATCAAAAAACTCATAGATCCTCAAGGGAAAGAGCTAAATACTCACAAGGAAATGGAATCTATTCTGGTACAACATTTTCAAAACATAGTAGAGGAGACCATGACAGACAGATCTCAATTCACCAAGAGCTTCACTTAGCATATTCCAAAACTGGTTACCATGGAAGATAATTATAACCTCAACAGGCCAATAACGGAAGAAGAGGTCAAGTAATCAAAGACATGCACAACAGGAAAGCTCCAGGCCCAGATGGTTTCAATGTAAACTTCTTCAAAGCATGCTGGGAAACTATCAAACAAGACATTCTTGATGTTGTGGAGGACTCCAGAAAATCAAAAATTGTTCTGAGAGCACTTAATGAATCCTTCATAGCATTAATCCATAAACAGGAAAAAGCCATGACACCAGACATATTCAGACCCATAGCTTTATGCAATGTGGTGTACAAAATCATTTCCAAATTTGTTGCTAATAGACTCAAACCTCTTCTTCCAACGCTAGTGTCAGAGGAGAAGACTGGATATGTGGAAGGTAGACAAATTCTCAATAATATCATTCAAGCTCACGAAGTGGTTCATTCCCTTAAGACCAACAAGCAAGCAGGTATGATAATGCAGCTGGACATAGCGAAAGCTTATGATAAGCTAAGTTGGTCTTACATTAGGGAAGTTCTTAAAGCCTATGGCTTTGACCACAACTGGATAAAGTGGGTCATGGCTCTGGTTACCAAAGCTAGTTGTTCAATCCTTCTTAATGGATCTCCATCTAGAACCTTCAGGCTATCGAGAGGCCTCAAGCAAGGAGATCCTCTCTCCCCATTCCTATTCATCCTCATGATGGAAGGATTGGGCAAAGTGATCAATTCAGCCAAGGAAGAAGGAAGAATCCAGGGACTCAAACTTACTCAGAATGGGAACACATTGACTCATCAGCAATTTGTGGACGATACTATGCTGCAGGGCATTCCCATAGTCAAGGAAGCCAAAGCTCTCAAACAAATCTTGCATGATTTCGCAATGGTTGCTCGCACTGAGGTAAGCCTCACAAAATCGAAAATTTTCTTTTTTAATGCTGATATTTCTATTCAAAGAAATATCTCCAGAATTCTCGGCTTTCAAAGAGATCATCTTCCCTCCAAATATCTAGGAATCCCTCTCACTAATAAACCTCTGAGTAAGGAAGTGTGGGAGTCAGTTATAAATAAACTAAAGGACAAAGTCAACAACTGGACTAGCAGATCCTTGAATTTAGCAGGAAGGCTAATTCTTACAAAGGCTGTTCTACAAACCATTCCAATGTTCATGTTTTCAACCCTTCCTGTCCCAATAGGAGTTTTACAACAAATCAAGAATATCCAAAGAAACTTTCTTTGGGGTAAAGGAGAAGAGAAAAAGAAATGGGCTCTGGTTGCGTGGGACAAGCTTTGCAAACCTAAAACACATGGTGGTTTGGGTCTCCACGACCCAGATACTCTAAGAAAAGTTTTGGGGGAAAAACTTTGGTGGAGATGGCTAAAGGAAATGAGAAACCCCTGGGCTAATCTATGGAAACAAAAATATGCAACGGACTGGTAGGAAGAGGACCACATTCGAATGACAGGACACATCAGGGGTTCCCATATCTGGAAAAATGCTTAGGAGAATAGAGCCTTGGTTCAGAAACATAGTTTCTGGGAGATCAGAAATGGGAATCTAGACTAGTTCTGGGAGGACAACTGGCAGCAGGAACACAACCTCTGTAGAGAAAGACTGGACATCATCAAAAGTGATACCATTAATAAAGGACTGAAAAGGGTAATTGAATTTTGGGATCAGTCATGAGACACAGGTAAATGGAGAATTTGGAAGGTACCAGATTACAGTAAAGAGACCCATTTGAAGGCCCAAGCTCAAGTTCTAGGAGCGATTCTGGAAAAGAAGAAAATTTTGACTTCAACCTCGAATGATCTACTAAGATGGGGCAGCAACAATGGGGGCATCTTCAACCTCAAAGAAGCCAAGAGAATAGTCAATGGACTTAACTATCCAAGCCCTGACAAAACTTGGAAAGACCTTTGGACCAACCCACATTAGATGAAGATCAAACTGTTCATGTGGCTGGTATAGCATAAAAAGATTCTGACTTGGGAAAATCTCAGAAAGAGAGGTTTTGTTGGTCCATCAAGATGCCAGTTATGTGGCCTGTAGGAGGAAACTATGGATCACCTTCTCAACCTCTGCTCCTTCACCTCCACCTTATGGAATTGGGTGGCCTCCATCTTCAACCAAACAATCAGGAACGAAAATGACATTACTGGAACTTTAAAGAATTGGAGGAAAGACTTCTCAGAAAATGAAATAGTCAATTTAGCCTATACTCTGATACCAGGATTTTTGATCTCGGATGTGTGGAAAGAACACAACAACAGGATCTTCAAAGCTAAATCTGGTTCAACACAAAACATCTTGGCTAAGATCCTAAAACAACTCAAAGAAACAGTTAATTCCCTTCTGAAGAAACCTCCTAAGAAACCCCTTGGACAACGGGATGCTCACATTCTCGAACTATTGGGGCTCCAGTCACAGGTCCCTCAGGGCATAAAAATGAAAGCAAGGCACATATGAGAAGGGAAGACTTTTTGGCAACCCCCTCCCCATGGCTTTTTGAAATTCAACATAGATGGAGCCTCAAAAGGAAACCCTGGGGATGTTGGTTATGGAGGAGTCATAAGAGATGAAGAGGGCAATATAAAAATTATCTTTCATGGTCATTTGGGGAGAGAAACTAACAACATGGCATAACTCATGGCCATAGAGCAAGGCTTAGAAATTCTGATTGATCACAATTTACATAACATAATCATAGAGGCAGACTCGGAATTAACAATCAATTCGGTCAAAAGGATAGGCACTGGCACAACACCAGACAAAGTTTCAAACCACTGGAGACTTTCGCAGGTCTATCACCGAATTCAATCTCACCTAAGAATACTTAGAACTATTAGCTTTGTTCATATGCGTAGATATGCTAACAGAATTGCGGACCGGATTGCTAATGAAGGGGTGCTTAGTATAAGAGGCAACAAGTGCTGCTCGTGGGAGTTGGTTCCTGCAGGACAACTACGTGAGGGCTGCTACACTCTGGCGCGCTCAGAAAGGGAGTAGCACCAATACATGAAGAGGAAGTAGCCAGTTGAAAATTAAGAAGATGGTTGTAAAGGGTTTAACAAACAGGCTACATGAGAATTGGTATTTTTGGGCCTCGTAGATGGAAGGAAGGCAGAGGAGAGAGAGCGCGATTCCAAAAGGAGGTACCAACAGTTTTGCTAAAGCACATGGTAGTTTTGCTACAGTTACAGTAGTTATCAGGCGTCCGCATTACCACAAGTAGTTTTACAGAAAGGCTTCCGATGCCACTAACTAGTCTACACATGGCCCAAGGAGGAGAGAGAATACCGCCTTCATCAGGCAGGTATTCCTCACTCTTCTTTCCTGCCCGATATCCATCAAAGCCGTTGGATCTAGAGGTTGTAGATCTACGGCTGAGGTTTGTTGTGCTTGTTGGTTGGTGGGACCTGGTTATCTTCCTAGCATGTTCCTGCTCAAGAGCGGGTTGAGGGATTTCAGGCGGAACAGTTGCTCGATGGTTATTCACCTTGCGGATTTGAACTATTTTCACTGTGGTCTCTATTTTTGTATCGGGTCCGCTTATTGGTATTTTTGGGCCCCACAGATGGATGGTAGGCAGAGGAGAAAGAGCGCGAAACCAAAAGGAGGCACCAACAACTTTGCTAAAGTACATGGTGGTTTTGCTACAGTAACAGTGGTTATCGGGCATCCACATTACCATAAATGGTTTTACAGAAATGCCTCTGATGCCACTAACCATTCTACACGTGGCCCAAGGAGGAGAGAGAATACCACCTTCATTGGATGGGTACTCCTCGCTCATCTTTCCAGCCCGATATCCTTTACAGCCATTGGATCTAGAGGTTGCAGATCTACGACTGAGATTTGTTGTGCTTGTTGGTTGGTGGGACTGGGATATCTTCCTTGCACGTTCCTGCTCAGGAGTGGGTTAAGGGATTTCGAACGGAACAACTACTCGATGGTTATCCACCTTGCGGAATCAAATTATTTTCACTATGGTCTCTATTTCCGCATCAGGTCTGCTTATTGACTTTTTGAAGGTTTGGTTTAGAAGGTTGCTCGGTTTTGTGGGCCCTTAGCCTGGTTCTCGAGCAGTTGGCTCAGATCCCTAAGCACAGGGCGCCAGTTGTATTTTATGTAACAATTTTTTAGATTCATATGAATAGAAGGTCTGTTTCTTGCTTCAGCAAAACAAAAAATGTAACTACTTAGCAGGGGAAACTGCTTGAATTTTAATAAATGGAGTCAAGTCTTTCTTTGAGCCACACAACTCTAAGTCTACCCATTTCTTAGCCATCTTTATCACTTTGGTGTCCAATTTCGTAAGTAGCTTCTGAGTTTCATCCAATTAAATAATAATTTTTTGTTGCTCCTTATATCATTCCATTAGAATAACCCATATTATCACTTCTAGTTTCTAGTAAATTTGCACAATTTGCATGTAGTTGAATATGTCCCTTATCTTTGTGGTTCTTTCATGTAGAATCCAAATGTCCACCTACTCAAAAACATCTTAATTTCTAGTAGATTTGCACAATTTTCATGTAGTTGATGTTCCTTATCCTTGTGGTACTTGCATCTAGAATTTAGTTGTCCACCTATTCGAAAACATCTCAATTGGAAATTTGGTTTTTGCTTCTCTCTTTTCATTTTCTATTTCATTTTACACAACCAACGAATTATTGCTCTAATAGATTATTCCCATATTCTCTATTGGGCTGTAAGCTTCAGAGTTAAAAGGTATCAAACTGTTTTGTGTACCTCTCGTGTGATAAGTATGGTGATAAACAAAAAAAAGAGAATCCCAAAGAAAGAAAAAGAATAAAGAAGACCAAGAGACATAAAGGAAGTAGAAAAGATACCACGAAAACTAAAAAACTTCATCTACTAAGTAACCAACTTCTTAAAACAAAGGCCAAAAAGAAGAGTCTTCTAGGAGGATAAAGTAAAACCAATTAAAACACCTTAAGGATCGAAGGGAGAGGAATGAGACTGAATGAGAATGCTGTAGGCTTGGACTAAGCGAACATGAAGAATATATATGAGCTTATTTAAACACAAAGAGAGTCACATTTGGGAGAGAGACCCACCAGTAGGAGGGCCAGAGAAAAGAAGCTTCCAAATAGAAGAAGGAAGCATAAAAGCACTAAAAAATGCGTAGAGTCAAATTGAAAAATTGAAAAACCAAGAGGTATGTGAAGAGATAAGACAAAAGGTAAAGTAGAGGCTAAGTAAAATGAGAACCTCAAAAGAAAGAGATATTTTACGATGAGATTGAAACAGGAAAACTACTAAAAAAACGAGAAAAGAAAAGAAAAAAGGGAGAGATCTTCCACTGTGACAACTACAAAAAAAAAGAAGAAGGGGGAGAGATCTTCCAAGGTGACTCAAGAATAAGGAGTAGAACTAAAGCTAAAACTAGACTTTAAGCACATCGATCAAAATTAAAATGAGAGATGAGAGATTATAATAGAGACCTTGGATGCTTCGATAAGAGCGCTCACAGCCTCAACATTTTCATTTCCCTTGAGTTAGAGCTATAATTCACACCAATCCTCTATAGACCACCCTTCTAAATAAGGAGGCCAACCTCAACCATGATATTGTTGTAGTCATGGTACTTACCCCTTTCCAAACCACTCCTAAAAATTAGCATGGTGGATTTGATGGATGCAAATTAATGCTTTGCACATGCGAGATGAATATGTCATTCAGCTTTAGGACATCCTACCATTGACAACCTATATCCAGATTTATAACCTTTGATTTTCCCTAGGTGGCGGAAATAATAATAAACTATATTAAAGTATTCCAAAATTTGAATTTAAAAACTAAAAATAAAAATTCAAACGAAGACGGACACGTAAAAAAATAATTCGCTTACACTTTTCAGGGGTGGCAATCAAATCTCAAAGATATTATGGACACTTCAATATAAAATTCGAATATGATATAAGCATCAAATAACAATATCCAATTATTTGCTTGAAATGATTGCAATGGACTGCGTTTTGATTTAAATATATTGAGCAAATTTCGTTATATTAACATAAACCGAAAGATAAAATCCCTAATCTGATGAATTTGTCAATATAACTCGAACGTCTATAAACTCATAGATTCCATCCATTCCCACGTGATCGAAAAGACAACAATTTAGAAAAAAGAGGCACTGAAACAGATTACCATAAATGGAGAATTTGTATAAATAAATGTACGCAGAGGTTCAAACTTTGGGTAAATAAAGGATTAGAAATGTTTGGGATGAATTTTTTTTGACAAAAAATCGAATCATGTCGGCCAGCCACATTAAATATTGTAACTTCATGATTGTAACTTCGGTGGTTAAGCCGTGCGTTTGCGTGTAATCCAATTCTGCTGGAGGCCTACATAGAAAGTCATTCTTATCTGAACAGGATGGAAGTAACGAATATGGTAGATGGGTTTTGTGAGTACAGCTTGGAAATTGGAGATGGTAGGACGGCTTAGGCAAGTGCTTCTCTGCTTTTCCCGAGGATAACATACTAGTTTCAGGATCAGCGCTCGTTGAAGCCCTCGTTCTGGCTTTAGACAATATGTCTGACCAAGAAAATGTTAATGCTGTCAGAAATATAGAAGAGGGGCGAATAGGAAGTCATGGGTATAGCGAGCGAACATGTACATCATTGTTACCATCTGTTACGTTTGTTCAGAAGGTACTATTGTAGTTCAATTGCTTGCTATTTATATTCTCAGTAATATTGGGAGCTTGGTGTTCTTAGCAGTTCTGACGTTGGATTTTTTGTTTTCATTTTATTTTTATATGGTGGGTGGGGTGGGTCGGTGGGGTGATGGATAGAAGTTGGTTTATTGTTTCATAGATGAATTTAGCACTATAAAAATTTATGGGGCATTTAGATAACAAATTTTTAAGTAAAATAGACAAAAAAATAAGCCAAAAAAATCTCCCAAACTTATAACAAATAAACTTCCAAAATTTATAACAAATAGAAAATTTATGAGGCATTTAGATAACAAATTTTTAAGTAAAATAAACTAAAAAATAAGCCAAAAAAATCTCCCAAACTTATAACAAATAAACTTCCAAAATTTATAACGAATAGAATACTGCTTAATATTGGTTTTCCAGAGACTTTTATAAAGCACTTAGGTTGTGGAGAATTAAAGCTAGTGATTTGAAACAAATCCCTGCTGAATTCTAAGAAAATTATAGAATACTATTTAATATTGTTTTTTCAGAGGCTTTTATAGGGCACTTAGGTTGTAAAGAATTCAAGCTTGCTATTTGAAACAAATCTCTACTGAATTTGAAAAAAATAGACCAGAAAATAAGCCAAAAAAATCTCCCAAATTTATAACAAATAAACTTCCAAAACTTATAACAAATAGAATACCCCTCAATTTTTGTTTTCCAGAGTTGAAGGCCTGAAAAGGCAAATTGTATTTTCTGATCATATGCTTTCAGGATCCACTACCAATACCACTGAAGCTGTTTTGACATGGATATATTTCTTGCAGGTGGTCGCAGAAATTATTGGGACATTTTTCCTGATATTTGTAGGGTGTGGATCAGTAGTTATAGATAAGGTGTGGATCAGTAGTTATAGATAAGAAAACTAATGGCTCCCTAACTCATCTTGGTGTGTCCATTGTATGGGGACTGGCAGTGATGATCATAATTTACTCCATAGGTCATATTTCTGGAGCTCATTTGAATCCCGCAGTAAACCTAGCCTTTGCAGCAGTTCGGAGATTTCCCTGGAATCAGGTATGTATGCAGTATTTCTCCAACATTAACTGACATTCAAGCCAAATGAAGAATCAGGTATGTATCCAGTATTTCTCCAAAATTAAGTGACATTCAAGCCAAATGAATTAGAAGGATTGGATGGATATACATGGTAGATTTCAGAATATTCCCATAATCTGAATATCAGGAAAGAGATCAATTGCAATTGTATGATAAGAAGGTTAGTAAAATGTAAGAAATATAGTTATGAAGTTTGACAGCTGCTGGACTTTTATTGCTTGGCTTGAAATCACAGGTTCCAGCATACATAGGAGCTCAAGTTTTTGCAGCAATCACTGCTGCATTTGTCCTCCGTTTGATGTTTGGAGATGTGGCACATATTGCAGCAACTGTGCCTTCAGGCTCAGATATGCAGTCCTTTGTCATGGAAGGTTTTATTACGTTTCTGTTGATGTTTGTGGTTTCTGCAGTGGCCACTGATACTAGAGCGGTATATGTCTATGGAATTCCCCCAATTTTTATAATTATTGATTATAAATAGCAGATAGAATATGCTGAATTTATGTAGATGGCAGATTGTAGGAATATTTCAAACTTAAAAATGGAGAGGTCAAAATTGATTTCTCTCATGACTATCAAATTTTAAGAATATCCTAGAATCTTCTAAGATCGATTTTAAGAATTTCTCAGAATTTACAATCAACAATGTAAAAAACAGAAACAAACAATTGACCGTTGAATATTCAATAACGCAGATAGGGGAACTGGCGGGAATGGCAATTGGCGCCACCATTGTCGTGAATACGGCCATATCAGGGTATTGACTTCTATTCTTAATGACATTTTGTGGGACTAAATTTTTTTAAGAAATCACGCACAGATTACCAGTTACCATGTTTTATTTCTCCTTTGGCAGCCCAATTTCAGGAGCTTCGATGAATCCTGCAAGGACCCTAGGTTCTGCGGTGGCTGGCAACAAATATACGAGTATTTGGATATACATGGTTGCACCTCCTCTGGGTGCCATATTAGGTGCAATATCTTACAACATGATTCGCTTGACTGATAAGCCCGTGTGAGAGATTACCAAGAGTGGCTCCTTCCTTAAGGGCCAGCTCTCCAGGGGATCCCGTTCAATATAAAACCCCACAAAGTAAGGGGCAGAAATGTCCAATCCTGATATTCAGATGTGCAGTCACGTTTGAGACTAGCTTGGAGTAAACGATTTGCAATATCTAGATATCTAAAATATTTTAGATTTGCAACACTGCATGTAAAATTGGAGTTGTTTATAATGTGATTTTTTTGGAGATTCCAGTGACGGAATCCGGCAGAAGAAATTGAGGTTAAATATTGATTTGTTGCAGTTAAAATGGTTTTTTAACTGCATATTTGGATTCAGCACCCTGAAAAACCCTTGGGACGCCTTGATTGTGCAGAAACTACCTATCAAACTTGCGATTCCAATAAATTGCTGCCGAATTTTGACTAAAAAAACTCACCGAAAAAACTTCCAAAAAAATCTCATTATAGACCAGTGCTGTAAAATTACCCAAAACATCCCAGGATGTGATAATCGTAGTTTCTTCCGATCAGTGATCAAATTTGAAAGGCAGGTCTTAATTTCATTTAGAATGGCACATATTTAGGTCGCACTTCTATAATGAAAAGCGTAAAAAAAAAGAGCAATTCAATTGACAACAGTAAATTATTTTCAAATTTCTTTTTATTTTTTCACAGTAGAATGGTGGAACAACAACCCCATGGATGTTGTGTATAAGGCAGCTCTGATATGAGCCGCAACTAATATATCGGATGCATTTACCATTAATTGATAAACAAGAGACCTATATTCCTGCTCCAGTTCAGATAAGGATTAATTTTGTAGGAAATTTTTGTGACCAGCAAGTTCAAACCAATATACAAGTAGCTCAATCAAATTTAAGTTTATTGCGTGAATGAAAAGATTCAGTAAAATTCTAAACAAGTTTAGGATTCAACAAAAGAGTGTACAAAGGTGTATATGTTTTTGGTATCTCGTTTTTTAATATGAAAATGAAAAAATTCAGTAAAATTCTAAACAAGTTTAGGATTCAACAAAAGAGTGTACAAAGGTGTATATGTTTTTGGTATCTCCTTTTTTAATATGAAAACATACCAGGAATTGGGAATCCCCAAACAAATCAAATCCAGTATGTTAGGAACCCTGTTGAATGTGCTCCTCTCCTTGCTTGACAGGTGTTTGCTGAATGATGAATCTATGCTCCTCTCTAGCTTAAATCGTCGTCAAACGTTGCTTTGGGCAGCCTTCACGCACAACCCAGTGAAATTACAGACCTAATACATGGCCCATATTGACATCTAGTCCCTCTCAATTGAAACTACCAAATGTAATGGTATCAACGGGTAATTGTGACATAATAATTAATAATAACTTCCATCATATGCACAATTAGAAAAAACAACTAAAAAAGAAACTGTTGTTTTTGAAATGGGAGCAACTCAAACACTGCCAAATGTAATGGTATGAAAAGCTAATTGTGACATAATAATTAATAAGAACTTGCATCATATGCACAATTAGAAAAAACAACTCAAAAGGAAACTGTTGTTTTTGAAATGGGAATTTCTGAAATGAGATTTAAGTTTTAACATGAAAAGAAATTTACAAATTCAACATTCCTAAAATTCTAATTTCAGAAAAAATGAAATTTAAAAAAAAGGTTGACAATTTTACAGCACTTCATAAAAAATTTAAAGATATTATTCCAATTTTTTTTTTAAATGACAAAAATCAATTTTTAAATTTTTTTTGACTGGTAAAATTTTCTACCTACTTCTCTGAAAGGCCAGAGACCCTTTAAAAGGCTCTGACGTGTTCAATTTTGATCCCTGCTTCCGATTCAACTGAGACATAGAAACCAACTTTATGTCGGGTATGTACTGTATATATACTTTCGTAGTTTCTTCCGATTCAACTGAACCCAACTTTATGTCGGGTATGTACTGTATATATACTTTGATTTTCTGAAGGGCACCTTTTGATTTGTATATGCTTTTGACATTCATGAACAGCTTACATTTACATTTTAATTTACCGTTCACGTTGGGAGGCTTTGCATGTGGGAGATATGAGGGGGCAAATGTGAAGGCAAGGGTTATGGGAGAATAAGAGGGATCAAATTCAAAGAAGACTTGAAATAAAATTAAAGTTTTAATTTTATTTTATTTTTAATATTGGAAAGATGAAATAAAATGTTTTTTTTTTATATAAAAGAATTTTAAGTTTTATATATGTTTAATATATTATTATAGATTTACAAAACAATATATTTTTTTTAATTTATATATGAAATTATAAATATATATATATATAATTAATAAAATTTATTTTTTTAGTTGATTTGATTTAAAAGTATTTGAACTTTGAATCATATAATTTATATAATACTTTATAACACGAGTAATAGAATACTTACATTTTTTATAGTATGATGATTACTAAGTGACTTACCATGTGGAGGAATTTAATTCCAGTACTTACACTCTAGATATGAATTATATGGAGTGATTTCAATTAGAGTATTTATTTATAATTATTTAAATAATATTATAAGAAAGGTGAGTAGGTAGTGAATATAAGAAAATGGAGTAGGAGTTAAGATGATCTACAGGTGTAGCCATAAAGGATTGGTAAGTACCATCAAGAGGAAGAGGACGTGGACATGAATTGAATTGGAATTGTTTCTTCTTAGTGAGCAGCCACAACCAAAAATTTAGATATTCAATACCGACTACCAAGATGCAATTTCAACAAATAGATGATATATGCATGCATAGGGTCCATAACAATATGATTTTATTGTTTAAAAATGTCATGATATGGGAAAAAATGTTCACATCTTTTTCAATTCTCTTGAAATACAAAAAAAATATCAATAAAGAAAAAATAAATAATAAGAAGTAGAACATATTATGAAAAGTTTGTTTACCGTTAAACCATTGTGGGTAGCCCAATTGGCCATCCCAGTGTTATAAACTATTGTGTAAACCATGAGATTCAAAGTTCCAATCTCCCTATGGAGGAAACATGGAAGAGAATAAAAAATAGGAGTGGGATGATAACCATAGAAAATGGAACCCAAATATAAGAGGATTAGTAAACAACATTTAAGAGAAGATAAAAAATTCATGGGTTTAGATGATGAATGGGTGATTTCTGTGATTGCTTTTATTTGTAGTCATCTTCTTGGTTGAAATTTTAAGTGTGATATTCATATTCTAGAGCTTCACCAATGAAATGAAATGAGTTAAAGGGGGTAGACATAAGAATTCTACTTTGGTAAAAGGAAATAAAATGTTTCTAATTTTTAGTTTAGATATGTTTAGCGATCACTATTTTGGACATATGGTTATGGGAAGCTTTAGGTATATGCTCCTTAACATGATCTTTGAATGATATCCCCATGGGCAAATGTATGATTTTCCATAAGAGCGCTAGATTTACAAAAATTCTTAGCTAAGTACAGAATCATGTTTATCCTTCATGTATATGACTAATTGTTTAAGGTTTTTTAGGGTTTGAAATGATTATTAATATGTTTTTGTCAATATTTTCAAAAGAAGATCAATGAGAACTAGGGGAGGGCTATAAGACATAGATATTTTGGGATTGGAATATAAAGTTGAGTGAAATTTTTTATTGATCTTAGATATAGAGCAACCATTCGTGATAAGAGCCTTTGTAAGTTGAGATTTTTTCAAGAAATGAGGGAGAAGATCTAAAGGCAATGGATTCTTGGATTAGGCAATGGTGAGAGTGGAAATGAAGATAATGGTTAGTGGAGTCACTTTATAGTAAAATTGGAGAATAAGGGTGCCACTTGGTTGATAATTGAGGAGGACATCTAAAATGGGGAGTCAACTTTCTAAGTTTTTATGGTAAATTGAATTTATGGTAAAAGTCCATTAAGATGGTTGAAAAATGATATAAAAAATGATAATTAACTTATAATAAACAAATTTATAAATCACTGCTAGAAGATGGATTTAAGATGAAAACAATTTATATCCAATCACTCAAAATACTACATGAAAATATTATTGACCACTTAAATAAATAAATTCTTATCCTTTTCTATTTATTATTTTTTTATAATATTACGGGTGGGTCAACATATCACAAAAAGAAACGAGCCGACGAGTCATGTGTTATGAATGGTGGGTCGGCCAACCGCCCACACGATGGACGAGCGGACATGTATACAATCGAATGGCAGTGAGGCTGGAGATCATTGAACACTTGGACATAAAACAAGTGGTAAGTGCGAGCTAAGCTTCGGTGGTTCTGCAATGGAGCAGAATGTGCAATGAGTCTGCACGACGGGTAAACCGAGAGGCATGAACAGACGAGCTCGAGCAGGGCGACAGGGCGTGTGCACTTGCCGACGGTGAACGACTTTGGTTGGGTGAACAGACTCGTGCAGGAGAACGCACAGGTGGGAGCGCCCAATGTGGTGAAGTGCGGCGTGGTGAAACGAAGTGCGACGAGTGTGTTGGGTTCAGAACGGAGGTGCGCCCGATGTGCACAGTGACACGGGTAGCAGTGCCTGAGCTGGGAAAATGGCATGGTTCATTCAACGAGCTAAAAAAACATGTTCAAGGGTAAACAAAGAGTTGGGCAAGTTGTGCGGCAATTGTGCAGGCGCGCCGACGAGCTGGGCAACCGATTTTTTCGGGTGAATGTAAATTTGGCTAAGTGTAAATTTGGGGTTTCACAAGATTGAACTTATATATATTGATTACTTGGGTAGAGTCATTATAGGGAGTTTCCCCTCCCTTTATACTATTGTGCATTTATGTTTTAATGCTATTTACGGTGAATGTTAATGGTTTTCACTGTGTATAAAGGAAAACATATACTTGGTAAAGAAGAAAATAAACTAAGTATCGAAAGTTAGGCGTAGTCCACGATCGCAAGTATTGGTGAAAAGAAAGTGGTCGGTGCTACCGCACCTCCTATAGTGCAGTTGGAAGAGTACCGCCAGTGTAGGGGTGTGACAAAAACGAAGGCACAAGGGAGAGCTAGGAAAATGGGTTTCACGAACGTGCACAAAGCCCACCCCGGGTCACAAATTAGCATTTTTGATATGGGTTCGTGTGCTCGGGTGGGCCCTCACACTGAACGATATGACTGAATGAGTTTAAACAGGCGCCCTCGAATGACCCGCCCGAACGAATTTGCACGAATGCCCTGAAATGACCTGCCCGAACGAGTTTACACGGACACCCTCAAACACAATTGAAACAAAAAACACCCATAAATGTTGTGAATTGACATTTCCAGCCACAAAAGCCTACCATGCACATGAGATGAAAGGAAAAAGCTGACCACTCAATCAAACATATGGGCCACCACATCTATCAAAACCTCAAAGCCAACACAACCATAGATGATGTGCACTTTGAAAGGAATGCCAACCCTTAACTTTATAATAAGGAGAACAACTCCTCACATTGCCCGACAGAAAAAGCAAGCAAGAGGAGGGGTAGGTGGTTTACAACCAAAACCCTTCCATGTTCCTCTTAAATGTATGCATCTCAACTGACAATGCCAACACAGAAAGAGTACAAGCACAAGAAACTGGCACCATAAACAACCAAACAATGAAGAGGCTAGCCGTCACAGGGAGCCACACCACAACAACCCATACAACTCCGAGAACTTAGAGCAGAAGGGGAATTGTTCACATATGCCTCCCAGGACAAGCATGGCCAACATTACCGCTCATGTGCTACCGAGTGGGTACGGAGAGAAGATGGAAAT
Source organism: Pinus tabuliformis (assembly GCA_031772625.1). Taxonomy (NCBI): domain Eukaryota; kingdom Viridiplantae; phylum Streptophyta; class Pinopsida; order Pinales; family Pinaceae; genus Pinus; species Pinus tabuliformis. The sequence goes on from CM062804.1 coordinate 1,012,116,551, forward strand.
TGCCCACCATACAAACGACCCAAGGCCATTCTTCAGGCAAGCCTGAAAAACCAACTAAATTACCAACCCACCTTTCATACAAAAAAACAAATACTCCACCACCAAATAGGGAGGAGGTGAACAATATAACGAGGAGCCAATTTCATGGAGCCATACATGACTACCCAACCCAATGAAAATTTTATATTCGCAACAACTGAGGGGCATGATAACGGCATAAGCACGACGGAGTTTTGGGGTTTCCATCTGGGACCACAACAATGAAGGCACAAAGGAGCGCAAAGCAAACTTAACATTTTTATCGTTTGGATGGGCACGAGGGACAGGGACGAGCATGGCCAACATTACCGATCATGTGCTACCGAGTGGGGATGTAGAGAAGATGAAAAGCAACCACCCTACAAATGATCGAAGGCCATCATTTAAGCAAACCCAACAAAACAACTCAATTACCAACCCACCATTCACACGGAAAGAAGACCTATCACTTGTTTCATTTGGATGGGCACGAGGGACCAGGATGAGCTAGGGAGCTGCACCACAACAACCCGTACAACTCCATGAACTTAGAGAGTAGAAGGGGAATTGTTCACATATGCCTGTCGGGACGAGCATGGCCAACATTACCACTCATGTGCTACCGAGTGGGGATGGAGAGAATATGAAAATCGGTCACCCTACAAATGACCCAAGGCCATCATTTAGGCAAGCTTGAAAAAACAAGTCAATTACCAACCCACCTTTCACACGAAAAGAAAAATTGTCACTTGTATCATTGGATGGGCACGAGGGACCAGGACGAGCCAGGGAGCCACACCAAAACAACCCATACAACTCCAAGAACTTAGAGAGTAGAAGGGGAATGGTTCACATATGCCCCCCAAGATGAGCATGGCCAACATTACTGCTCATGTGCTACCGAGTGGGCATGGATAGAAGATGAAAATCGGCCACCCTACAAATGACCCAAGGCCATCGTTCAGGCAAACCCAAAAAAAAACTCAATTACCAACCCACCTTTCACACAAAAAGGAACCATGTTCACTTGTATCATTTGGATGGACACAAGGGGACCAGGAAGAGCCAGGGAGCCACACCACAAAAACCCATACAACTCCAAGAACTTAGAGAGAAAAAGGTGAATTGTTCACATATGCCTCTCGGGATGAGAGTGGCCAACATTACCGCTCATGTGCTACCAAGTGGGGATGAAGAGAAGATGAAAATGAACCACCCTACAAATGACCCAAGGCCATCGTTCAGGCAAGCCCGAAAAAACAACTCAATTACCAACCCACATTTCACACAGAAGGAAAACTTGTCACTTGTATCATTTGGATGGACATGAGGGACCAAGAAGAGCCCGGGAGCCACACCATAACAACCCATAAAACTCCAAGAACTTGGAGAGCAAAAGGAAATTGTTCACATATGCCTCCCAGGATGAGCATGGCCAACATTACCACTCATGTGCTACCGAGTGGGGATGGAGAGAAGATGAAAATCGGCCACCCTACAAATGACCCAAGGCCATTGTTCACGCAAACCCGAAAAACAACTCAATTACCAACCCACTTTCAAACAAAAAGAAAACCTATTTACTTGTATTATTTGGATGAGCACGAGGGGACCAGGATGAGCCAGGGAGCCACACCACAACAACCCATACAACTCCAAGAAATTACAGAGTAGAAGCGGAATTTTTCACATATGTCTCCCGGGATGAGCATGGCTAACATTATCGCTCATGTCCATTCATTGGTGGTGTGGTTGCCTATCATTGGAAAACTGTTTAAAGTTTACGTGGACAAAGGTTGGCTTCGCTCATGGAACCCCTTGTATGTTTTAGCTCAGGTTGTGGTTAGAGCCAAGGAGCCATGGCAACTCATCGATGTCAGTTTTCAAGGGATTATCATAGAACATGTATAGGAAATCACATCGATGGCCTTCATCTTTAGGTGGGCAATGCTAGGGTTGGCCAAAGGGGTGCATTGCAGGTTGGGTGTTCGGGCTACTCTAGAGGCCTTCACACTCGTATCACCCTTGGAGAGTGTAAATGACAAGTATGGGGAGTTTTCTTTCAAAATTCTTGACAGAACTCTAGTCCCAATTTTTCTTGGGGTAGTGGGTTGGCATGCAAAGTGTTTATTTCAATGCTTCAGCTAGATTTGGTCCCCAAGTCTATTTTTAATTTTTCAAAGTGATTCCCTGAGAGGGATTCTCAGAGGGGTTTTGTGCCTCTAACCCCATCTTATATCTTTTTAAGGTTTGGATCTGGGAGATTGAAAAGTTCTCAATTTTTGTTAAAACCATTTCCAAAAAATCGTTATGCTTAAGTCTAAGTGTTGGGGATTTGGTTTTGTTGCTTGAAGATAACATTCAAAATTCCACTGTTTAACCTATGGCGACAATAGTGCTCATCTTCAAAGGGAGACAATGAAAATCAACAAAGGAACTCAAAGAATATGGTATTGACAAAGACACTTCTAATATCCTCGCTGCATGAGTGAAAGGAGGTGTCAGAGGGGGTGGAGCATGTCATCCAAAGATGTTCTTAAGCTAGGTTACAGTTATCAGGCCAAGACTTTGAGGTGGAATATTCATCTGATATCCTAACCCTTGAGGTCAATGAGTTCTTTACAAAAATCAAGATTTCCTACCATGAGAAGCAAGCGGTCATGCATTGATATAATGGTATTTAGCCCAAAGTTGATGGTCTCCGAGATTGGTTCTTCAAAATTGGACCCAAATTTTAGATTTTTTATTCTACTCTAAAGGTTATTTTGTGGTTGTATTTAAGGATCTCAAAAAAAGGAAGAGAGTTTTTCAACAAAGGCGCTAGTTCTAGAGTCGAACTGGTTTTTCAATTCAACTTTGGTTCCTAAAGTTCAACACCTTCTACATGAAATATTTGGCTACTCTAGTATGGGTAAGACTCTCAAACTTACCCATCCATTTGATTGGCCCAAATTTTCTCAAGAGCATCATAAACATGATTGGACTTTACATCAAAGTGGATAGTGAAAGAATGGATAATGGGTTCATTTCTTTTGCCTGCATTTGTATTGAATTGGATTTAAGAAAATGATTAATAAACACATATTTCATTAAATTTGGAAGTTTTCTATTACAAGGCCTTCATAAACATTCATTCTTTTGTAAATCGCCATATTAACTTAATTCAACATAAAAATACTTTTAGTAATTTCACCCAAGTAGAGATCATGAATAAGTGAAACACGAAGTTGTTATGTACAATATTATCAATACACGATAGGAGTGTGAAATCAAACTCTTAGAAGCAATTGATTTAAGCTAAATCATATTAGTATGTCTAACATACAATGAAGATATTATAGTTATGGATAACAAACTAGATTCCTCGATGTTTGAATTTTGTGTCTAGTGACTCTAACCCCCTTTCCCACAGCCTACGACAGATTTATTGATTGAATGATGGTGAAGTGAGGATCTTAGTGTGAATGGCAAGGATGTGTGTCCCTTGCATTACATTGAAAATATTCCACTAAAAACCTAGTAAAATGTTTTTGTGCTCAAGTTTCCTACGGTCTCTTCGTGCCTTTATGAAGCACTAATGAGGGGGTGATCATTCATCTTCGTAGCATCCAAGCATCCATTATAAAAGTTAGGCATTGTTGATCTAGGTATTTCAAGAAGGTTAGGCACCATTGATCTATCTCCACTCAAAGCCAAGTACATCAAATGAGAGTTCTTAAATGGGTATTCAAGTCGTTCCATTGTGATGGAAAATGTCACAAATTGAAGTAAACAAGAATTAGTGGTCTTCTTGTAAGTAGTGGAGGCAAGGGTTTTCAAATATTAGTACAGTGGATAATAGTGTGGATATTGATATCTCCTTGTAAACATTGTCAAAACCAATAATAGTCTCGATGTACGTAAATACTAGTCTCAATTGTATGGAAAACCATGATTGACCATTACTTTCACTAAGAGGAGAAAACGAAAAGGTTTTTTAATGGGGAAAAAATGACTGTGAAACATAACTCATGGATTTTAGTTGAAATTTATATAAGTCCTCGTGTTCTTTAATTATTAAATACTTAATGTAAATACAAATAAATTATTGTTAAGATATTTATTTTGAAGATTAAATATGTATTAAAAGGCATTCATCTATGACACTTGAATTTTCATATACTCTGAATATACCACTTAAAACTCATTATCAATTAATTCTGATTAGTTTTGTAAAATATATATATTTACTTCTGTTAAGAGCTTTATTTCAAAAATAAATTAGATTTATAAACTTATATCAATACATATAACTAAATGGAATTCAATAAATACCTTCCAAGTCTTATAAAGATAACTCGGTCCTTTTCAATTTTAGAGAGTATGAAAAGGGACGTAAAAGAAACTCCAAAAATCCTAGTTCGTCATCTAATCCCTTAAGTCCAAAAAAGTATAAAACAATACAAAAGGGATGAATTTTCGATACTTTTAATGAGCCGAAAAAACAAGCGCTCGATCTTTTTGTGTAATAATCCTTTCGGTCCAAAAAGATTAAAATCTAAAGGAGGGATAGCACTTCCGGTCACTTTAACGAGCTGGAAAGGCCAATGGATCAGCAATCTTTTCATATTTTACGAGTCAGTTGAAAAGAGCTTAAAGGAGACTCGTCTTTGAGGAACAAGTGATAAATTTGGGTAGCAGCTGATTCCAGGTAAGGCTTGGAATTTCCCAATCACGGCAGTGTTACAAGGATGGCTAACAGGATCATTCTTCGTAGCTGTTCCTCAAAAGGGGTAAACAATCAAATGGAGTTGAATGATCGGCCAATACGGGGTGGAGGTGATGATGAGAACACGACCAAGGCTTTAAAGGCTGAAGTACTACATTCACGACGGTTATTTACCAGAAATTGGTTCATTTTTTATTGAGCTTAAACACAGGGGGAAACATTTGCTCATTGCTTATGTTTATTTTTTAACGAGCATGAAGTCCACGTTAAAACTGCTCAATTAATCCAGTCGTATAATAAGAATGTCTCATATATAAAAACGACATTATTTCAAAGCTTTGCCCCACATCCTTTATTTATGCAAGTTAGGAAACGACCAATCCTACGAGTTTAAAGGGTTAGAGGACCTACAAATCTAAAAAAATAAATGGTTGCTCTTTGCTTGCATGCCAAAAGGTTTGCATGCCCCCAGGTATAGAGACATAGAGTTTCAAGGTTACCTCGCAATTTCGGAGACAAAACATTTGTTTTGCCGAAAAGGCCTAACTCTTTCAGGTTACCAAAGATTGTTCTATCTGTACCACAAACAAAACACTTCCTCGGCGATGTCTACCGAAATAGACAAAGGTGAATGGCGCAGCCGCCTCCACTCACATAACTTTGACAAGGGAATCTTGTTCCAGTCCAAACCCCTTTTCCAATTTCGGACGGGAGTGTCGGACTAGTCATATACCTCTCGCGGAAACCTATGCTATACCTGAAGTTTTCCTGGCGAAGCAGAACAGGGTGCATGCCCCCTGGGTTCCAGTCATGTCCCCCGAATTACTCGCACTCATCAGGTGGACGGACTGGGGATTGATGAGACATTCCTTGCGTGAAAAGACCATTCAGGGATGGTATATGACTATTTGCTATGCGTGAACCAGGGAATGAAAGCTGGTCTACGAGCTTGACCACTCTTCCCTCGTGCAGAAAACACATTACTCTAAAGAGTGATGAAACAATGGCTCCCATGCAATAAATATAGTCTCGCCCAAGGAGTAGATTATAATCCAGGGGTCCTTGGACTACCATTACGTTCATGTGAACGGTTTTCCCTCTCAATGTTATGGGCACATTGGGAAGGATCCCTAACGGTCCACTGGTTCGTTTGTCAAAGCCTATTAGATTTCTCATCTCAGGCAAAAGCGATGGCGAACCAAGCGCTTTCCAAGCAGTCGAGGAAAGGATACTCACAGAAGCCCCTTCATCTATGATGGTACCGGCCATAACCATTCTATATATTTTAGCAATGATTTGGAATGGTATACTAGCCGGTAAACGGGGTCTGCCCAGTAGATTCCAGTCAAAGGAAACAACTAGGTTGCTTGGAGGTGGGACCGAATAGACGACCGGGTACGAATCTGACGAACTTCCTTCCTGCGGTAAAGGAATGGGTAAATTGCCCCCATGTTCATCGGAGTTTGTGCTTACAAAAAGAATTTGGATGGTGTCATCCTTGTTCTCTTCGATGACTGTATCATCCGAAGATGGAACCTCTGAAGGCAAGACCGGGTCAACTGCCGCCTCGACCTTTTGAGTTTCGTCTGGTATGGGTTCAGATGGTTTATCTTCAATGATAGACGCTTCAGCCGACCACCTGGGCGGGTCAGCCGGATTTTCAACTAGTGACGGACTCGGCAAGAGTTTCTTATATCCAAGAGGAAGTCGTAACGGTAAAACTGGACGATCGTCCAAAACTCTTTTAGCCTCATCTAAGAAGGGACAACGGTGTACAGCGTGATCGCCTTCACATAGTTTACAAGGAAATTTGCTTTTTCCTTTTTGTCCAGGGGCGTCACTTTCACTAGTCGATGGTGTATTTTCAACATGATCATCAGAGGTTGACAACACCGGGTTGTGCAAACGAGGAGACCAGTCCCTTAAGATCCGAGGGATGCAAGGACAATCTCTATGAAAGTGGTCTCCCTTGCAAATGACACATGGTGATTTAGGCCTGGTCAGTGCAGTGTGTGGATTTTCGCTAGACGACGCTTGGTTACCCCTTTTCGCCTTTGGCTCCTTCTTCTTCTTCTCTTTCTTCTTCTTTTCCTTCTTCTTCTCAGGTACTTGATTTTTGGCTTTACCAGCCTCATCAAGCGAAGAGGAAGGAGGAGAGGAAGAATTGGACGAAGTAGAGGGTTGGGGGGTAACTCTGGAATTGTCTAGTTGTTGACTCGATTGTTCAGGAATTGCGGTGTTCTGAACGACGGAGGTTGAGAAAAGCCATACGGGCAAGCCAATTGTCAATCCTGGAAGCGACAATGTGGCCATATGGGGTGCACCAACATCTCCCCAAGAGGAGAAGGGACTAGGATTTCCTCCAAGGGGAACTCCTTGGTTGGTGGACTCCATTTTCCTCAACCTAAGACCAACGTAGGAAAGGTGATGATTATTCCGTTTAAAATAAATTTTAGACGCTTTGACACAACTTGTTTTTTCAATTTTTAAGAGTCGAGAAAAAACAAAAGATGACTCTAGTTGCCTTTGATTTTTAATGAGCCTGAAGTGACAAGTGCTCAAATGGACCTTTTCCGTTAAGGAGTCTGAAAAAGAACAAAAGGGACTGCTCTGGAAATCTAGGCAGAGGGATTACCAAACCAATCGCAAAACTGCAAAATACTTTTTACGGTACGACAGTCAATCTTCCTGAATGCTGTGTTCAGTGCATTGCGATCGATAGGGCAGCAGACACGGCTTCCTATGGATAAAGGATAAAGCCTATTGTGGTCTCCCAAAATATACTCAACGGTACGTGGGAGCACAAGTCTGTACTGGCACTTATCATCTCAAAGTGGAGGAATCACCCAACCAACAGTGAGAACAACAGTTACCAGGCTTTACAACGCCGAAATACATCTCTAACCTAGACTTCTGGATGTTGTGCATTAAGTTCCAAAGCATTGTTAGATTCATTAAATTTATTTTATAGTTGATCTTGCTTAAGAAATTTGCCTTTCAGGTTCACCGCGTGATGTAGATATACAATTCCTAAAATGCAATCTAAGATGATAAATAGTCTTTTTATCTTCTTTGTGCAATGAAAATCCTATCTACTAAGGAAAGAGAGACAATAGTTTTTCAACAAAGAGCAAAGAGCACACACTATATGCACTGTCCTAAATCAAACCAATCAAACAATCTAAATGCAAATGCACATGCCTGTATTTGTTTTCAGCCTTCTTAATATGCGAATGATAAAGGAAAGATAATGTGCAAATCTGAATTATTTTTCAAAGTGAAAATTGCTAACAAGTCTCTTTTCAAAAATCAAAATGAAGACAATGACAACACTTTGTGATTTGGAAATGAAAACTTGCTTTCAACACTAGAAAAACTACTAATTCAGATCAAATACAATAGTAACAAGGCAATCGACTATCAAGAACAATTAGATTCTCTTCTATGACTGGAAACGACACTTGCGACACTTTCAAATCAAGAAACGACAGTACAATTACATTACTTCTTTGTAAAGGAGAACTGAAAATGACTCAACAAATACATAAAAACATTTATAGCTCTTTGCACAATGGAGGTAGAATAACAGCAAGGAAAGGGGTTTCAAACAGAGGTATACTGACTACAGGCAACAAAACTCTTGAATAGATCTGAAAAGAGTGAACACAGAAACCAAAATTTAGGAACAATGCCTAGTCTGATCAGCGCACCTGTAACACAGTGAATTTGAAATGCAGCGCACCTACTACACTCAGGAAGTGCGCTGGATTTGAGATTCACAGAATAGACAGTGCGCTAGACCAGGGACGAGACTTTGATTGGGTTCCGGGTCACAGTTTTCAGTTCAGTTCAGGGATTTTGGCCGAGCAAGTGGTAATCCGTAAATCAATCACAGGGGTAGATCTAAGGAGGTTACTAGATCCACCACAAGGGCAATTAGAAAGTTTGTAAATCAGTTGTTTAATTCATAAACAAAACCCAGAGATTGACTGAAGCAGCATTGATCTACTTTGCATTTGCATAGCAAATGCAGTTCGAAGGCTAGCTGGCTTGACTTCAGGCTCCGTCTGTAAGTTTATAAAGTAAACAAATGTAGATAAACAAACAACCTAGTCGCTCCCTAGTGGAGTCTCCATTTTGTTACAGGGAAAAGTGTCTATGCAGAACTGCTAATCCCACTAAGGGTGGTAGCTACCTTAGAAACAAACAAAGTAAAAATACTTTCATTTTCCTTTATGAAAGATAGATGAGAGAAGAATAGAGAAGACCAACCTCTGTCTTGCGCTTGGTTCCTTCCTCGATTCCTCTCTCTTCTGATAGTCCTTTGCTACTTGCTTTCTCGTATACCTAGCTTCACAGAGTACCTGTAGAATCAAAGTAGCATAACACTATACAAGAACATAGATCTATTATCATAAACAATCTAGGATCAGATGTAAATTGACCATACAAATGCATGAAACATAAATTACACAAGAGTATGGAGGAAAACTTCAATAGCTTTATTGATAATCAAGAAAGAGCCAAGAGAGTTACAACCACTTGTTCCGACCCAGCATCATCCTCTCAGCAAGTAAGCCCTTATTCACCTCATGAAAAGCTTAGATCACCCAACACTATGATGTTACCTCAAGAAACCAACAACAATTCCTTACAAGATGCAAAATTCCAGCCTCTCGATCTCTGGGATGAGGGATCCATATATAGATGTCTACAAGGGAGATGAGTCAACTTGTGATTTGATTAGTGTCGTCCCTCTGATAGTTCTTGCTTCCACTTGGAGATTGATGATCTCTTACTCATCCCTGGTCGAATTTAGAGAGGCAAGTGTCACAGGAGAAGTTTCTGGAAGATTCCATTCTTCTCCACCTCGCGGATTGACACTGCCATTTGTCTCTTCTCGCCCATCGCACCCCATAGAAGGGATTTTTGAAATGCAACGCACCCACTGTTTGTATTTAGGTGAGATGCAACACAATTTGCCTATGGAGTAGGTGAAATGATCCAGTTTTGAGCAGTTCTAAGTAGTTTTTCATGGAGAACTTCTGGTAGAAGCTGTAATCAGTTGACCTTGTTCTTTTAGGGGTTGGAACAACACTTTTAGGGACTTAGGATACCTTGGTTTATGGAAATTTTATGCTTGGGGTTGCAGTGCCCAAAAATGTCTATAACACCTATGGAGGCCTTTTCCAGGAAGCGACCAGATGCGAGTCACTTCTGAATCTTTGGATCATCAGTTTACCATCATGTGACCAAAGATGCCTGGAAGAAGCTGGATCCAACAGCTGAGTTGGGAATACTTGTGGGGTACACGGATACACCCCACAACTATCGGGTGTACCATCTTACCAGCCAGAGGATTTTGGTATGCAGGGATCTGAAGTTCAATGAGTAGAAATACATGCCATTATCACTTGAGAGGGAGCTCAAGTTGCATGTAGAGGAGGAACTTTCAGTTCCTAAGGAGGAGGAGCCTTAGATTGATGTGGAGCAGCTACATGTAGAGGATCCAGGAGTGGAGACATCCACTCATGCTAAGACTTCCAGAGATGGGCAGAAACGCTCAAGGGAAGCTAACAAGTTGATGCTGGATGCACGAGAGAATGTGGGACAACCATCTTCTCAGCGCAGACAGAGGAGGTCACCCGAGCGGTACATTGGGTACATGACCCTGGTTGGGGAGTGTGTAGATACCAAACCTTCTTCATTCGAGGAGGCAGTGCAGCAACCAGTATGGGTTGATGCAATGGTAGAGGAGTACGACTCTATCATTCAAAACAGTGTGTGGGATGTTGTCCCAAGACCTCGAGGCAGGTCAGTGGTTAGCTCCAGATGGCTTTACAAGGTAAAGCAGGCAGCTGATGGCAGTGTTGAGAAACATAAGGCAAGGTTTGTTGCCTGACATTTCTCACAGGTCAAGGGGATCGACTACTATGAGACCTTTGCTCTTGTAGCAAGGTACTCATCTATCAGATCGATGTTGGCACTATCAGCTCAGATGGGTTGGAAGACACATCGAATGGAAGTGAAGACAATATTCCTCACTAGGAAGATTGAGGAGGAGGTGTACATTGAGTAGCCAGAGGGTTTCAAGACCTTTGATCGTAAGTCACATGTGTGCCAACTCAAGAGGGCTTTGTATGGGCTGAAGCAAGAACGTCGTTCTTGGTACACCAGGATTGACAGCTATTTTACCGGATTGGACTTCACCAAGAGTGAAGCAGATGTGAACCTTTACCACATCATGGTAGAAGGAAAACCATTGATCATTGTTCTTTATGTTGATGATCTGATTTTGACAGGTGATGATCAGCTGATCCAGTCTGGCAAGGAGGACCTTGCAAGAGAGTTCGAAATGAAAGACATGGGTCTTATGCACTACTTTCTAAGCATGGAGATGTGGCAGAAAGATGGTGAAGTATTTGTGTCTCAAGGAAAGTATGCCAATGAGATACTCAGGTGCTTTCACATGGAGAAGTGCAAGCCCATGCAGACTCCTCTAGCTGGGAATTGGAGGAAGGAGGACACTACTTTAAGTGAGGTAGTAGCTACTACTATTTATCAGCAACTGGTGGGTTCACTTATGTATCTGGTGAACACACGACCCGACTTATGCTTTTCGGTGAACCAGCTAAGTCAAGCTATGGTTCATTCTACCAATCTATTTTGGAAGGCAACGAAGCATGTGCTGAGATACCTCAGAGGCACATCTCAATTTGGATTGTGGTACAGACGGACAGAGGGATTGAAGCTTCAAGACTTCACAAATATAGATTGGGTAGGGAGTCCATCAGACCAGAAGAGCACTTCTAGAAGAATCTTAAACCTTGGTTCAGCTGCAGTTTCCTGGTACAGCAGGAAACAGAGGTCAGTTGCACCTAGCTTAGCAGAGGCTGAATACATGGTTGCTAGTCAGGCTGCATGTGAGGCCATTTCGATGTGGAAGATTCTAGTGAGATTGTTTGGTCAGAGGATCGATCCAACTATGATCTACTGCGATAATCAGAGTTGTATCAAACTCTTTGAGAATCCAGGTTTTCATGACAAGTCCAAGCACATTGATATCTGTTATCACCATCTTCAAGACTGTGTGGTCAAGAGGATCATGTTGTTGTTGTATATTTCGACCAGGGAACAGGATGCAGATATTTTGACTAAGGCAATGTCAAAATGCAAGTTCGAGTTCCACAGAGACAGGATTGGGGTCACTGATAATCCCTTTCTTGTTGAGAGGGAGTGTTGAAAATAGCAACAAGAAATGCTAAATATAAATGTGCTAAATTTAGCACTGCTATAAATAGCATTTCGAGATACCTTCCTATTTTAGTCAGTTCCTGAACTAAAATAGAGAAGTAATAATTCGAATTTGATCTTAGCAGTTGTTTGTAAAATAATTAATTAATTCAACTTGAGTTAATTAGTTGTAGAAAATCAAACATGAAGTCAATGTGGGGACATGCAACAGTTTCTCCATTGATTGAGGAATTTATCCATCAGTTAAAGAGATAAGGATGAGTTGTAATATTGAGTTGTAATTAGTTGGCTCAGTTAATTGAGTCAAGTCCAGTTAGATTAAATCAAACAATTTGTTGAATTAATTGTAAGTTCTGTTAGTTAATGCATGCATGCATGTAACTATTGCACTTTAGATAACTAAATATTCTCTTATAAATAACTCATGCATGTCAGTTTAGACAGAGACCTAGTTGATATCAGATGGAGGGACAATGTACTATTAGTTTCAGGAATATTCCATTCTGAATATCTCTTGCATGCAAACAGAATTCATTCCTTGGAGATTACGTAGTTACTTCTTCAGTTTAGTGAGTGTGATGAGGCCAATTCACACATGTGACATCATTGGACCCCAAGAAAAACTGCCCAAGGAAATAGGAGGCTTGGAGGGCTGAGGGAAGGCATATCTTGTGTCTACTCAGTCTGTGAGCTGTATTATTTTGATTGCAGAGAGAGCAGGATAGCTTGTGAGCTGATTCTTTTTGTAACTTGAACATATCTCCACTTGTATGATAATACAAAGATTGGGGTTTTAGGCTGAGGCTTTCCCTAGGTTATTTCTTCTATGTTAAGTGTGATTTGTTTCTCATTCTCAGTTATATGTGTTCTCATTGATCTTATTCATATTATATTAAGCTTTCGCAAAGTTTGTTGTAGAAGTAGATCTTGTATTTTTCTTTAGTATATTGTATAATCTGTTGATCTACAATGGGAATTTCTACAAAGTTGTCCATCATCATGTTTCTCTGTCACTCAAGGGCTTCTTCGGGCAATATTTTGAAGGGATCTCTTGCTCCCTCATCTTTTTTTTATTTTTCCATGGGAGGCTATCAGTGTTTGCAAGGATGGTCTTGAAAAGGTTCAACCAGTTTGAACCCTAACTCCTTATATCTTGACCTCGTTTGAGACATGAAAAGAAAAAAAGAGAAAGAACAGATCGCTTTGATACCTCTGATCTAGACTTATAAAGGAGCACAATAGAATATATATATAAGCATAGACACAAAGATGCAATAGAAATAAAACTTCATTTCATTAATATCGAAGAACTAAAATATGCTTACATACAGAATGGAAACAATCTATCTCAGGCGATGGTAACTTATCTATGAGAAGAGTTGTGGCGACTACATGCTTCTAAACTGTGCTATAATGAGGCTCAAGGGCCTATTTATTATTGAGAAATAATAGAAAACCCTAAACATCCAAAAACCTAACCCTAGGAGATTAAGTGTTAAAACTATGGGCCCCATTGGGATAAATTGGTACATCAACTTCTCAGAGTCATAAATTTGGCATACAATCTTCATTTGACGTGCACGATACCTCATTAGAAAGATCTTTCCTAAGAATATAAATACCTTAGAAGTGAAAATGTTTGAAATTCATTCAAAACTACCCATTTTCCAAAAAAACGTCTTTTAGGGCCTCAAAATGGCTCAGAAAGTTTAGTACCTGAAAAAGTGCCAAAAATAGTAAATTGTGCTATAATTATGGAAACTGAAAGAAATAATGGTACAATAGTGGGGGGCCAAGTGGAATAGGCAGGTGGCCACCAATATTCACCAGGATCACTAAGTCAACCAACATCCTTCACTCTACGAAGTGAGTGTTTTTTCTCAACTCTAGCACATTACAATGGAGAATACTGAAGCCTTTTAATGGATTCAACTACATGTAATACCATGAGCTTAATATCATTGGTCACCAATACCAACTGCCCAAAATCATAACTGTTAACCATAAATGTTGACATTACCTCAACTCCACCATTGGGTCAAGTTTATCTAACAAAAAATTGCAAATTATAGCAATAACATTTGAGTAAGACTAAGAATATATGCTTCCTCATTTGAAAGTCATAAGTTAAAATCAGGAGGGACATTGACTATGTACACCTTATAAGTAAAATCACCAAGAACAGGTGGGTCCCTTGTCGCATAAACAACATGGTATCATACACCAATTAAATGTCTAGCTTGGTCATGAGCTTAAAAATAAATTATTATTATTATAATAATAAATGTAACTACTTAGTAGGGGAAACCGCTTGAATTTTAATAAATGGAGTCAAGTCTTTCTTTGAGCCATAGAACTCTAATTCTACCCATGTCTTAACCATCTTTATCACTTTGGTGTCCAATTCGTAAGTAGGTTCTAAGTTTCATCCAATTAAACAATAATTTTTTGTTGCTCCTTATATCATTCCATTAGAATATCCGAGATTATCACTTCTAGTTTCTAGTAAATTTGCACAATTTGCATGTAGTTGAATATGTCCCTTATCTTTGTGGTTCTTTCATGTAGAATCCAAATGTCCACCTACTCAAAAACATCTTAATTTCTAGTAGATTTGCACAATTTGCATGTAGTTGATGTTCCTTATCCTTGTGGTACTTGCATTTAGAATTCAGTTGTCCACCTATTCCAAAACATCTCAACTGGAAATTTGGTTTTTGCTTCTCTCTTTTCATTTTCTATTTCATTTTACACAACCAACGAATTATTTCTCTAATAGAATATTCCCATATTCTCTATTGGGTTGTAAGCTTTAGAGTTAAAAGGTATCAAACTCTTTTGTGTACCTCTCATGTGATAAGTATGGTGATAAACAAAAAGAAGAGAATCCTAAAGAAAGAAAAAGAATAAAGAAGACCAAGAGACATAAAGGAAGTAGAAACGGTACCACGAAAACTAAAAACCTTCACCTACTAAGTAACCTACTTCTTAAAACAAAGGCCAAAAAGAAGAGTCTTATAGGAGGATAAAGTAAAACCAATTAAAACACCTTAAGGATCGAAGGGAGAGGAATGCGAATGAATGAGAATGTTCTATGTAGGATTTTACAGGGTAAGTTCCTCAGACAGAACACCAAAAGGACACCGCTCACAACCAGATCGCAGATCAATACACCAGTATTTTGACGTGGTTAAAACCCTCAAAAAGGGAAACAATCCACGGCCTGAGCCAACACGGCCACTTCAGGAAATTTATTAATAAAAGAATGAAAATTTACATGTTTCTCTCATGCACGGATTACCCTACAAATGACCCTCCATGCGCTTTAAATAGAATTCATGGACCAATTGGGTGTCAAGCCACGGATCAAGTGTCGGTAATACCAAGGAGAGAATGAACCGCCGGATCACTACATATCGTGACCGTCGGATTGTAAGTTACAAAATGTACAATGGTAAAGAAACACACTTTACCTAACTCTATACTAGACCAAGTTGTACTTAACTATTTCCTATGTGTCGGAATATCCTAACACCCCCCCTTAAGAACAACTTGGGATAGCAAATATGACACAAATAGGAGAAGGAAGGAGGCACTAGAGCCTATCCCCCCTTAGTGACAACTTCCTGAACTCCAACCATAATCGAAGTTTAGTGAACTTCGCCTCTGTGAGAGCCTTTGTGAAGATGTCTGCAACTTGATCATCTGTTGAACAATATTTCACTTCAAGAACATGGTCGTGAATGAGCTTTCTGATGAAGTGCATGTGCAGTTCAATGTGTTTGTTGCAGTGATGTTGGACTGGATCTTTGCATAGCTGAATGGCACTTTGATTATCACACCAAAGTGTAGTCGGATGCTGCTGCTCAAAGCCAAACTCTCATAGGATCTGACGAAGCCACAAGGCTTCCTTACTAGCTTCTACGACACCGCGATACTCTGCTTCTGCTGATGAAAGAGAAATGGCAGCTTGTTTCTTACAAGCCCATGTAATATGTCCTGAACCAAGAGTGAACACATAACCGGCAGTAGACTTCCGATCATCAGGGTCACCAGCCCAATCGGAATCAGTGAAACCAACCAATAGAGGAGATGCTTCGGCACTGTAATGAATCCAAAACTGAATTGTACCTTGAACATAACGAAGTATTCTTTTAGCTGCTTTCCAATGACTTTCACGGGGGTTTTGCATGAACCGATCAACAAGGCCAACAACAAAGGAAAGGTCAGGACGAGTATGGGTTAGATACAAAAGTTTACCTACAAGTTGACGGTATAAGGTAGCATCAACTTCAGGAGAAGTACAAGTGACTGAAAGTTTGACTCCAGACTGAAAGGGAGAAGGGGTTGGCTTACAGTCTTCCATGTGAAAATGACGTAGAATATCACAAGCATACTTGGATTGGGAAAGGGAAATACCCTCCTTGGATTGCAAGACTTGAAGACCGAGAAAATAGTGTAAGTGTCCTAAGTCTGTCATTTCAAATTTCCTTTTAAGGCTAGACTTCACATGGTTTATAAGGTTGGGATCACTACCAGTAAGGATAAGATCATCAAAATAAAGAACAAGGATGATAAGAGAGTTGCCCACTTTCTTGGTGTAGACAGTATTGTCAGAATGACACCTAGAAAAGCCAGATTCTAAAAGAAAGCTATCCATTTTGGCATACCAAGCCCGAGGAGCTTGCTTGAGACCATAAAGGGATTTCTTAAGTCGACATACAAGGCTGGAGTTTGTTTGTATGAAGCCAATGGGTTGTTCCATATAGATTTCTTCATGCAAGTCCCCATGCAAGAAGGCAGATTTGACATCCATCTGATGGACTTCCCATTTGAAAGAGGCAGCAAGGGAAAGAACAAGGCGGATAGAGTTCATTTTGGCAACAGGGGAGAAGGTTTCAGTGTAGTCAATGCCTTCAACCTGTGAAAAACCCTTAGCAACAAGACGAGCTTTATGTTTATCAACTTTCCCATCTGGTCCGTACTTGGTTCTGTAAACCCATTTGCATCTAACAAGTTTTCGTCCCTTTGGTAGAGGAACAAGATCCCATGTATCATTTGCCAACAATGAATGATATTCTTCATTCATAGCTGCTTCCCAATCTGGATGGCCTAAAGCTTCTGCAAAGGTGTTAGGATCATAATTTACTGGAGCTTGAGCCAGTAAAGAAGAGGCTCTCTCGAACTGAGAACGTGTACGTCGCTGATATGTAGGATCACCGACAAGATCACCTGCTACATCTCGAGTAGCACGAACCCATTTTGGAAGCTGAGGAGCTGAAGGAAGATCCTGAGATGGTGGGGGAGGATTGTCATCCTCACTTTCATCATCTGAAGAAGAAATGTTTTCAAAAGTAGAAGAGATAGGGAGAGGTGGCACAACCGCCGGACTAGGCTCGCAGGCCGATATATTTTCATCAAAATGTTGCATCTCTTCTAATGATAACAGTTTTGGACTTAAATGGAATAAGTCTATAGCCTTTGACATCTTTAGAATATCCAACAAAAGTACATTTTTCACTCTTAGGTTCTAAAGCTTTATGCTTTTCATCTGGAATATGGGCCCTTGCTTCACTTCCAAAAACACGAAAGTGACTTACATCTGGTTTGATTGAGCTCCATGCTTCTTCTGGAGTGATATTCTTTAAAGCCTTAGTAGGAGTGCGATTTATTATGTAATTTGCATAGTTAATTGCTTCTGCCCAAAAACTAAGACCAAGTCCTTTAGATTATAGCATACAATTAGCCATTTCCTTTAAGGTGCGATTGTTCCTTTCAGCTACACCATTTTGTTGTGGAGTATATGGAACAGTATGTTGCATTTGAATTCCATTCTCAGTGCAATAGTTGATGAATGTGTTTTTAACATATTCTCCGCCATTATCAGATCTTAACTTAAGAATTTGATGTCCAGATTGTTTTTCAAAAAAGGCCTTGAAGGCCAAAAAAGTGTTAAATACTTCACTCTTGAGTTTTAAGAAGTATACCCAAGTGCGTCTGGAGAAATCATCAATGAAAGTTAAGAAATACTTGCAGCCAGAGAATGACACAACTGGAAGTGGACCACATAAATCACTATGCACAAGCTGTAAAGGGGCTGAGGCGTGCCAAGAGGCACGTTTTTCAAAACTGTCCCGATGATGTTTTCCGAGTACACATCCGGAACAAACACCATCTCTGCAAGATACCATAGGAAGACCTGTCACCATATTTTCTTTACATAGATGCTGAAGGGAGCGATAGTTTAAGTGACCAAATCGCTCATGCCAAAGTTTGCTCACTTCATCGTTATGAGCAACAAATACTGAGGGAAGATTTGATGACCCAAAGTTGTGAAACTTATACAACCTTGTAGAATCATCAGCAATGCCAGTAGCCAAAATCTGTTTAGGATCTCTTAAGTCCTTGATTACAACATCATGAGGTGAAAATTCAACGACTTTACCTTCACCTGAATGAGTTATCTGATATACAGATAGAAGGTTGCAGGATAATGTTGGAACACATAATACATCATTAAACTGACCATTGTCTAGATGAACAGTTCCAGTCCCTACAACACTAAGAGATCTATCATCACCAACATATATATTTTTGGTGTTACAATCATTTAAAGAAGAAAACATGGCTTTGTTTTTGGTCATGTGATAAGAAGCTCCAGAATCAATGAGCCACTCATGAGAATGAGAAGAAGATGATACATTTAATGCATAGCCAGACCGAGATGCTTGACAACCACATGCAGAAAGTGCCATTCCTGAAGATGAAGTTGAAGTTGAAGATTGCCCCAAATGGATGTTATGCTTCTTCATTGTTGCTTCCAAGGCTTCCATCTTCTTAAAGCATTTTGATTCTAAGTGGCCATCTCGATTACAAAAATTGCAATGTCTATCAGTCTTCTTCCCTTTGTTTTTATTTGTCTTATCATTTTGTTGAAATGATTTTTCATTTTGGGGCTAAAATTGCTTAAGACCCTTGTTTGGTTTAGGACCATTCTTTTTAGGATATGACTTCTTAGGATTCTTTGAATTTGGTTGCTGCTGGGTGGCTAACGCTTTCTTGGAAGAGTTTCCAAGATTAAGAAGACCAAGGTGTAAGAGTTTTTCTTGTTCTCTTATTAAAGAGTCACAAAAAGCGTCAAAGGAAGGGGGCTTGTAGTCTGTTCCTTGAGAAATGAAGGCTTCTCTTGTAGAATGGAAGGTGGAAACAAACATAGAGTAGGCTGGTCCCAACTTTGTAAGAATGGAATAGATAAGGTTACTATCTTCTTTCTTAACTTTAACACCTTCCAAAAGATATCTAAGGGTCTTGAACTTGGACAAGAAATCTTCAATGCAAGAAAAATTATTAGGGTCCAATGTAAGCAACTCATTTTCAAGTTGATGGGCTCTAATTTCATTTTTAATCCCAAAAACTTTATTGATTTGTTTCATTACTTCATCAAGAGTATCAATTTCTGCAATATGGAATCTAAGATCTGGAGAAATAGACATACCTATCAATCCACGTGCTTGATCTTGCCTATTTTCCCATTTAGCAGCCTTATCTTCATCCTTCGGTTTCTTTTCTTGGCCTGAGGCTATTCTGTAGAGACCTTTACTTCTAAGTAAATCCTCAATGTAAGCCAACCATTGGAAGTAGTTGGTGCTGTCAAGGGTAACTTGGTATTGAATTTCCATTTCAATGGAAACTGAAGCTAAAGATGCTGAAAATAAGTGTTCCAATGGATAGACCTCGAAAAATTAGGCTGGTTTAAAAAAAGCGGCTCTGAAAACGGCTTCCGGATGAAGACGTTATGGCTTTTTGAAAAAAAGTTGTTGAAGTTGCCGACGAAGTGCGGGAATGTGCGGAAATGAAAAAGTCTGCCCCCACAAAATGGAGACTTGAACCCAAGACCTCTACTCTCTTAAAATAGCTTTGAATCAATTGATCTATACAAAAAATTTGAGAGAGAGAGAGAGAGAGAGAGGGGGGGGGGCTTTGGGTTGCGTGCTTGCTTTGAGAAAGCTCTTTTTCCCTACAAAACAAAAAACAAAAAACCCAACACAGACATGCAAAGAAAACGAACCTTATGGCTCGAAGTTAACTTTAGCCGAAAAACTAAATATTTTCGAAAATGAACCTTGTGGCTCAAAGTTAGCTTTGGCCGGAAACTAAATATTTTCCTCAATGTTTCTGATTTTCCAAGATCACCCTAAGGCGCAGGGAAAAGAGTATACGCATGAGAAAAATCCTTCCTTTCTGTTTCTGATTTGCCCAGATCGCACAGAGTCGCAGGGCAAAGAGCATACACAGAAATGAAAGGTATAGATCCGGTAATAAAGAAAAGCTAAATAAACCGAAACTGAAATAAACAGTAAACTGCAAATAAACACTGTATACCTCCAGATCTTAAAAATGACGCAGCTAGGGCTACCAGAAACCTTTTCGCGTGAAACGAAAGGGGTTCCTCACTGGAACAGATGCTCCGAACACAACAGAGCAGTCCTCTCAGCCCGAAAGCAGTCAGAAACAACAGATCTAGGAAACAACAGTCGGATGTAGTTCTACCGGCTTCAGATTTGGATCACCAACGGACGCGGCCCTCAAATAGCTCTGATACCATGTAGGAATTTATAGGGTAAGTTCCTCAGACAGAACACCAAAAGGACACCGCTTACAACCAGATCGCAGATCAATACACCAGTATTTTGACGTGGTTAAAACCCTCAAAAAGGAAAACAGTCCACGGCCTGAGCGAACGCGGCCACTTCAGACAATTTATTAATAAAAGAATGAAAATTTACATATGTTTCTCTCATGCACGGATTACCCTACAAATGATCCTCCATGCGCTTTAAATAGAATTCATGGACCAATCGGGTGTCAAGCCATGGATCAAGTGTCGGTAATACCGAGGAGAGAATGAACCGTCGGATCACTACATATCGTGACCGTCGGATTGTAAGTTACAAAATGTACAATGGTAAAGAAACAAACTTTACCTAACTCTATACCTAACTCTATACTAGACCATGTTGTACTTAACTATTTCCTATGTGTCGGAATATCCTAACACTCTAGGCTTGGCCGAAGCAAACATGAAGAATATATATGAGCTTATTTAAACACAAAGAGAGTCACATTTGGGAGAGAAACCCACCAATAGGAGGGCCAGAGAAAAGAAGCTTCCAAATAGAAGAAGAAAGCATAAAAGCACTAAAAAATGCCTAGAGTGAAATTGAAAAATTGAAAAACCAAGAGGTAAGTGAAGAGATAAGACAAAAGGTAAAGTAGAGGCTAAGTAAAATGAGAACCTCAAAAGAAAGAGATATTTCAAGATGATATTGAAACAAGAAAATTACAAATAAAAAAAGAGAGAAAAGAAAAGAAAAGAAGGAGAGATCTTCCGAAGTGACAACTACACAAAAGAAGAAGAAGGGGGAAGATCTTCCAAAGTGACTCAAGAATAAGGAGTAGAACTAAAGCTAAAACTAGACTTTGACCACATCCATCAAAATTAAAATGAAAAATGAGAGATTATAATAGAGCCTTTAGAGGCTTTGATAAGAGCGCTCACAACCTCAACATTTTCCCTTGAGTTAGAGCTATAATTCACATCTATCCTCTATAGACCACCAGTCGAAATAAGGAGGCCAACCTGAACCATGATACTGTTGTAGTCACGGTGCTTACCCCTTTCCAAACCACTCCTAAAAATCAGCATGGTGGATTTGATGGATGCAAATTAATGCTTTGCAAATGCCAGATGGAGATGTCATTCAGCCTTAGGACATCCTACCATTGACAACCTATATCCAGATTTATAACCTTTGATTTCCCTTAGGTGGCGGAAATAATAATAAACTATATTAAAGTATTTCAAAATTTGAATTTAAAAAATAAAAATAAAAATTCAAACGAAGACAGGGACACGAAGAAAAATAATTCGCTTACACTTTTCAGTGGTGGCAATCAAATCTCAAAGATATTGGGACACTTCAATATAAAATTCGAATATGATATAAGCATCAAATAACAATATCCAATTATTTACTTGAAATGATTGCAATGGACTGCGTTTTGATTTAAATATATTGAGCATATTTCGTTATATTAACCTAAACTCTGATGAATTTGTCAATATAACTCGTACGTGTATAAACTCATAGATTCCATCCATTCCCACGTGATCGAAAAGACAACAATTTAGAAAAAAGAGGCACTGAAACAGATTACCATAAATGGAGAATTTCAAACTTTGGGTAAATAAAGGATTAGAAATGTTTTGGATGAATTCTTTTTGACAAAAAATAAACCAGGAATCAAATCATGTCGGCCAGCCACATTAAATATTGTAACTTCATGATTGTAACTTCGGTGGTTAAGCCGTGCGTTTGCGTGTAATCCAATTCTGTTGGAGGCCTGCATAGAAAGTCATTCTTATCTGAACAGGATGGAAGTAACGAATATGGTAGATGTGGAAAATTATTAAAGTACTACAGTTGGGTTTTGTGGTACAACTTGGAAATTGGAGATGGTAGGGCGCCTTAGGCAAGTGCGTCTCTGCTTTTCCCGAGGATAACATACTAGTTTCAGGATCAGCGCTCGTTGAAGCCCTCGTTCTGGCTTTAGACCATATGTCTGACCAAGAAAATGTTAATGCTGTCAGAAATATAGAAGAGGGGCGAATAGAAAGTCATGGGTATAGCGAGCGAACATGTAAATCATTGTTACCATCTGTTACGTTTGTTCAGAAGGTACTATTGTAGTTCAATTGCTTGCTATTTATATTCTCAGTAATATTGGGAGCTTGGTGTTCTTAGCAGTTCTGACGTTGGATTTTTTGTTTTCATTTTATGGTGGGTGGGGTGGGTGAAGGGGGTGACTGAGAGAAGTTGGTTTATTTATTGTTTAAAATAAGTTTTCGGATGTATAGATGAATTTAGCATTATAAAAATTTATGGGGCACTTAGATTGTGAAAAATTTATGTTTTTGATTTGAAACAAATTTTTAAGTAAACTAGACCAGAAAATAAGCCGAAAAAATCTCCCAAACTTATAACAAATAAACTTCCAAAATTTATAACAAATAAAATACTGCTTAATATTGGTTTTCCAGAGGCTTTTATAAAGCACTTAGGTTGTGGAGAATTAAAGCTTGTGATTTGAAACAAATCCCTACTGAATTCTAAAAAAATTATAGAATATTATTTAATATTGGTTTTCTAGAGGCTTTTATAGGGCACTTAGGTTGTAGAGAATTCAAACTTGCTATTTGAAACAAATCTCTACTGAATTCTAAAAAAAATTAGACCAGAAAATAAGCCAAAAAATCTCCCAAATTTATAACAAATAAACTTCCAAAACTTATAACAAATAAAATACCGCTTAATTTTTGTTTTCCAGAGTTGAAGGCCTGAAAAGGCAAATTGTATTTTCTGATCATATGCTTTCAGGATCCACTAACAATACCACTGAAGCTGTTTTGACATGGATATATTTCTTGCAGGTGGTCGCAGAAATTATTGGGACATTTTTCCTGATATTTGTAGGGTGTGGATCAGTAGTTATAGATAAGAAAACTAATGGCTCCCTAACTCATCTTGGTGTCTCCATTGTATGGGGACTGGCAGTGATGATCATAATTTACTCCATAGGTCATATTTCTGGAGCTCATTTGAATCCCGCAGTAACCCTAGCCTTTGCAGCAGTTCGGAGATTTCCCTGGAATCAGGTATGTATGCAGTATTTCTCCAACATTAACTGACATTCAAGCCAAATGAAGAATCAGGTATGTATCCAGTATTTCTCCAAAATTAAGTGACATTCAAGCCAAATGAATTAGAAGGATTGGATGGATATACATGGTAGATTTCAGAATATTCCCATAATATGAATATCAGGAAAGAGATCAATTGCAATTGTATGATAAGAAGGTTAGTAAAATGTAAGAAATATAGTTATGAAGTTTGACAGCTGCTGGACTTTTATTGCTTGGCTTGAAATCACAGGTTCCAGCATACATAGGAGCTCAAGTTTTTGCAGCAATCACTGCTGCATTTGTCCTCCTTTTGATGTTTGGAGATGTGGCAAATATTGCAGCAACTGTGCCTTCAGGCTCAGATATGCAGTCCTTTGTCATGGAAGGTTTTATTACGTTTCTGTTGATGTTTGTGGTTTCTGCAGTGGCCACTGATACTAGAGCGGTATATGTCTATGGAATTCCCCCAATTTTTATAATTATTGATTATAAATAGCAGATAGAATATGCTGAATTTATGTAGATGGCAGATTGTAGGAATATTTCAAACTTAAAAATGGAGAGGTCAAAATTGATTTCTCTCATGACTATCAAATTTTAAAAATATCCTAGAATCTTTTAAGATCGATTTTAAGAATTTCTCAGAATTTACAATCAACAATGTAAAAAACAGAAACAAACAATTGACCGTTGAATATTCAATAACGCAGATAGGGGAACTGGCGGGAATGGCAATTGGCGCCACCATTGTCGTGAATGCGGCCATATCAGGGTATTGACTTCTATTCTTAATGACATTTTGTGGGACTAAATATTTTTAAGAAATCACGCACAGATTACCAGTTACCATGTTTTATTTCTCTTTTCGCAGCCCAATTTCAGGAGCTTCGATGAATCCTGCAAGGACCCTAGGTTCTGCGGTGGCTGGCAACAAATATACGAGTATTTGGATATACATGGTTGCACCTCCTCTAGGTGCCATATTAGGTGCAATATCTTACAACATGATTCGCTTGACTGATAAGCCCGTGTGAGAGATTACCAAGAGTGGCTCCTTCCTTAAGGGCCAGCTCTCCAGGGGATCCCGTTCAATATAAAACCCCACAAAGTAAGGGGCAGAAATGTCCAATCCTGATATTCAGATGTGCAGTCACGTTTGAGACTAGGTTGGAGTAAACTATTTGTCTATAATGTGATTTTTTGGAAATTCAGGTGACGGAATCTGGCAGAAGAAATTGAGGTTAAATATTGATTTGTTGCAGTTAAAATGGTTTTTTCACTGCATATTTGGATTCAGCACCCTCAAAAACCTTTGGGACGCCTTGATTGTGCAGAAACTAACTATCAAACTTGCGATTCCAATAAATTACTGCCGGATTTTGACTAAAAAAACTCACCGGAAAAACTTCCAAAAAAATCTTAAAATTGGAGTTGTCTATAATGTGATTTTTTGGAAATTCAGGTGACGGAATCTGGCAGAAGAAATTGAGGTTAAATATTGATTTGTTGCAGTTAAAATGGTTTTTTAACTGCATATTTGGATTCAGCACCCTCAAAAACCTTTGGGACGCCTTGATTGTGCAGAAACTAACTATCAAACTTGCGATTCCAATAAATTACTGCCGGATTTTGACTAAAAAAACTCACCGGAAAAACTTCCAAAAAAATCTTATAGACCAGTGCTGTAAAATTACCCAAAGCATCCGAGGATGTGATAATCGTAGTTTCTTCCGATTCAACTGAGACATAGAAACCAACTTTATGTCGGGTATGTACTGTATATATACTTTCGTAGTTTCTTCCGATTCAACTGAACCCAACTTTATGTCGGGTATGTACTGTATATATACTTTGATTTTCTGAAGGGCACCTTTTGATTTGTATATGCTTTTTTTTTTTTTTTTATGCTTTTGACATTCATGAACAGCTTTTCTGAAGGGCACCTTTTGATTTGTATATGCTTTTGACATTCATGAACAGGTTACATTTACATTTTAATTTACCGTTCACGTTGGGAGGCTTTGCATGTGGGAGATATGAGGGGGCAAATGTGAAGGCAAGGGTTATGGGAGAATAAGAGGGATCAAATTCAAAGAAGACTTGAAATAAAATTAAAGTTTTAATTTTATTTTATTTTTAATATTGGAAAGATGAAATAAAATGTTTTTTTATATAAAAGAATTTTAAGTTTTATATATGTTTTATATATTATTATAGATTTACAAAATAATATTTTTTTTTTAATTTATATATGAAATTATATATATATATATATATATATAATTAATAAAATTTATTTTTTAGTTGATTTGATTTAAAAGTATTTGAACTTTGAATCATATAATTTATATAATACTTTATAACACGAGTAATAGAATATTTACATTTTTTATAGTATGATGATTACTAAGTGACTTACCATGTGGAGGAATTTAATTCCAGTACTTACATTCTAGATATGAATTATATGGAGTGATTTCAATTAGAGTATTTATTTATAATTATTTAAATAGTATTATAAGAAAGGTGAGTAGAGCCATAAAGGATTGGTAAGTACCATCAAGAGAAAGAGGACGTGGACATGAATTGAATTGGAATTGTTTCTTCTTAGTGAGCAGCTACAACCAAAAATTTAGATATTCAATACCGACTACCAAGATGCAATTTCAACAAATAGATGATATATGCATGCATAGGGTCCATAACAATATGATTTTATTGTTTAAAAATGTCATGATATGGGAAAAAATGTTCACATCTTTTTCAATTCTCTTGAAATACAAAAAAAATATCAATAAAGAAAAAATAAATAATAAGAAGTAGAACATATTATGAAAAGTTTGTTTACCGTTAAACCATTGTGGGTAGCCCAATTGGCCATCCCAGTGTTATAAACTATTGTGTAAACCATGAGATTCAAAGTTCCAATCTCCCTATGGAGGAAACATGGAAGACAATAAAAAATAGGAGTGGGATGATAACCATAGAAAATGGAACCCAAATATAAGAGGATTAGTAAACAACATTTAAGAGAAGATAAAAAATTCATGGGTTTAGATGATGAATGGGTGATTTCTGTGATTGCTTTTATTTGTAGTCATCTTCTTGGTTGAAATTTTAAGTGTGATATTCATATTCTAGAGCTTCACCAATGAAATGAAATGAGTTAAAGGGGGTAGACATAAGAATTCTACTTTGATAAAAGGAAATAAAATGTTTCTAATTTTTAGTTTAGATATGTTTAGCGATCACTATTTTGGACATATGGTTATGGGAAGCTTTAGGTATATGCTCCTTAACATGATCTTTGAATGATATCCCCATGGGCGAATGTATGATTTTCCATAAGAGCGCTAGATTTACAAAAAATCTTAGCTAAGTACAGAATCATGTTTATCCTTCATGTATATGACTAATTGTTTAAGGTTTTTTAGGGTTTGAAATGATTATTAATATGTTTTTGTCAATATTTTCAAAAGAAGATCAATGAGAACTAGGGGAGGGCTATAAGACATAGATATTTTGGGATTGGAATATAAAGTTGAGTGAAAATTTTTATTGATCTTAGATATAGAGCAACCATTCGTGATAAGAGCCTTTGTAAGTTGAGATTTTTTCAAGAAATGAGGGAGAAGATCTAAAGGCAATGGATTCTTGGATTAGGCAATGGTGAGAGTGGAAATGAAGATAATGGTTAGTGGAGTCACTTTATAGTAAAATTGGAGAATAAGGGTGCCACTTGGTTGATAATTGAGGAGGACATCTAAAATGGGGAGTCAACTTTCTAAGTTTTTATGGTAAATTGAATTTATGGTAAAAGTCCATTAAGATGGTTGAAAAATGATATAAAAAATGATAATTAACTTATAATAAACAAATTTATAAATCACTGCTAGAAGATGGATTTAAGATGAAAACAATTTATATCCAATCACTCAAAATACTACATGAAAATATTATTGACCACTTAAATAAATAAATTCTTATCCTTTTCTATTTATTATTTTTTTATAATATTACGGGTGGGTCAACATATCACAAAAAGAAACGAGCCGACGAGTCATGTGTTATGAATGGTGGGTCGGCCAACCACCCACACGATGGACGAGCGGACATGTATACAATCGAACGACAGTGAGGCTGGAGATCATTGAACACTTGGACATAAAACAAGTGGTAAGTGCGAGCTAAGCTTCGGTGGTTCTGCAATGGAGCAGAATGTGCAATGAGTCTGCACGACGGGTAAACCGAGAGGCATGAAAAGACGAGCTCGAGCAGGGCGACAGGGCGTGTGCACCTGCCGACGGTGAATGACTTTGGTTGGGTGAACAAACTCATGCAGGAGAACGCGCAGGTGGGAGCGCCCAGTGTGGTGAAGTGCGGCGTGGTGAAACGAAGTGCGACGAGTGTGTTGGGTTCAGAACGGAGGTGCGCCCGATGTGCACAGTGACACGGGTAGCAGTGCCTGAGCTGGGAAAATGGCATGGTTCATTCAACGAGCTAAAAAAAACATGTTCAAGGGTAAACAAAGAGTTGGGTAAGTTGTGCGGCAATTGTGCAGGCGCGCCGACGAGCTGGGCAACCGAGTTTTTCGGGTGAATGTAAATTTGGCTAAGTGTAAATTTGGGGTTTCACAAGATTGAACTTATATATATTGATTACTTGGGTAAAGTCATTATAGGGAGTTTCCCCTCCCTTTATACTATTGTGCATTTATGTTTTAATGCTATTTACGGTGAATGTTAATGGTTTTCACTGTGTATAAAGGAAAACATATACTTGGTAAAGAAGAAAATAAACTAAGTATCGAAAGTTAGGCGTAGTCCACGATCGCAAGTATTGGTGAAAAGAAAGTGGTCGGTGCTACCGCACCTCCTATAGTGTAGTTGGAAGAGTACCGCCAGTGTAGGGGTGTGACAAAAACAAAGGCACAAGGGAGAGCTAGGAAAATTGGTTTCACGAACGTGCACAAAGCCCACCCCGAGTCACAGATTAGCATTTTTGATATGGGTTCATGTGCTCGGGCGGGCCCTCACACTGAACGATATGACTGAATGAGTTTAAACAGGCGCCCTCGAATGACCCGCCCGAACGAATTTGCACGAATGCCCTGAAATGACCTGCTCGAACGAGTTTACAGGGACACCCTCAAACACAATTGAAACAAAAAACACCCATAAATGTTGTGAATTTACATTTCCAGCCACAAAAGCCTACCACGCAAGTGAGATGAAAGGAAAAAGCTGACCACTCAATCAAACATATGGGCCACCACATCTATCAAAACCTCAAAGCCAACACAACCATAGATGACGTGCACTTTGAAAGGAATGCCAACCCTTAACTTTATAATCAGGAGAAAAACTCCTCACATTGCCCGACAGAAAAAGCAAGCAAGATCAGGGGTAGGTGGTTTACAACCAAAACCCTTCCATGTTTCTCTTAAATGTATGCATCTCAACTGACAATGCCAACACAGAAAGAGTACAAGCACAAGAAACTCGCACCCTAAACAACCGAACAATGAAGAGGCTAGCCGTCATAGGGAGCCACACCACAACAACCCTTACAACTCCGAGAACTTAGAGCAGAAGGGGAATTGTTCACATATGCCTCCCAGGACAAGCATGGCCAACATTACCGCTCATGTGCTACCGAGTGGGTACGGAGAGAAGATGGAAATTTCCCACCATACAAACGACCCAAGGCCATTCTTCAGGCAAGCCTGAAAAACCAACTAAATTACCAACCCACACCATAACAACCCATAAAACTCCAAGAACTTGGAGAGAAAAAGGAAATTGTTCACATATGCCTCCCAGGATGAGCATGGCCAACATTACCACTCATGTGCTACCGAGTGGGGATGGAGAGAAGATGAAAATCGGCCACCCTACAAATGACCCAAGGCCATTGTTCACGCAAACCCGAAAAACAACTCAATTACCAACCCACTTTCAAACAAAAAGAAAACCTATTTACTTGTATTATTTGGATGAGCACGAGGGGACCAGGATGAGCCAGGGAGCCACACCACAACAACCCATACAACTCCAAGAAATTACAGAGTAGAAGCGGAATTTTTCACATATGTCTCCCGGGATGAGCATGGCTAACATTATCGCTCATGTCCATTCATTGGTGGTGTGGTTGCCTATCATTGGAAAACTGTTTAAAGTTTACGTGGACAAAGGTTGGCTTCGCTCATGGAACCCCTTGTATGTTTTAGCTCAGGTTGTGGTTAGAGCCAAGGAGCCATGACAACTCATCGATGTCAGTTTTCAAGGGATTATCATAGAACATGTATAGGAAATCACGTCGATGGCCTTCATCTTTAGGTGGGCAATGCTAGGGTTGGCCAAAGGGGTGCATTGCAGGTTGGGTGGTGGTTTTCGGGCTACTATAGAGGCCTTCACACTCGTATCACCCTTGGAGAGTGTAAATGACAAGTATGGGGAGTTTTCTTTCAAAATTCTTGACAGAACTCTAGTCCCAATTTTTCTTGGGGTAGTGGGTTGGCATGCAAAGTGTTTATTTCAATGCTTCAGCTAGATTTGGTCCCCAAGTCTATTTTTAAATTTTCAAAGTGATTCCCTGAGAGGGATTCTCAGAGGGGTTTTGTGCCTCTAACCCCATCTTATATCTTTTTAAGGTTTGGATCTGGGAGATTGAAAAGTTCTCAATTTTTGTTAAAACCATTTCCAAAAAATCGTTATGCTTAAGTCTAAGTGTTGGGGATTTGGTTTTGTTGCTTGAAGATAACATTCAAAATTCCACTGTTTAACCTATGGCGACAATAGTGCTCATCTTCAAAGGGAGACAATGAAAATCAACAAAGGAACTCAAAGAATATGGTATTGACAAAGACACTTCTAATATCCTCGCTGCATGAGTGAAAGGAGGTGTCAGAGGGGGTGGAGCATGTCATCCAAAGATGTTCTTAAGCTAGGTTACAGTTATCACGCCAAGACTTTGAGGTGGAATATTCATCTAATATCCTAACCCTTGAGGTCAATGAGTTCTTTACAAAAATCAAGATTTCCTACCATGAGAAGCAAGCGGTCATGCATTGATATAATGGTATTTAGCCCAAAGTTGATGGTCTCCGAGATTGGTTCTTCAAAATTGGACCCAAATTTTAGATTTTTTGTTCTACTCTAAAGGTTATTTTGTGGTAGTATTTAAGGATCTCAAAAAAAGGAAGAGAGTTTTTCAACAAAGGCGCTAGTTCTAGAGTCGAACTGGTTTTTCAATTCAACCTTGGTTCCTAAAGTTCAACACCTTCTACATGAAATATTTGGCTACTCTAGTATGGGTAAGACTCTCAAACTTACCCATCCATTTGATTGGCCCAAATTTTCTCAAGAGCATCATAAACATGATTGGACTTTACATCAAAGTGGATAGTGAAAGAATGGATAATGGGTTCATTTCTTTTGCCTGCATTTGTATTGAATTGGATTTAAGAAAAAGATTAATAAACACATATTTCATTAAATTTGGAAGTTTTCTATTACAAGGCCTTCATAAACATTCATTCTTTTGTAAATCGCCATATTAACTTAATTCAACATAAAAATACTTTTAGTAATTTCACCCAAGTAGAGATCATGAATAAGTGAAACACGAAGTTGTTATGTACAATAGTATCAATACACGATAGGAGTGTGAAATCAAACTCTTAGAAGCAATTGATTTAAGCTAAGTCATATTAGTATGTCTAACATACAATGAAGATATTATAGTTATGGATAACAAACTAGATTCCTCGATGTTTGAATTTTGTGTCTAGTGACTCTAACCCCCTTTCCCACAACCTACGACAGATTTATTGATTGAATGATGGTGATGTGAGGATCTTAGTGTGAATGGCAAGGATGTGTGTCCCTTGCATTGCATTGAAAATATTCCACTAAAAACCTAGTAAAATGTTTTTGTGCTCAAGTTTCCTACGGTCTCTTCGTGCCTTTATGAAGCACTAATGAGGGGGTGATCATTCATCTTCGTAGCATCCAAGCATCCATTATAAAAGTTAGGCATTGTTGATCTAGGTATTTCAAGAAGGTTAGGCACCATTGATCTATCTCCACTCAAAGCCAAGTACATCAAATGAGAGTTCTTAAATGGGTATTCAAGTCGTTCCATTGTGATGGAAAATGTCACAAATTGAAGTAAACAAGAATTAGTGGTCTTCTTGTAAGTAGTGGAGGCAAGGGTTTTCAAATATTAGTACAGTGGATAATAGTGTGGATATTGATATCTCCTTGTAAACATTGTCAAAACCAATAATAGTCTCGATGTACATAAATACTAGTCTCAATTGTATGGAAAACCATGATTGACCATTACTTTCACTAAGAGGAGAAAACGAAAAGGTTTTTTAATGGGGAAAAAATGACTGTGAAACATAACTCATGGATTTTAGTTGAAATTTATATAAGTCCTCGTGTTCTTTAATTATTAAATACTTAATGTAAATACAAATAAATTATTGTTAAGATATTGATTTTGAAGATTAAATATGTATTAAAAGGCATTCATCTATGACACTTGAATTTTCATATACTCTGAATATACCACTTAAAACTCATTATCAATTAATTCTGATTAGTTTTGTAAAATATATATATTTACTTATGTTAAGAGCTTTATTTCAAAAATAAATTAGATTTATAAACTTATATCAATACATATAACTAAATGGAATTCAATAAATACCTTCCAAGTCTTGTTGGATTATATGAGATTATCTTAAATACAAATAGTTTCTTTAAGAATTGAAATTTACAAAATGTTAATCTTGATGGAAAAATCATGTCATATGGTGCAAAAGTTTAAAGACATCCATTTATGGGTCATCTGTTGAATGAGCTTAAATAATCTACTTAATGCTCATTGTGAATTCATTAATCCATGTTTTATTAGAAAATGCATTTTTACATGGATTTTTATTTTAGAAATAACAATGTCACATTTATACATTCATATTAAACCACATGATAGTTAAATAAAAATCAATTATTGGTTTATTGACTTACTGACTAATATGACATGATTACATATAAAAATAAATGATTTAAGAATGCATAGTTAGAAAAAGTTGTCAATTCAAAATAGAATAAACCAATTAGAACTCATCAACAATTGATTTTAAATTATTAATTTTCTAAAAAATATATTTTTACTTACATTAAGAACTTTATTTCAAAAATAAATTGCATGTATACATACATACAAAATAGAATTTAACACATACTTGTCTTATTGGCTTCTATGAGATTATTTCAATTGCAAATAATTTATTTAAGAATTGAAATTTACAAAATGTTAATAGGGGTGGTAAAATCAAATGTCATATGTTGTAGAAAGTTTAATTACATGTATTTATGACCATATCCTAAATGAACTTGAACAATCTACTTAACATTCATTACCAATTAATTTTTCCATGTGTTGTTAGGAAAATCATTTAATTTTACATGGAGCTTTATTTCAAAAAAAATGTCACATTTATACATTTATATTAAACCTCATGATAGGAAAATAAAAGTCGATAAATGGTTTTATATAGACCACTTAGAACTCATTATCAATTACTTATAATTTGTCTTATAATATCTATATATATATATATATATATATATATATATATATATATATATATATATATATATATATATATATATATATATATATATATATAAAGAGCTACATTCCAAAAATGCACCACATTTATAAACTTTTATCAATCCATATAACCAAATAGAATTCGTCAAGTCCTATTGGATTCTATGAAATTATTTAAACCAAAAATAAACTATTTAAGAATTGAAAATGACAAAATGTTAATATGGATGGGAAAATCAATGTTTTATGGTGCAAAAAGTTTAAATACAACCATTTTTTACCCATCTCTTTAATGAGTCTAGATGGTCCACTTAACACATTGTTAATTAATTATTCCATGTTTTACTAAGAAGATAATTTTGTTTTACATAGAGTTTTGTTTCAAAACAATACAATATGAAATTAATACTCTTAATAAATTAAGTGATAGAATTATGGAATAAAAATCGACTGCCCTACAATTTAACTAGTATTCACCTATGTGTCATCACCTATTAGCCTAAAGTGTCCACTTAATACTTATTACCAAGAAATTATAAGACTTATTTTTCGAAGAAATGCATCATTGAATATGGCTATTATATATCACATTTATACACTCATATTATTGGACATAACTAAGTACAAGTCAATATAATTCTAGCTCAAATGATATGATTTCAATTTATTTAAAATATTAATTTACAAAAAATTAACTTTAAGTAATGAAATTAGATGCCTTACAGTTCAAAGACATAATTCATCCATTAGTGTCTAACCAAACCTTGATAGTCCACTTAGCAATCAATTATCTTAATTATATGTTTTTTTAAGAAATGCAAAACTATTTACAATATATTTTTATCCCAAAAATTACAAATCATATTTATGCACTCATACTAGTGCATTTTATATGTAAAAAAAGAATAACCGACTTTGTGCCTTGTTGATTTTCAATATGATATGATTGCAGCTACAATCATTAATTGATTTAAGCATATAAATTTATGAAAATTATGAATTGAGAAATCACATATCTTATGCTTCAAAAAATTCAAATCATTCATCTACGACACATTTCCCATTAGCCTTAATAGTGAATAGTGCACAGAGCATTTATCAAGTAAATTATTATAATTTCTTTAGTAAGAATTACACCTTTGTTTGCAAGGAGTTCTATTTCAAAACTTATATTTCACATTTATACATGATTATTGATGCATATAAGTAAACAGAAATCATTAAAAATAACATGTCTCGATGGTCCATGTAAGATAATTTAAAAGGTAAACAATTCATTTTAGAACACACACACACACATAAGTCAAGTATCTTGCTCTTTTCCTGTATAGGCTTTTTATCAAGACGTTGTTTTTATCGATATCCAATGAATTGAAAAGTATGCTTTGTTGTATCTATTAGTAATACATTTGATAATTATCTCCATATTGGGACTACAAATCAATCAACTTTTTCTCATAAAATTGTCTTGTTCTCCCTGCTTCCAATTTTGTTTGCAAATGACAATGAGACCTATCCCATGCAAATTTAAAATCCTCTTATCAATATTTGATTTTTCAAGTACTTTTCAGATGTACTTGTCAGTGACATTTAATGTCCATATTGTAACATCATAATTTTTTAAGCAGCATTTTAATACTCTTGACTAAAAAGGCCTTAAAAAAAAGAGGACTCTCACCAAACTATCAATCTAGTCCTCTTTGAATATGAAAATTTTGTTCACCTTTGGTGTATGATTGGAAGAATACTCCTTCCATTTCAAATATCAACATCTTTTGACTTGTAGTAATGCCCATCTGCATCTGCATTGCAACCACATGTATGATATTAAAATATCTACACTTCATTGCTTAATGACATAAACACCTACCAATTTAAAACTGATATTAACATTTATTATGAATTATTTCCATTTGTATGCAAAGGGAATTTTACAACGAGTTAATAGTAATCACAAAATACAAATACAATGGCTCTGTTAAAATGAACAAACAAACGATATGTTTAATTTATACATACAACCTAATACCTTTATTTAATTTGTATGGAATAAAAATTTTCTAAGAACTCATTGACCCACCATTTAAATCATTGATTTTAATACTTATAATGATTTCTTTAATTGCAATTGAAAAATATAATTACAATGGTCTAGTGCGAGTAAACAAAATAATTATATATATTAATTTCCACATACAATATATTACAATTTTTAAATTTCAAACCTAATTAATTATATGCTAATTTTTAGAGTCTCTACCTTAGTTGATTTTGGTGCTTCTTTTAGTACAAATTGTATGTTTATTGTTGGTGCTACGTAGAACCTAATATAGTTTTGCAACTTATATGGAATAAAAAAGTTATAAGGATGCAATGGGCCATCCTTCACATTACTAATTTCTAAGAGGTATAATGATAACTTAAACCACAATTGAAACAAATAATTGTAATGATCTAATTCAAACAAATAGACCATTTATATATTAATTTTTACATATAATGTAATCCATTATAAAAAATTGTATAGCATGGGAAATTTTGATATGAAAACATTAAATGACCATTGAAATCAATAATCGTTATCAACACAATATCTCACCAAAAATAAATAACACTAAAATAATTTTTTTAGTAATGACTAACCAAATCAACAATTATTTTATTAGCGTTGTGAAATAAAAGCAATAATTCATGATGACATACATATAATAGCATGAAATAGACATCAGTCATCTTAAGGTACTTCTAAATGTAATTGAACATCTTTCAAAGTAGCTCACACATCTGTAGCCTTCTTGAGTTTAAGCAACATTCTCCATAGTTCATCGATCAACCAATTATCCTCTTGATTTGATCCAATGAATGGAGGGGCAAGAATCACATTTTCTTTGAGATTCTCTCTCTCTCAAATGAACAATCCACTATAATAATATTGGTTGCATCATATTGGGTATGCATTTCACACGTTTTTTTCAATGACTTAGTGTATAACTTTGGTTGGATTGTCAATGACCTTATGTCCATTTTGTGGTTTACAATCTTACGCAGTCCACATAAACACAATTTTATCTTGTAATGTTTCTGAAACCCCAACTTTTTTAAAACTCTTCTTGTGCTTTGCTTCAAAGTTGTTGTCCAAATTGAAATGTCAAGAGATTCATTTTTTAAACACATTTCAAAAGATGTTTTTGCATGTGAATGAATCCAAAATAACCTTTTTCTCTATTGTGTAATTAGCATTAGTTCCAATTTTCTCTATATGCCCTTTGTTTGTTGCTTCATCATCAATGCTATGATAAAAAAAAATGTCCTTTAGTTCAAAAATAACTAATTTCTTTTTAGTTATTTTGGCTGCAACAGAATTACAAATAATCTAGTCAAACCGTTTTATTCATGTTTCAAAAATTACTAAAAAATTGTTGAAACGATACACTTACCTTGAGTGGTGTTTTCACTATTTATAGATGAAATAATAATTTATTTTATCATCTTGATAGAACCTAGAGTAAACACATTAGACCTTCAATGAAATACCAATAGTACTTCTTATTAAACCTTAAATCAAATACCAATACCAAGAAAAACATTAGTAATGCAACCTTAAAAAAAAAAAACACACACACACACACACACCTTTAACATTATTTTGATTGTTAATTTTATCATTTTTATTTGTTCTTATAATAAAAATGTACAATGTTATGGTAGTTACAATCATTAGAGTTCGAAGAATAATAAGATAAACAATAAGACAAGTTATAAGTATCTGATATGATATTATCTTCATATTTGTAACTTTGCACCTCATCATCATCTTTGTTACCTTTATTTGTCTCTAAATTAAACATATAAAATAATTTGAATTCTAAAAATGAATAAAATCATTAAATAATAAGCAAAACAAGTGGACAAATTATAAGTACCTGATATTATATTTTGTCCTTGATTAAAGCTTTGTTTCACATTCACTTGATCAATGTTTTTGTTCTCCTTGCTTGTCACTATAATAAACATTAAAAAACGTTATAAATTGTGACAATGAACAAAACTCATTAAACAACTATACAAAAAACGAATCATCTTTAATCGTCCATATAATATTTTGGTCTTGATTGTAGTTTTGTGGGACATTCCATTGGTCACTATATTCACTCTCTTTATTTCCTACAATAATCAACATATGAAATGCTATGAATCATGATAATAAAAATAAAAATTTAGATTTAAAAAATAAATAAATAAAAATAAAAATAAAAATAAAAAAATTACAATGATTAATACCAATTTCTATCTCCATCATTCCATGGTCATTGTCTTGATTAATTTCATTCTTCTCATAATTCCCTATAATAGGCATCCAAAAATGTTATGAATATGGAAATTAAATAAATTCAAAAAGTAACAAGAGCAATAACCAAACAAATTATGTACCTGGTATGATAACTTTTTCTCCTCCTCCACCTGTTTCCATATCTAAACTTTTTTCAACATCATAAGCATTATATTGATTTTTTTTTATTACCACTTTCATTCTCTTTGTTTTAGAATCTCCATCATTAATCATTTTAGTAAACACTTTGACTACTAAGAAACCTAAGCAAAATAATATCCAAAGTATTATAAGAGAAACAACAAAGGAACTATGGTACCTGAATTTTCCAAAAAGTTAATGGATCCTAGATTTGATAAATGAAAAGATTTGTAATTATTCAACATGATTATCCTTTGTGACTGTTTGCACAACACATGCAATTCTTCTTCCATATGTACAACAAGCCTTGATTAATTTGTCCCCGCATAAAGAGAAATAACGACTTTTGAATCACTACATTGTTGGTGTTTTCTCAATAAATCCATTCATAAATCATAATCTCTCCCATTTTCGTCAAATATGTCTTCAAATGTGTGAGAGTATTTTGAAGCCTCCAAAATTTTTAATTTTGAAATATATAAATGTACAGTAAAAACTATATCATAACTATAATTGTTTTGAGACTTATATTCATAAATGCCACTAGTCATTTTATAATTGAACTTGGAGTTATTTATGGAAATTTCCAAAGACTCCCGTACATTATTACAAAACCAAAGTTCTACTAAGAGAATTGTAGTAAAGTCATTCAACACATTTTTTTTTATAAGAAGTCGAAAATATTCAATATAATATCCCTTGTGGAATGGTCCTTTTTTCAAAGCCAGTGTATCCAGAACAACAAGGTGAGTATGTAGAATTGGTTGCAACTGACATTGGAAAAGAGTGAAAAAGTGTTGACAAAAGAGCAGGGCCCCCAAAATGATAACCAAATTCAAAATTGTTGTCAACCTATTAAACACTTCTTGATTCATTTATCATTTTGTCAAGGAGTCCACATGCTCGCTGAGAAAGGGACTCTATCTTTGTATTACGTGCTCCTTTTACATAAGTAGACCCCTTCACTATGTTGCAAAAATTGGAAAATATGATATCATTAATTTCATAATGCTCAACAATTGTGAACGTGGTAAGATTCTTCTCATTCAATTTCTCATCATGACTTTGACAATATGTACCATTGCATCCAATATTGTTTTATTGGATTTCAATTTAGAACAATAATATTTTAGTTTTATGACATCTATTGGATGATTAAGTGGAATAGAAAACCAAATGGTTCCATCCAATAGCTTTTTTTTCAGAGAGAAAAACATCATGATATTATATTAAGGGAATATAATAGGCAGATACATATAAAACCATATGCTTCCGACCGACAGAGTGGCCAGAAAGAGATAGGACTAATGCTGAATAGATCAGACGCGATACATTCCAGATGTGCAAAACAGAATAACATGAGAGCTATAACAGTCAACCAAAAAGGAGAGGTCCATATGTAGAAAAGATCCAACAT
This sequence comes from Pinus tabuliformis, assembly GCA_031772625.1. NCBI lineage: Eukaryota > Viridiplantae > Streptophyta > Pinopsida > Pinales > Pinaceae > Pinus > Pinus tabuliformis. Next base: position 1,012,155,789 of record CM062804.1, read on the forward strand.
AAACCACAAAAAACAGAGATAGAAGACGAGCAGAATCAAGCAGAATCGTGCATAGCAGAAATATAGACCAGAACGGAGGCAATTGGAGCCTTGGACTCCTGAAAGATGCAAGCATTCCTCCATTTCCACAGGATCTAGCACGTGTTGATGAATAACGATCTCCATGCTGGCCGTTGATCAGCGCACCATCTGTAACCATCCTGAACAGTTGAGAAAACCTGGTAAGGAAAACCATGAGATAAGGAGAGATCATACTAGATTTGGGACGATGCCGGACATTGAAAGAACATATGGACATTTGTTTCAGACTCCTGACAGCACATGGAGCATCTTCCTGGACCCATCCATCCCTTCCTTTGAAGAACCTCCCATGTAAGGTTCCTGTTAGAAAAAACCAGCCACGAAAATAAAATTGCCTTGAGCGGACAGGAAGATTTCCAGAATTTGGAAGGAAAGGAGAGGTTGGGGAGCGGCGGAAGAATAGATGAGGCAGCTGCGTATAAATCTTTAACACGAACAGGCTGAGTAGTTGTTGTCAAACTGTGTAGACTATTTCTCTTGTAGTTCTAAGAATCAAGTTGGCTTGGAGAACACTTTAATGTGCCTAGTTGGTAGCAGTTAAAAATAGTGTCTTGTTTATCCCAAATAGGTTGATCAAGTTATAAGAGAATTTGTTTATTAGAAAAAATTTTAATTGGATAGTCGAAAGAGCACAACATTTTATCCTCGATCTGATAAAATAATAAATATAAACTAATCAACAACCATTTATTAGCATAATGTCTAATCATTGTAACAAAGTATAAACTAATTTTAAAATTGTCATACCATTTAAAGATTTTGTTGTCGTGTTTCTTCAACTTCATTTTTCCTTTGATGCTTCCTTTGAATTTTCACTAGCTTCATAGTCCATGGTTTCTAAAAAAACACACACACACTATTATCACAATTTCGAATTATTGAAGAAAGTATGAATTTATAAATACTATAACCACTCGCATCATTATATGTGTAACAAAATGAACAAGATCAATAACAAGTGTAGAACTCACAATAATATCTAATCATGGTGTTGATTAGAAAAAAGGCACCCCCAAATAATTTATTATATTCTTTTAATCGTAACTATAGGCAAGCTAGCACCTACTAGCCTTCCTTCTAGCACAAGCATAAGCACATTTCCAAAAGACATTACATTGTGAATAAATAAAAACAATTGTAGAAACTACAACATCATATTTACACAAAATTTATCTTTTGTAGTCATGTATAGTCTTAGCTTGCTTTAGAAACCATAAAAGAAAAATACAATGAAAGAACATTAAGTATGGAAATCATTATATTTTCTTCTAGATCTTTGTCTAACACAAAGACAAACACATTACAACATTGTAAGGTGAAAGAAATAGAGAATGTGATAGAATTACTTCTAGCAGAAACACAAGCATATTGCCAACAAGAATGTTGCAAAGAAAAATCAATATTTTCATCCTAGATTTCTTTCTATCACAGACACATGGATATTGCCAATAAAAACATTGTATTGTGAAATAAATCTAGCACATGCTAGAATTATTTTTTAGCACGAACACATGCATATTTCCAAGAAAAACATTGCAAACCAAAAAAAATCTAACATAAGCTAGAGTTCCTTTTAGCACAAACACAAGCACGTTGACATTAAAAATATTGCAAGGCAATGGAAATGTAACACATTCTAATCTCCCTTTTATTGCATAAAAGAAGATTGCCAACAACAACATTGCATTGTAAAGTAAATCTAGTGCATGCTAAATTTCCTTCTAACACAAACACAAACACGTTGTCAATAAAAACATAGCAATAATAATATTTCCTAAGACATCTCCATGCTTATGAAAATTGACCTTGCTTTTTAGAGATAATGAGGTTTTAGTCCATACCTACATAGATTGTTGTTACAATATAAAAAATCTTAAACCCTCAAAATACTAGAAGGCCCTTCATATGGAATATGTGGTCTAAGAATGGGATATCGTACAAACATAAGGATGTTGCCAACAACAACATTGCATTGTGAAAAAAACATTCTATATTACCTCTATCACATACACAAGCACATTGCCAATAAAAACATTGCAAGGTGAAATAAATATATCATACGTTAAATTTCATTTTAACATAAAGACAAACACATAACAACATTGTAGGGTGAAATAAATCTAGCATGTGTTAGAATTACGTTTAGCAAAAATACAAACATGTTTCCAACGACAATATTGCAAAGAAAATTAAATGTAGCGGATGCTAGATTTATTTCTATTACAGGCACAAGCACATTTCCAATAACAACATTAGAAGGGGAAAGAAATTTAAGCATAAGATAAACCAAAAAAAACAAAAAAAACAAAACTTGTATCAACATTGGTAGATGAAAGAAATCTAACATGTGCTAGATTTACTTATATCACAAACACAAATATGTTGTCAACAACAACATTACAACAGGGTAAAAGAAAATCTAGCACATGCTATATTTCTTTCTAGCACAAAGATAAGTAAAGAGCATTATTGTATGGCTAAAGAAACCTAATACATGTTGGATTTACTTCTAGAACAAACACAAGCATATTACCAATAACATCATTATAAGGAAAAAGGAATCTAGCACCCACAAGATTTTCTTCTAGCACAAACAAAAACATATTGCGAATAATAACATTGTAAGGTGAAAGAAATCTAATGTGTTATATTTCATTCTATCATAAACACAAGCACATAACAACATTGCAAGGTGTCAAAAATCTAGTATGTGCTAAATTTACTTCTATCACAAACACAAGTATATTGTCAACAACAACACTGCAAGAAACCTAGTGCATGCTAAATTTCCTTCTAGCATAGACAAAAACACATTGAAAAATAAAAACAATGCAAGGCATTTGATTTCCTTCTAACACAAATAATTATATTGTCAAAATTAATATTGCATTGTGAAAAAAATATAACACACTAGATTTCCTTCTAGTACAAATTCACAAACATATTGCCAACAACAACATTACTAGACAAAACAAATCTACCCCATGCTAGATTTACTCCTATCAAAAACACAAGCATGTTGCAAATAGCAACATTACAAGGTGAAAGAAATATAATTCATGGTATATTTCCTTCTAATGCAAGCATAATCACATAACAACATTGTAGGGTGAGAAAAATTTAATCTGCGTTATATTTACTTCTAAAACAAACATATAAATATTTCCAATGATAACATTACATGACAAAACAAATCTAGCACAAGCTAGATTTCCTTTTAGCCCAAACAAAAACATGTTAGCAATAACAACATTGCAAGGTAAAAGAAAATCTAATGTGTTAGATTTCCTGTTGGCACAAACACAAGCACATAACAACATTATAGAGTGAAAAATCTAGCAAGTGCTAAATTTATGTCTACCACAAATACAAGCACATTGAAACAACAACATTGTAGAGTAGAAGAAATCTAGCCTATGCTAAATCTTCTTCCAACACAAACACAAGCACATTTCAATTTGAAAGAAATCTAGTGCATGTTATATTTCCTTCTAGCACAACCACAAGCACATAACAACATTGTAGGACTAAAGAAGTCTAGTGCATGCTAGATTCATTTCTATCACAAACACAAGCAGATTGCAAGCTGAAGGAAACAAAACACATGCTAGATTCATTCTAGCACAAGCAACCATATTTCCAACAACATTGCATTGTGAAATAAATCTAGTGCATGCAAAATTTCCTTCTAGCCCAAAGATAAGCACATCACCAATAGCAACATTGCAAGGTGAAAGAAATCTAATGTGTTTTAGATTTCCTTCTAGTATAAATACAAGCAGACACAAACATTATAAGGTGAAAGAATTCTAGTGCATGCTAGATTTACTTCTAGCACAAACACAACCATGTTGACAACAACAACATTACAGGGCAAGGAAATCTAGCGCATGCTAGATTTCTTTCTAACACAAACACAAGCACATTACAGGATGAACGAAATCTAACCCGTGCTAGATTTCCTTCTAACACAAACACAAGAATATAACAACATTGTAGGGTTAAAGAAATATAACACACTAAATTTATTCTAGCACAAACTGAAACATATTGCCAGTAACAATATTGCAATTAAAGAAATCTAGCATGTGCTGAATTTCCTTCTAAGACAATCACATGCAAAATTCCAATAACAACATTGCAAGGTCAAAGAATTCTAGCATATTTCCTTCTAGCACAAACAACCAAATTTCCAACCACAACATTGCATTGTGAAAGAAATCTAGTGCATGCTAACTTTCCTTCTAGCTCAAACATAAGCACATAAAACAATGTAAGGTGAAAAAAATATAACATACGTTATATTTACTTTTAGCAAAAACACAAGCCTATTGCCAACAACAACATTATCAAGCAAAAGAAATCTAACACATGCTAGATTTCATTCTATCATAAACACAAGTGTATTGCTAACAACAACATTGTAAGATGAAAGAAATCTAACGAATGTTAGAATTCCTTTAGCACATAACAACTTTAACCCTTAGTAGCTCCCACACACATACTTTTATTTGCATGTCTCTTTTTTGACACCTAGCACCCCTCAAGTCATGTCATGGACTTTTTTTAGAAGCCAATGCACTTTTATCATAATGATTAAGTTATATGAAACCCGCTTTGTATGCACATGGGGTCTTACCCCCTCATACTCTTTTCATCTTATTTGGTCTACAACGCTAATGCGTTTATTGGTATGTCATGAAATATCATATTTGCAACACCGGACTTTTTAGCCTCAAAACATATAAAAGCATATGCCCACCAATACTTTGGTCCCAAAACATATACACATACATGCACTTTGCGTTTAACAACCGTTACCTTTCCCATTTATTATAAGCATTGTAAATTAATTTAAATAAAAATGTGTCGAGTTTAGGGACACATCCCAGAGTTAAGGAGGGAGGGAATTGTCTAGGATATTGATTGTTTGATAGCAGCCATGGAGGCTGACAAGTGTGCACAAGGGACATGTTGTAAAAATAGCAGCTAAGGATGAAGGCAAGAGTATGCCTTTGAGTAACTGAACACAGGGCAACAAGACCAATGGAAAGTTGGCCACATAGCAAGGAACTAGTTTGTGACTAGGTGCACATAGGATTGTTGGCCGCCTGTGGTAACAACAGAAAATTCTAGGAGACAAGGGGGAACAACACATAATTTGGAGTGTCGAGAGGACACAGGCAAGAGAGGAGCAGCACAAAGGGTGGAGGTAGTGAGCTCCTAAGAGAAATTGAGAATAAATAGCAATCGTAGAGGACACTGTGTCGTAAATAGAAGAGGAGATCCTTCGAAGAAGCTTGGGGAAAGTTTGACAGAGGTCTAAATGGTGAACAAACAACATCGAGAGCCCTTGAAAATGTTGGGGAAAAAATTGTTGTGAAATCTACAGCATTGAGATTAAGTGATTTCTCTTCGATTGATAATTTCTTGTGAATGCTTTTTACTTCTTGGGTTAGTGTTATTATAGTGTTATTCTTCATCAAACAGTTACCAATGCATAAACCATAAAGAGATAAGAGACACATAATATAGGCTATCAAACAGGGCCAAAACCTCTCCCACTTCAGAGGAAAATCCAAACGAATTCTTCTTCTTATAGAGACTTCAATTAACGAATACGAAACCTATACCCCTTGACCAAGAGCCCTGTAAGACCAATACACAAAGCTTCTGAGCTTGACCCTTTCCTTCCTTGAGTCAATGATGGTCAAACTGTTAATTCTTCTTTCCTTCTCAACTACTCCTTAGACTTCAATTTGTTGTTGTACTTAGCTTACTTTAGAAACCCTAGCACGTGTGAATCATTAGGATTGTAACGTTAATTTCCTTTGCTTTAGGTGAAGGCTACTTGTTTGTCAACTCGGCTTGAGATACATCCTTGCTTCTTCCCTAACTTAACCTTCCAATGGGACTACAATATTTTGGCTTCTTCTGCAACAAGGACAGTCCCTTTTCTTTGCATATGTGAGATCAAAGTGACCCAAAAACATATCCAAATGATACCATAGACTTCTCTCCCTTCTTCGCTAATGATTAGGCTTCCTTCTAAGTGAAATTCACATATCTTTATATCAGACTGAATTCTTCACCGAAATCTTGCCTTCTAGAATGAGGCCGAGCTGCCTATTTATAGTTGTTCCCCAGTCAATTAAGCTGACTTGAGAGAGGGTGAGCCAACATGTCCTTTTGTGAAGATTACTTATTCCATCTTGTAGCCGACTTGTAGGAGGTGCCTTTGCTTGATCTTGGAGGGCCTTCTTATACATGTAAAGACTCATACACAAATGTAACATGCCCAAGAAGGGTCCTTCATACATGACATTGACTCAATTTGACTTTTATGACTAGATAACAATACCTAAAGGTTCACAATGGGAACCTTAACTAAAATAAAATCCCTTGATCATAAAACCCATGATTCAAGTACTTACATAGATAATTTTATTTTCTTCTTTTCATAAAATCACAATTACGCATATCGTTATGAAGACCGAACCTAGTTACACTTTAAAACAAAACTGATTGAACATCACACAAGTTGGATTATCAATAGGATGCAGATAACCTGGGAGGGCATTTGAAAGTTTGGCTAAGGAGAGTAGCAGAGCTCACCCAAGATCTACGTAGACAATTCATGCATCCCTAGTGTGAGCGAAGAGTACGAGATGGAGTGCATAGTGACGAGGAATTCTAGCATTGTTGGAGGGAGCTACGCTATGAGAGTGCATTCCCAGAGATTTGCCTTGATGCAGTGATTGAACGAAGTCAAAAAACACAAAGTAGAAGAAGAAAGGAGTTGAGCACGATAGCTCATAAGAAGCTAATAAATAAGTTGCCTTGTTGTACCATTGACATCTTTGAAGGTCCCTGTGCACAATCTGACTTTCGTGTCTCAGCTGATGGGTGGAGGTAGTTGGACATCTGGAACCCCTGTTTCAACTGGTGGATTTGGTTTTAATCCTTTGAGCAAATCCCTCACTCATGCTCTGGAATTTGGCTCGAGGGTGATTGGAGTCTTGGATTGCAAGAAAGACCATAGTGTAGCCCAATCTAAGGTTGGGTGGAGTGCTGGAGTCTCGGACTCAGTTGTCGGTCCATACTTCAAGATAAGTATCTATCCCATTTAGCATATGCCATGAAATTTCATGTTATATAACCTATTGTTATGATCACTAAATGCTTGACCATGGTTTACTCGTGTTGGATTGAATTTAAGCTGATGGTTCATAGACTATTGATAAGAGTATGATGGGTTCCATGTATAATGCTGACTTACTAACCTGCCTAGAAATTATGCAACACCCCATATGGAAGGTTATTAGTGTTACGGTTGGATCACAAAAAGCAGACTCATGGTAGTAGGATCATAACATATATATACATTATTAATCTCTCCTCTATAGCAAGGCTGATCATGTACTCATGGGAATTCCTTATAATTCTATATATATATATATATATATATATATATATATCCATCCCTGTGCAATAGTTACAACTTACAACCCTGTTAGCTTAAAGTTTGAAATATGCATATGCATTGATATGTGTGCAATTAAGGTGAACAAACTGTACTCCTTTCAATACCAGGGTAGTGACCATAGCCCATAACTTGCAATGACTACCATGCTGAATTAGTTATAGGAAAATATATGTGTTTTTCCAATTAGACCTAGGCACATATGGCATGATGATGAGAGTCATGGGATATTATTCTCTGGCCGCCTTAGTCACTTTTATGTTAAGTGATTGGGAGTATTAAGACTCCTCCATTCAATATTTAAATCACTTAAATGATACTAGTAGATCTGAGTGACATTCTGTAAATTAGACCTGCTTATCCAACTAACTGTGCTATTATTTATTCTCGAGCACCTGAGGATGTGCTTCCTAACGGATAGGAATAATACCTTGTGAATTTTTGAAAGGCAGTCTCCCAGACAGGCCTGCTTCTACTTATTTTTTGGAGAGCGCATGTCATCTGATTGTTCTATACATCAAAACCCAATAGACAAACTCATTCCTATACCTCCTCAATCTTCTCCATTCCAACTAGGCTGAATGGTCCTCAATTCAGAGGCAAAGTACCAGTATTCTCTTCATGCAATCTCAAAACAACTCCGAGGGCCAACCTACCTTCATTGGATGAATGGAAGGTATTAGCACATCTATTTAGGGTGCATCTAGATGTGCATTTGTGGCTTCTTCAGCACAGGCGTACACCACAGTGATGATTCGGTTTTGTGCTTGTGCAGAGGTGAGACATGGCATTTTATGAACAATGCTGCTCAGTGTCCCTGGAACAGAGTTTAGATTGTTATCATCCTTGCTGGCATGTGAAGGTTTGTCAAACCTTGTATATTCTCATCATGTAGATGTATTGATTAAGTTAGTGAAATTGGCACCTCCCCATTGACATCTTTTCATTACCAAATTGCCAAATGCTATAAAAAAGGTTGACCAAGGTTGTAGTGTGTGAACTCCAGTGTTTTTGCTGAGGCAGAAGCCATGCTTCTTTCAAGTCAAATGTCTAGTGCTACAATTCTCAGGGTACTTCAGGACTTGAGCTCTCTTGCTTCCTCACTTAACAAGGCAAAGGATTATTAGTTACTACCTTATAGAGATCATGATGAAAGTGTTATTATAATCAGGAGTCTTAAATTAGCCGCTGAACTTCTATGGTAACAACTGGGTCTCTGCATCAGTAAGATAGAAAAACTGGTCATCTTTATTGTCTATTGTACTTGTGTCTTCTGTTGCTAATGGAGTTTTACTCCCTCTAACACCAGGCACACAGAAGATCTTGCCATATATTGACGTATTTTTGTAATATGTGAAAAGTTGCAACCTCCTCAAATGACACCTACACAGCTAGAATACATCAGTGCTACCTCTAGTGAGATAAAATCAGCTGCAAGTTCATCTGATTCCTTAGTGCTCAAGATCCTGGCCCATTGATTACACATAATCGAAGGGAATATCCTTCACTTTGACAAGTGAAACAACCAGTAAAATCAAGGCAGCAATATCAAGATGAGTCCACACATGCTATATTATTAGATTGACATGGTAAACTGATATCTTGCTGCCTGTTCAGATTGCTGGGGCTACCTTTAGATTCTTTCTTTTTATTGTACGGATTTTAAACTAAACACATACCCGACCCATTTCCTTGTAAGCATTACTAAGCATAGGATGATAATATGGGGCATTTTCCTGGATCGGATTCCAGCTTAGCTATTGCCTCTGCTTTTGGGCATATGGAAAGTTAAGTGCATTCTAGGGGAATTTGATTGCTTGTTTCTTTGTGTCAAGATATCTGCAAATGTCCTTGCTGACACTGTGACATCAATGTAAGAGAAGTCCTTATAATGAAATGGGTATTTATCTCAGGAGTTTATTCTTGCGCATTCTCACACTTTCAAAGCTTGCATATGTGCCAGAAATCATTGACAAGTACCTAGACTTGGAAGAAAACTCAAAGTTGCTATGTAGTGACCTAACCCAATTCCAATTCAAGAGGTACAGAACTTAATCAATAATAGCACTCGAAGGGTTATGCTGCTGCTGAGCTCCATTTCATAGAAACAGAGATCTCAACGAGTTAAAACTCAATCCATGGACCATTGAAGAGTTAGATCCAGCATTCAGTATTGCAATGAGAATATATTAAATACACCAATCTTATCTATGTGTTCATAAGCAACATCTGACAAACAACTTTGGCATCTAGCCCTTAGTTTTTACTAGAGATGCCTGAAGCATCATTACATAAACAGAATGCAATCTTTTGGGAAGTCCATTCAAATGTGGAATCCAAGTTAAGCATTGATATTAGACCTTGCATGCACATTTCATGGATTGCTGTAGTAGTGACATAAAAATGGACTAGGTCAGTTATATCATATATGTCAAAGATAGTAACTCGGAGTATGAAACTGCCATCTAATCTATAAACCTGACTAAATGGTCCAAACCTGAAACTGTGACCCTTCTTTGCAAATTGCATGTGCTACCAATTAACCATACTTAAAAGGCTTTAAATTCAATACGAGAGTAATCTTATGGAGGAGCTGTTGGGTTTGGAAAGTCACCACAGAACAAAGGCCATTAGGTTAATCTCCTGAAACAAGGTGTTAACATAGTCTTCCGAGAGGCACATTTTGCATCAGGAGGTTTGGAAAGTCACCACAGGACAAAGGCCAGTGGGTTAATCTCCTGAAACAAGGTGTTAACATAGTCTTCCGAGAGGCACATTTTGCATCAGGAGAAACCCTAGACTGATCTCTTTTTATGAGGAAGCAAAAACATGACAAATGTTTGGTTAGGTAGGAATACAGCTTGTTAATTTGGTCTAGCTTGAGTGATTAAAAGAGAAGGTTGTTAGGCTCTCTACCATTTCATGGATTGATATAGTGATGAGACAAAAGAGGCTCCCCCTTGAGACTTAACTGGGTCGTTCATAACAGTTGTGGTGTTGGTGCCTTAACTTAGCCAGAAAATGCCAAAACTCTAGTGATGCACAAAATTTATTACTGAATCGACCTCAGAATATGCCATAGTCACTGAATATGACATGCATGGCTGTACCAAGGAGGCCCTAAACTTTTGAACAATGGAACCTTACATTGGTATGGTCAACCTACATGGGGAGAAACAAAAGATTTTAATAAGATGCCAGCAAAACCTAGACACTGCTGTGTGAGATTATTGCTTGGTACCTGTAGATTGCACAACGATGTCTGTGGTTGAGCCAGCAAGAAGTGATCCCTTCAGGTGGATCTTACCAATAAAATATACGTAGCGGTCTCCAATCTCCGGGGTCTGTGAACCACATAGACATAAACCAAATGAAAAATAAATAAATTTACAACAACAAAAAAAAAATCATAGGTCTAACCAGCATATATATATATATATATATATATATATATATATATATATATATATATACATATATCTATACACACGCGTCCCATTTCAATGGTGTACATGCCCAAAACTCATGTCCGTCTGTCCCAGTGTCAGTGTCAAGTGTGACTTAGATTGAGCATAAACAAATATATGTGAGAAAGCAAAAGCATTTACTATGGAAGCCAAGTTAAGCATTGATATTAGACCTTGCATGCACATTTCATGGATTGTTGTAGTAGTGACATAAAAATGGACTATCATAATCACATATGTCAAAGGTAGTCTAACTCGAAGTATGAAACTGCTATCTAAGCTATAAACCTGACTAAATGGTCCAAACCTGAAACTGTGACCCTTCCTTGCAAATTGCACGTGCTACCAATTAATCATAGTTAAAAGGTTTTAGATTCAATACATGAGTAATCTTATGGAGGAGCTGTTGGGTTTGGAAAGTCACCACAAAACAAAGGCCAATGGGTTAATCTCCTGAAACAAGGTGTTCACATAGTCTTCCGAGAGGTAAATTTTGCATCAGGAGAAACCCTAGACTGCCCTCCTTTTATGAGGAAGCAAAAACATGACAAATGTTTGGTTCGTTAGGAATACAGCTTGTCAATTTGGTCTAGCCTGAGTGATTAAAAGAGAAGGTTGTTAGGCTCTCCACCATTTCATGGATTCATATAGTGATGAGACAAAAGAGGCTCCCCCTTGAGACTTGACTAGGTCATTCATAACAGCTGTGGTGTTGGTGCCTTAGCTTAGCCAGAAAATGCCAAAACTCTATTGATGTACAAAATTTATTACTGAATCGACCTCGGAGTATGCCATAGTCACTGAATATGACATGCATGGCTGTACCAAGGAGGCCCTAAACTTTTGAACAATGGAACCTTACATTGGTATGGTTAACCTACATGGGGAGAAACGAAAGATTTTAATAAGATGCCAGCAAAACCTCAACACTGCTGTGTGAGATTATTGCTTGGTACCTGCAGATTGCATAACGACCTCTGTGGTTGAGCCAACAAGAAGTGATCCCTTCAGGTGTATCTTCCCAGTACAAATATTCTGTGGACGTAGCCGTCACCAATCTTTGGGGTCTGTGAACCACATAGACATAAACCAAACGAAAAATAAATAAATAAATAAAAACAAAAAACTTCATAGGTCTAACCAACATATATATATATATATATATATATATATACACACGTCCCATTTCAATGGTCTACATGCCCAAAACTCATGTCCGTCTGTTCCAGTGTCAGTGTCATGTGTGACTTAGATTGAGCATAAACAGATACATGTGAGAAAGCAAAAGCAACTACTAATTGCAGAGGAAATACAGGGGACACAAAAAAAGGTACAAAAAATTATATTTTACTAATTAACTAATTCAATTGAATTACTTCTTGTGCCCCACAATGATTGATTGAGGCACTTAGTATTTGGGAATCTTTGTTATATTATTCCTAAAACTGCATTGGTTCATTTTACTGCATTAGTGATGGTTTATTGGTTGACTAGGGCACAATGACTAGTGTTATTTTCTAAAATTCAGTCATAAGCTGATGTTTTTCAATATTCTGTGTCACCCGATTCACCAAATTGAGATGAATGATTCTCATGGAGCGTTGGGTCCCACTCTTTAGGTGATAAGAATTTATTCTTATGTAAGCAATTCTCTACTTGTAAGGCTACGTGGGCTAGAAAGATAGCAAGAAAGTTTCATACCATCATATTTGTCATTTACTGGTGTTACCTTGACATCTTCTCATCCTTCCTGATAAATATGATGACATCATCTTCCCATCCTTACTATAAACATTATAATATCATCTTCTTATCCTTGCTGGAATTTACTTTGCCCAACTTGAGGTGTATTTTTTCAATGGCATGTTTTTCTAGTTTATTTCAAAATTTTGGAGACTTTCTTCATCCATTTCAAACAGTTCTAAAATATCCAGTTAATTCCTCTCAGTAATATCAAAATCGAAACAATCATTGAACTGACCGACAACAGAAATCAAAACTAAACAAAAAAAGAAAACAGAACTGGGCCACAAAACCAGTCAACCAAAAAATAGATAAAATATTCAACTTTTGGAAAAATTACAAATTCATGTGCATCCATATGAATCCAAGCCATCATACACAAATATGCAAAGTTTCTCATGTATGTAGCAAGCAAGGGTGCATATAACCAAAATAGCACCAAGTACAATCCATATCTGAAACCAAAATACATCAACAAAGATGTTCTAAAACTCTCCAAATCAGCCCAACAAATTCTTCAAATCAGCTCTCCAAATCAACCCAAGATACTCAACTCAAAATTTCCAAATTTCTGCAATGAATTGTGAGTCAAATGGAAGGTGGGGAGCTCTTTAAATAGCATTAGGGTGGGCCTCTGGTTAGGTTTTCATGTTCAACCTTTTTATATTTTATCGATTTTTTTTAAATATTCAAGTCGTCCCCATCACCAGCGATATGGATTTTTACAGAATGGAGTTGGGCAGTTCTGTACAGAACCAGTTAGTTTTGACATTTATCACCAATTCCAGTATGGAACCAGCCATTTACAGTGTGGAACATTCAATAGAACCAGTACGGACCCCTAACCGATTGGTTCAGGCTGGTTTCACCAAAAATAATCTAGGTCTGATAACATCGATTTCTCTGGCTAATGATTTTGTCTGGCTTCTGTCAGCATAACTTAGAACTTTTCATTTCCAAACTTTCAATACTAGGACTAAGAATTTAGAAAAAGGTTTTTCTAGTGTTGGTAAGATTGAAATAGTCCATGCATCGAAATCCATGCACATGTGCATGGAGAAATCAAAACTACAGTTTTAAGTTTGTAGTACATTTCAACCAGTAATTCATGTCGCAAGGGTGTTGTTATAGGTTTACAGATTTCAAAAAGGATAAAAGTTATGTTACATAATCATAGCTTTGGTTTAGAGAACCTGAAACAATCACAGACTCTTTTATGACAGTTTTGCGGCATTTATATTTCTGGATTTACGGATTGAAAGAGTCCAGGACCTATATAAGGCACTAAAACGATGAATCTCACATGATTAGTTGAACTAATGAGACCTGCTAGGTCAAATTCTTAGCAAATAATTCATCTTAAAGATATCAATCAATGACTCATTTATTTCTAAAACACAGTTCAACAAAATGACCATAAAAAAATTTATGGCTTCAACTCCTAAAGTTTTATACACCTTTTGATTTTACTTCAAATATGTGAAGCATGTTGGCAATTTATGGCACGGAAACAGTGTTCCATGATTTCGATTCCAAGAGATGCATTTCTTGAACAAATTCTAGATCTCTTATTTTGCATTTATTAAAATAGCTCTCTAGCATAATTGTTCCTCTCCTTTCCTGACATAAAACTTTGACAAATAACCCAATAAAAAGCAAACAAGAATAAAGCCAAACCATAATGGATAAATTATTTCTCCAAGCATTTTGTATACCATGCAAAAGTAACAAATAACTGACATGTTAGGCGGCTACATTATGTTTCACATTGGGGCTTTCATTAACACTTCAAACACATGTAATGCTGCAATACAGTACTCTCAGAAAAACTCAAAACAATCCTACTCCACAAATCACCCAATATATTGGCTCTTACACGCTTAGGATATGATGCAATGACTGTCCTGTCACCTGGCTGGCACGTGCTAGCCTTGATTTCCCTAACTTCATGCCATGGGGAGTCTGTGAGCCCATAATGGCTAAATCAAACCTTGAATCCAACATTTCTATTGACAATTCTGCTCTGGTTACTGTTGATTCCAGTGTTGATGCAACTGTGTCTGGACAGAAATCCCTGAATGGTCAAAATGCCCTAGGAAGTTCATTTTGGAAGTCTTCCACAATGAAATGGATCTGATCTTGATGGAACTCCAATAGTCATTTAGCTTTCTGAATACAATTTTGTGTGTGCTGATTATCAGCAACAATCACTGCTTGGCCATTTCATGGACCACATTCCTTTGTGGATGATCTTCAAGGTATGGATGCAGGAGGTAGGGGAGTCTCAGATGGCTTTGGAAAACTACTGGTAGCTTGACCATGGGCTTCTTGTTTGTTTTATTCTTTGAATAAAGTTGTCTTTGATGAAAGTGTTTCCAGCAATCCTCGGTACATATAAACACCTTAGTTGTCTTCTCCTGGTGGTATGAGAAACTCTCGGTGAAGAGAAACACACAGTTATGTCTTCTCCTGGTTCCCTGGGATAGCCATGCAATATTGGCATTTCCACAAACATATTTCTTATTCTCTCACTCACTTTAACTATCACAGGCCTGAGAAACTTTACAACCCTCAGGGGCCATAAAAGCATGCCTGAAGTTTAACTTGTCCAAAGACCTTAAAGAATAAGTTCTGATTGGGGTTGGCAAAAAGATGTTTATATTAATATAACTTGTGAGGTACCTCTCTCCTTAGAGCCTATGGGAGGGAAAATTGCTTCCATCCAAATAAAATGTAAATGTTATCAAAGAATAAGGGAATCTATAAGACAATGCCTCCAGAATATCCTTTTCAATGAAGCACTTCAAGTCAGGGTGGCCACACTCAATGGTCATCTGAATATTGTCAAGATTCAAAGTGCCAAAGGGACACAATTCCAGGGCCATCATCCACTGGCTTAAAACAGGCGATAGGCCTACAAAAGGATTTTTAATTTTTTAGGGGCCCTATATTCAAAAGAAGGCTTGAAGAAAATCTCCACTACCAAATCAACCAAGGGTAGGCTTACTTAAAAGATGAAATTGAGAAACAATATACTTCTCAGTTCTCCCTACAAAAGATTTTTCAATTGCAAATACTAAATGAGGAACGTCCATGCAACCCTGTCTTGGAGTTGTGTCACAAACTTTATGAAGCGCAAAGAATACTGTGTGACTAGTCTTTGACTTTGGGTAAGCTAGCTGCTACCCTCTCAAACATGAACAATGATGATGGTAAGCCCTAGGATTAGACAGATTCCAATGTGAATTCTATAATGCTACTTAGTACTTTGTCAATCCAGACATTTTGCAGAGGTTTACAAAGAATCCATCACAGAGAAATCATTGAGAACCAACTTAAACAAAGGCATTATCAAGTTTATACCCAATTTTGAAGATTCCAAAGTGACTATGAGCTAGAAGCCTATCACTCTGTTGAATGTCTCATGTAATAGTCTTACCAAAGCTCAACACTCATAACCAAGCATATTCTCATGATTATTATCAAACCTGAGCAGACTTGTTTCACCAAAGGGCAATTTATCATCGATAATATTATTGCAGTCTGTGAGGGCATGGAGTGGCCTAGTCATTATGGCCATAACATCTTATTCATAAAAAAAACCAGCTTCGAAAAAAAACTTACAAGATAGTACGGTATCCCTTTATTCTACCTCTTGCATTTGAGCCAACTTCTCTAAAGGCTACTAAAATACTAAGAAACTGGATTCGCTGAAAAGGGGCCACATGTCCAAATCTCGCGAATCGGACACGATTCGTTGGGGATTCGAATCCCAGAAGGGGACACGTCGTGTCCTAACGGGACACGTACGAATCCCGTACGTGTCTCGTTAGGACACAACGTGTCCCAATTTTGGGATTCGAATCCCCAAAAATAAAACCCGCAGGCATAAAAAAAGGCGTTGTTCTTTATGTTTTTTACCATTTCTCTCTTTCAGTTTTGCATACATTGAGCTATGGGCAAGGAGCTAAGGGTCTGCAGCAAGGAGCTAAGGGTGTGGAGCATTCGGCAAGGAGATTCAAGCACCAAGTAAGTGCATTTCATCTCTATTTTTTTGCATTTCTATTACAGCAGTTTGTATATGATTTTTTTTTTACAAATTTGTTCATGTTTTGTTTATTTTTTTTACAGTATTCATAGATCAATCAAGGGCAGCAGTTAGGGGGCAAAGGAAGGGAAAGAATGTCTCCATTGGAGATGCCCCTCCTTCCCCAATATCATCAGTCTGCTGCAAGTAATGTTGAGGGAAGAGGAAGACCTAAAGACAACATTGAGAAATATCCCTTGTGGAAATATGTCACAAGAGAGGATGGGACAAGCACCAATGGGAAGGGAGGATGCAATGTGCAATGGAGATGCAACTTTTGCCACATTTCTTTCAAAAGCACATATTACCATGTGAAAGGCCATTTGTTGGCTTTACCAAGTTGTGGAATTGGAGCTTGTAAAACTGTTCCTTTACAAAAGAGGAAAGAAATGGAAAAGGAGTTCACTGTTGTTATGGAAAATGTGGCTGCAAAATCAAGAAAAACCAAGAATGAAGACCCCCTTCCATTTTTGAGGAAAGGCACCACCAAATTTCCATTTGAGAGTTATATTGGGGGACAAGCAGCAAAAAAAAGAGCAATTACACTTGGTCCAATGGACAAGATTTTTCAAAAAGAGAAACGGGAAGAGCTTGATCTCACCATTGCCTTCTTTTTCTATCAAAACTTCATATCATTTAATGTTGCATGCTCACCTCTATTTATTGAGATGTGTCGAGCTCTAACTCACGGGTCTCCATCATGGTATGTGCCTCCTGGTTCAGAGAAGCTTAGAACCACATTGTTGACGAAGGCAAAAAAAGAGGTGCAAAAAATGCTTGAGCCTATTGTAACATCATGGCCAACATCTGGGGTTAGCATTGTTTCTGATGGATGGACAGATCCAGCACGACACTCAATCATTAACTTCATGGTGTCTTCCCTGAATGGTCCAGTTTTCTTGAAAGCAGTGGATACACTTGGAGAATACAAGGATGCACAATTTATGGGTGAGTTATTTATTAAAGTTATTGAAGATGTAGGTTTTGATTCTTGTGTGCAAATCATTACAGATAATGCACCTGTTTGCAAGGCTGCTGGCATGATTGTGGAAACTAAATATCCACAAGTGTTTTGGACACCTTGCATTGTCCATTCATTGAACTTAGCACCGAAATCCATTGCTTCTGATGTGCTTTGGATTGGTAACATTATTGAGGATGCACGACATATCCGTAACTTTGTGCAAAATCATACAAATGCCCTCACTATCTACAAGGAGTACAGCAATCTATCATTGTTGAAGATTGCTGATACACGGTTTGCCTCTTCATTCATGATGTTGAAGAGGTTGAGGGAGGTCAAGACCGCTCTTGGGGCCATGGTTATTTCTGAGTTTTGGTCTTTTTGGAGAAAGACAGATCAAGTAGCCTCTAAAAGAGTGAAGGACACAGTGCTAGATGATGCTTGGTGGGAGAGGGTAGATCTAATTATTCATATCATGGACCCTATCATTTCTTTGCTTCGATTTGTAGATACAAACAAACCCATCCTAAGAGAGGTTTATGAGGGATGGGATTCCATGATTAAGTCTGTGAGGAGCATTATTCTACAGAGTGAGTGCCCCGAGTATGAGACATCACCAGAGGCCTTCTGTGGTACTATACAGGATATTCTTGTCAGCAGATGGGACAAGAATTGCACACCTTTACATTGTTTGGCTCACTCATTGAACCCAAAATACTACAGCGATGAGTGGCTGAATGGTGGACCTTCCCGTAGATTCCCTCCTCACATGGATGGTGAAATCTCACAGGGGAGGAAAGATGCATTCAGGCAGGTTTTCCAGGATAGAGCATCCCTTGATGAGGTAGAGGATGCCTTTGCAGAGTTTTCCACTGGCACTGGTCGATTTGCAGGATATGATGTGATTAGAGGCAGGGGGGCTAAGAATGGTGGGCAAATCATGGGGCAACAATCCCTCCTCTTCAGTAGTTAGCCATGAGGCTCCTCTCTCAGGTGACTTCATCCTCTTGTTGCAAGAGGAATTGGAGCACATATGGGAATTTGTATAGTGTGAAGAAGAGCAGGCTTGAGCAGTCCAGGGTAGAGACAATGGTGTATGTGCACACCAACCTTCGTCTTATTTACAGGCAGAGGGAAGAGCGGTTGAGGGGAAAGACAAAGATGTGGGATGTCTTTCCTAATGATATGGGTCTGGACATCGTATCTCGATCGCAGGCCTCAAAATTATATATTGACAAACAACATATACCATCAACATTATCATTGATTTCTTATGTCACTATATTTTCCATCGCATCACCGCTTGACACTGCGTGTCATGCAATCGTTGTCGAAACATTATCTATAAACCGAAGGGAATATCAATTTCTGTGGGTCGTTTGGTGGAGAACTTAGAAGTAATCATCAATTCAGCGGTTCTACCACAGACTTTACTAGTGGATTGCCGAACCTGCAAACTCTTTTATTTGTTTACCAAGATGGCCGGAGGAAGAGCCGCAGCAGTAGGCAGAAAGGATTTTCCCCATTAGAAAATAGTGAAGTTACAGCTAGTTGCTCTTCCTGGGACGAAGATAAAAATGAAAAAATATCCTAATCGGTCAAAGAATTTAAATTATTTGAGTTGCAACAATTGGTGAATGAAGTTGTCTAGTAGCACCCAAATTTAATTCAGAAGCTCAAGGTAACAGGAGATTGTCATGAACAACAAAATGAAGTAATGCAAAAGAAGGTAGATAGTGTGAGTTGTTTGCCTGAAATCCAAAGTCCGAGAGTATTGTTCCTGTCATGTCCCTTCCCAAAAGAATTTGTAAGAGGTTTTGTCTCTCCACAATTTTTTACGAATTTGGTTAAGGAAAAGGATCCAAGCAATTTTGACTTAGGAACTTAGGAGAAATGAAGGCCAGATTAATTTGTTAGTGGAAGGTGGGGGCCATCCACGTGGGAAAATGCATTGGGCAATTTGAATTGGCTTGGAGGAAAATCATATGGCTTTTGGAGGTGCCCACATGGGGAAAAGGGAGGCCCACGAAGTCATTAGAAGGAAGAGTTCCTCACTTGGGGATTCATTAATTCTTGCATATCGAAAATCACTTGAATGTTTGCTCGAGCTGCTTAGCTGAGTCAATTGGTTGCTTAGCCACGAATCTCTCAAGCGGGAGATTCAACCTTACCTTCGGGGGACTATGAGTGCCACCCTAGGAAGGCATTTTCAGAGCACTAGGGAGGATTCATATCCAACACATTCATCCACAAACCAACAGTGCGTATTTCAGGGCCAGCAAAGAAGGGAACACGCAGTTGGGGACAGAGCTTTATTGGGTCAGCACTTGCCGGAGGAATCTGAAGAGTTGAAGGACTTTAGGAGGTCAGCACTTGGGAGGAGTTTTGGAGCATGTGGGTGCAGCAATTGGGCAGTTCAAAACTCATCCTTGGAGGACAGCGCAGAGGGCCAGACTGAGCAACACGTGGGTCTTGAGGGAGAGAGCCATAGCACCAGAATTACAGTTGGGAAGGAAGGAAATTCATAAGGGGTCTCATTCCGGTGATTTGGGGCAGTTTTGGAGAGCTTTCCTAGCTTCATTCAGACAGGCCGAGTTTGCCAGCTTCAGCAGAGGACGGACTCCTTGGGGGTCGAATTTTAGAAGTTTGATCTAGGCCAAACCCTTCCTGGGTTTTGGTAGGTTTTTGCTGAGGATCCGGGAGCTGAAGTTTTATAATTTTCTGAGCACGGGAAGCAGTGATTCCAGCATTTTTGTTCCAGCAGACAGCACAGATCAGTTCTAGAGCAGCAGTTGGGCAGCTCTCAGATCAGCATTTGCTCAACTGGGTTTTGTCACGCTTGTCCTTGGAGACAAGCCCAAGCCCAGGGGCACCATTCCATTCACTGTTGTATTTTCCCTTGATGATTTAATAAAATGGCTTGACAGTTCTCTATTTCTAGGGTTTTCATGGGTGTATGATGTTTATTTCGCATTTTTGATTGCTGGATTGTCTGTTTGCTTTGTTATCACTTAATTTCCTAGTTAGAAACATTACAGTTCCGCATCACTCCTTCCCTGAGAACTCAGGGGCAATGTTGTACTAGCAGCAGATCCAATCCAATATCCTATAGTAGATCCTCAGGATGCAGAGGCAAAGTTCGATGAAAGAAATGGGAAAAAGGTAAATGAAATATCTTGATCCTGGGATCAAATCTCTCTTCCAAGATCTCTCCTTCAAATTGGGCTTTGAACAGTGGCCCTTTACGTGCTCCGTTCTCCATTCGTCTTAAAACCCTCTCTACAGGGAAAACGCTCATCATAGAGAATGCCATTCCAGAGAATAGGTAGCCAAATGGTACATACAATACCAATGCCAACTTTCATTGAAAGCAAGGCATGTAATCTAGATGCAGAAATTAAAACGATCCATAGGATATCTACAATGATAATGTGACCTTTCTGTTTGTTGGAATTGAAAGTTTGAATCCAAATAACAGAACTTGTTAAAGAGTTTTTTGTAAATCTGAGTGATTGTAGGAAGGCCAGATGCATACGCTAAGTCATCTGTTTTGGTCTCCAGTGTTTAATGAAATAGGGGACCTGGTTATGGAAGACTATTATATTTATGCACTATGTGCATCACCTTCATGGTGATTTTCATTTTAATTAAACAAATAGAGAGGGAATACTTTAAAACGAAAACCAAAAAAACAACAAAATCTGCAAAAAAATGCAATCTGAATAATGCGGCAACAAAGTTCATTCAACGCAGCAACAACTTAAAATTAACGTATATCGAATTCAAAAAGGTATGTAACTCCATATTGAACCCTAACAGATGTGGATGGGCTCGAAAGTTTTCTCACCTTGAGAAACTGCCGCTGGCTGGGGGCTTAGGTGATGAAAATTATGTTAACCAGTTTCTGCCCTATGGTCGACGATGTGCTTCCCATACTTGGGGACTTCTGCCCCGTGCACCGATTGCCAGGTCCATGAATTTCCACTGACGAATGCATCTGGGCATTATGATTATTATTACTGTGATGAGTATTATTACTACCAGCCCCCGCTGCTACTGCCCTCCTCCCATAGGACCACGTTTCACTGGATACCTCAAACTATACGAGGCCTCGAGCTTAGCCGCTGGGAACTGCGCTTATTATTAAACCTACTAATTTGTTGGTCTCTGTGTAACCTCTCCAACTTTAAAAGCCTGGTAAAACCTCAGTATTAGAGGAAAATATACCTTGTAGAAAACCTGACGCCAAGGGTTTAACGGTGAAATTGTGGCCAAATCCTGCAAAATGAAAATCCACGGATAGCGGAGGAGGAGGCAAGCTCAAAGCTGTGAATGGATCCGAATCGCTTGAACAAATTCCCACAGCATTGAAGCTCCGAAGTCCCTGAATGAAAATCGAGTAATGATTCCAGAGGTCCATGAGTTTGTTTAGTTGGTTTGAATTACCACAGCAATGAAGCTCCGAAGTACCTGGATGAAAGTCGAGGTCCATGAGTTTGTTTAGTTAGTTTGAATTACCACAGCAATGAAGCTCCGAAGTACCTGGATGAAAGTCCAGTAATGATTCGAGAGGCCCATGAGTTAGTTTGTTTAACTTTTCGCAATTTTCGCTGATTGAAAATATTTTAACAGGCGGGGCGTAACTAATAATCTCTTTGTTCAAATTTCATGTGAACAATTAATTTAAATTTATTTTATGGGTATTTTAATATTATTGAAAATTTAATTTTTTTATGGGTATTTTAATATTATTGAAAATCTCTCCATCACTTGTTAGATGTGTATGGTGATATTTCTACCTAGGTTCAATTCACTTTAAGGTTTTTTTTAAAGAGTGTTGTTTAATTCACTTTAAGGGTTTTTTTAAAGAGTGTTGTTCAATTCACTTGAAGGTTTTTTTTTAAAGTGTTGTTGATGACTTAGGTTTATATGAGAAGAGATTTCGATGTTTTATAAGAATCATATTTTTGTAGTTATTCTGAGTTTGAATCATGTCAAGGTAAAGGGGTAAGTGCATAGTCGTGGCTTGAATCACAAGGGCTTCCCAGATGACCATAAGTAGAACGCCAAGAAGGAGAAGACATTGGAACCCGTGGCACCACAATCGGTGGTGGTTTGAATCACAAGGGCTCCCTAGACGACCATAAGTAGGACGCCAAGAAGGAGAAGACATTGGAACCCGCGGCACCACAATCTCATGTGGGCCACCCCGAGGCAATCGAGAGGAGCTAAGAGGTTTCTAGTTTTCAAAGCATTGGGTTTAGTATCACCACCTCTAGCTAGATTGTTAGTAGTGGCACCAAGGTTTATCAATATCGTGCAGTGGAATATGGGCGTTGGTGGCCATTGTCTTTTAAGGCCTGAAATGACAGTTCATCAAACAATTTTTTGAAAGATCATTGGTCTCGACCATGGCCCAAGGCGTTGGATTGAGTTGGTCGCTCGGGGTATGGGAGCTACTACAATGTAGTTGTCCAATTTGCTCAGTTGCTTCCCAAATCTGCAAGTTCTTTGGTTGCTCGCACAGTGTTTGAAGAAACACCTGAATGAGCTAAGTGGGGCAGCACTTGGGCCATCTAGGATATGTTTGTCAAAATGTTTCACCACGATGAAGAGGGTAGGCATGAATTTGTCCCTCACTTCCCACGGAAAAAACTAGTAAAGCATGGATTTTCAAATTCATAACCACCCCTTTTCATAATATTTGTAAAACCTCTCTCACAAGGGACTATCTGTATCACGACGTCAACAGCTAACTTGGTAGCCATGCTTGGTACCAAACTCTAGGAACGTATAAGAATTCCAGTTGCGCTTTCGAGGCTTATCTACAAAGGCAGGATGCTACAAGAGGAATTCCTTCTAAGCGACTATGGCATTCAAAATGAGGCTTTAATCTCCCTCGTTGTAGAATTGAAAGGGGAAGCCAGGGGAGAGGGGGCTCCTTCTACCACCAAGTTAAGAAGCCTTCAAGCCTGGTCCCATCTCTTCAAATTTTAAGGATCATTCAGGCTTGGGCTTTGTGGTTGAGCACTCTCTGGCCACTCCTAGCCTGGAACTAACAAAGGTTGGCATCAATTTGAGGGTTGCATAGTATCTCAATCAAGCAATCATATGTCGTTTCAACGGTTTTTGGCCCTCATCATCTGCCCTCACGGACTGGATCTATCAAAATTGGACTCATAACCTAGAATTGATATTTTGCTCAAAGTTTTTTTTGTGGCGATCTTCAAATGTCTTGAGGATAAGCAAAAAATCCTTGACCAAGGCCCATGGTTTTGGGGATGAGTTGGTCTTCCTGTGAAGTCATGGTTTCCCAACCAGATCTCTTAGAAAAAGTGGGCAATTTTATTGGAATATTCGTCAAAGTAGACGGGGAAAGACTTTTGAAAGGCATTTTCACCTATGTCTACATATGTGTTTAGGTAGATCTCAATGAAGGTCTATTAGATAAAATAGAGCTCAAATGGATGGGCATTGCGTATTCCCAACCCCTAGACTATGAAAAGACAACTTTTCGATGTAGGAATTACCAACAAGCTAGACACCTTCAAACTGTATGTCCCTTTCCAAAAGGGGCTTCCTCCTTACAGTCATCTAAGTACTCTAGCTGCAGTTGGAGGGATCTTAAGGAAAGAAAGGGATCCAAAATGTAACACCCTCCCTTGTGTGTCAAACTTTGCAAACCTAAGCTGAGAAAAGCTAGGTATGATGTGTAATATAAAAAGTAAATACATTATTAATAAATTAATCACTTGGAAAAGCGAGACACCAAGAGATGAGATTCTTGCCAAATCCCATTGGTGAATGGGAAAGGATAATTCTTTCATGATAAGCTTGTAGATTTAATTCTAGATAAGCTGGATGGATTGGAGATCAATATCCATCAAGAAAAACATAAAAGTTGTGTAGGAGAGAAAGGCAATCTTTTATGAGGAAAAGCCTCGTGGGAGAGAAATGCGAGATTTTCTGAGATAAGCCTAGGCAAATGGATAAAAACATCCATAAAAGTGGGGCGCCGCTAATGGAAACCATATCATGAACAAATATTTGCATTAAGATGTAGTGAGGGAATCGAAGGAAATTTGGTACCCCTAAGCCACCATTACTATTTCCAATCACACGTTCAATAATAACCATAAAAGATAGCCGCATATAAACAGAACCTGGAGGTGTTGACAGTCAAAGGCTATTGTAATAGCTTTGACGTATATACAATTGTGTGTTTAGATGAGAATGAAGTGGGCTTCATCCAGGCTTCGGCTCAATCTTCGTCTATTCCATGCAATGGCCCCTCCAAATCACATATATACAGGTCAACCGTGGAGCACAAATGGAGAAACATTTGGTGGATTTGAGGTAGCATACCAAGGAAGAAAGGATTGATGCCCTAGCTTTATTGAAGATCAATTGAAGGAGGCCGACAAGGTCATTCCATCCACACTTTTGATCTGTTAATAACTGGAAACAATGAAACTTACACTGCATCCATGAAGAAAGATTTGAAGAGATATTTGAAGAAAGGTTTTGAGATGACAAATTTGGAACATCTTCATTACTACTTGGGAATTGAAGTCAATCAAAATCCAAAATACATATTAATTTCCCAAAATAAGTACATTGGAGGACTACTAAACAGATTTGGCATGACAGATTGTAGCCCTCTCTCCACTCTAATGGATTAGAATTTAAAGCTTACGTCAAAGAAGGGAATGCACTTGAAGATGCAACCAAGTACATAAAACTTGTTGGAAGTATCAACTACCTAACCACGAACATACCAAATATCTCATATATTGTGAGCATACTTTTCAGATTTATGCATAAACCATGTGAGGGATATTGGTCTGCTGCAAAAAGAGTCCTCCTATATTACATTGTCCAAAATATGTCTCCCTTTGACAAAGCCGCCTTGGGTGGGAGAAATGAGTTTCCCAAGCAATGGCTTGATTCTGTTTGCCACTAGTTTTGTCAGGATTTTGTATGATGCATTGCAAAGTGAGATTGGCCTAAACCTATCAAAAGTGCCCGGATTCACTTCTTTTGGTATTAATGCAAGGAAGGTAGAGTTAGTACTGCCTCCCACTTTGGCTTTTTGATGAAAAGCTTTAATCATCCTCATAAGATCAACTTTTATTATTTCCTAGCAGATTCTATAAAAATGAATTGAGAAGCCGTCAGGTCCTGGTGCCTTGTCTGGTTCCATGGACCATATTACTTTACAGATTTCTTCTTCAGAGAAAGGTTTCATAAGACTAGTGTTGTCCTCCTTGCTTACCAAAGATAGAATGTGGGAGAGAAATTCAGAGGTGACTTCTTCACTCCCATTCCCTTCCTCTTTATACAGATTCTGGAAATAATCTTCTGATGCCTTTTTTCGTTGTTCTTGACCTTTGAGCACAGTCCCATCTGAGCAAGTGATTTTAGAGATATGATTTCGAGATAGCCGGGCTCTATATTTGTAGAATTTCTCACTGTAGATCAACAGATTATGCAATATACTAAAGCAAAATACTAGATCTACTTCTACAACAAACTTGTGGAAGCTTAATCGATTTTGAGCAAGATCAAATAGAACACATATAACAGAGAATGAGAAAGCAATCACACATGAACACAGAAGAATACTCTCGGGAAAGCCTTAGCAAAAAACCCCGATCTCTGTATTATCATACAAGTGGAAATATGTTCGGATTACACAAAGCTTTAGCTCACAAGCTATCCAGCTCTCAGTACAATCCTACAATGCTGCTCATAGACTGAATAGACACCACATATGCCTTCCCTCAGTCCTCGAAGCCTCCTATTTCCTTACGCAGTTTCTCCTGGGTCCTCCAGCTGCAACCTGTGTGATTCTCACCTCACACATAACACTGACCTCTGAAAAAATTGTGCAATCCTGAAGGAGATAATTCCTTCTGCATGGATGAGTTTCCTATATAGGAAAATTCCTCCAATTGATAGTACACTGTCCCTTCCTCTGATCTCAACTGGGTCTCTGACTGAACTGGCATGCATGAGTTATTTATGAGAGAATATTCAATTATCTGAAGTGCAACAATTACATGCATGCATGCATTAACTAACTGAACTCACAATCAGTTCCACAAATTGTTGGAACTAATCTAACTGGACTTAACTCAGATAACTGAGCTAACTAATTACAACTCAAAGTACAACTCATCCTGATCTCATTAATCAAGGGATAACTTCCTTAATCGATGGAGAAACTATTGCATGTCTTCACATGGACTTCATGTTTGATTTTCTAAAACTAATTAACTCAAGATGAATTAATTAATTATTTTACAAACAGCTGCTAAGATCAAATTCGAATTTTACTTCTCAATTTTAGTTCAGGGACTAACTAAAATTGGAATCTATCTCGAAATGCTATTTATAGCAATGCTATTTTTAGTATTTCTATTTTATCATTCCTTGTTTCTATTTCCAACACTCGTACCTGAGATGCTATTTATAGCATTTCTTGTTGCCATTTTCAACAATATTGCCTATGGAAGAAAGAGGTATTTCGATCTCCAGCTTTAAGCCACAGGCTACAAGACTTAAGCATCCAAGTCTCTCCTTCATGGCGGAAAGCGCGAAATGATTTGATTTGGATAACTTGTTCTTTTTCTAAATCTGAAGCAGAGGTCTCCTTACTTTCCAAATCCATTTGCAGATTTGATAACAACTGAACTGTCTCCTTTCTGTTGCTGGTAGGAGAATTTGAGGGTTATTTAATCCATTTTTCAGAGCCCTCTTGGTTATTTTTAGTTTCTGCTCCCACACGAAGCTTGGAGATCCTGTCACAGGTATGGACCATGCCTCCAAAACAATTTCCATGAACCTTTCTTTCCCTAACCAAAGCAGGTTGAATCTAAAGGGGATAGGACCCAAATATTCTTCCTCTTCCAACTGTAAGAGAATAGGTTTGTGATCTGAGGCTAGCTTTGGGAGAATTTTTGAGGAGATCAGTCTTTTTCCTAGCAACAAAGAGCTCTGTGCTAAGAAGCGATCTAGGCGAGCATAGATGTGTTCTGCCCCAACTCTATTGTTTGTCCAGGTGTAAAGACCTTTCTTCGGTTTGAAGTCAAGAAGATCCCAATGAAGTATCAACTCCTCTACTAATGGAAGCATTTGGTCCCTACCACTATTGCCACCTCTCTTTTCTTTTGGATCAATGACGAGGTTGAGATCTCCAGCCACTATTATATTCTGAAGGGAGTAAATGTCTAAGAAATTAGACAAGGTTTGCCAGCATTCTTTCTTCTCTGTAAGGTAGACTAGAACATCAAGGTTGAAGAGAGAGATGGAGAGCTTACTAGAGAGGTGCCGAAGTTCGGTGAATATCCAATGTTGGGTCTCAAAGGAGCTTTCTAGTTGATACTTGTCCTCCGACCACAATGTTGCTAGGCCACCAGAGGTACCTCTTGCACTAATGGCCTTTCCTGCATTTTTTCCCCATTTTAATTTGCTGATCTCAAGAAGGGTTTCCCCTTCAATCTTAGTCTCTTGGAGCATGAGGATCTCGGGAGTTTCTATTTTCAGAATATCTTTGATTGCTTCAGCTTTCGAAGGGTTCCCCAAGCCTCTGCAATTCCAAGAGACTAGTTTCATTATTTAGCGGGACTGGAGTGAGTTGATGCCCCCTTAGAGGGCCTTGTTCTGGTGTTTCTCCCGATAGACATTTCAATGGTGGATTGGTTGCCTTACATTTTTTGCCTCTCGGCCTCTTCTTCCCTGGCTTCCTTATGAGATTTCCTTCCAACTCTTTTAGAGGTTCTCTCGAATGTCTCGTCTTCCGATGACCC
The DNA here is from genome assembly GCA_031772625.1 of Pinus tabuliformis. Classification (NCBI taxonomy): domain Eukaryota; kingdom Viridiplantae; phylum Streptophyta; class Pinopsida; order Pinales; family Pinaceae; genus Pinus; species Pinus tabuliformis. Next base: position 1,012,184,425 of record CM062804.1, read on the forward strand.
AGAGGTTTCGGGGGTTTTTCTTGTCATTTCTGCATATGTGGGTGAGGAGGAGGTTCCTGCTGGGGAGTGAAGTTGGGTTACTTCCATGTTCTTCTTTTCTGCTTTGAGTGAGGGAACTTGTCGTTCAATCTCCTCTATCTCTATTTTTGGAATTTCAATTGAAGAGCTAAGGGTTTCGAATGGGTTTATTGTGGTTGTTGTCTTTGGCTGTTCTCCTCTTCCTTCCATTTGAACCATTCCTGTTAAGGGAGTTCCAGACTCCATCGATACCTCTTTCCCTTTATTCCTGTTACTCACCTTGGCTTGGACTACTTTCTGCACTTGGATCCATTTCTCTCCTTTCGACTTCTCTAGATCTTCCTCCTTTTTTTTGCAGTATCTTGCGAAATGCCCATATTCATGGCAATTTCTGCATTTGAATGGTAGTTGCTCGTAGTCTAACTCTTGGATATAAGACCAGTCTGCTATTGTTAACTTTATGGCTTCAGGTAACCCTATTTCCAAGTCAACTTCGACACATATTCTTGCACATGAACACTGATCCCTTCTCTCTGCTCTGTCTATGTATTTTCCCAGGGTGTTACCAATCGTTTCTAGTGACTTCGGGTTCCAGCAGTGTAGTGGAAGATGAGGGAGGCGCACCCACAATGGAACTGCTCATGGCACATCTTGTGTCGGATCGAAATCTGGTGACCATGAGTTTAGATACAGACCCTGAGGTCCCATGAAATATGGTCCATTCCTAAAGATGAGATTTCTGTCTTCTACTGAATAAAAAACAAAGACAAAAAGGCCCTTACCAACCAGGAAGCTTCCGATGCCTTCCTTTACTAGTGATTGCCAGTTCCTATGTGCCCACGCCTCGACAGCCTTGGGGGAAGGCCATAGCCTTGTAAATTGGCTGATGAGCCCTCTTTCAGCTAAGTTCAAAGCAGATCTGCAAGAATCTTCAACGGGCAGGGCGACTGTGGGAATGTTGTCCAGTTTCTTTACAAACTTGCACTGAGTTTCCTTTGCTGGGCGTTTACTACTGTCGCTGATTAGCTTCCTGAACGCAAGGATCTCTGGTGGAGGAGGGGCCTCAGGGCTCCCTCCTAGGGCCATGGCGATGGAGGGAGTATTCAGGTCGCACCAGGGGCTGCTGCTGTGCGCGTGAAAGAGGCCTTTTTTAAAAAGTTCGCAATCATAATAACCGAAATTAATCGATTTCGTAGTTGTTGGATTCCTGTTTCCATGATTACTTTGTTAGGTTCCTATACCAATAAAAATCATAATTTTATGGGTTAGGTTTTAAGAACTCTTCGATCCTTTAAAAAATACAACCTTTCAAACCCATTTCCTTTTTATCTTTCCTAAAAAAACAATCCTGGCTTAAATGACAATAAGCTTGAAAATAAAAAAAAAAAAGAAATAAGAGTTAAAAAAAAAACGCATAATTTTACATTCTGTCACACCGTGACCCTAATATCTCCGCAATTTGAGTAAAAGAAAGATAAAATCTATTTAAGAAAATTAGAGATTATAATGATTCCAAATTATTCCCTCCAAATTTACGAATTTGAATTATTGCCTCCAAATTTATGAAAAACATAGGTTGCTTCCAAATTTTCACAAATCATCACTGTGCAATCCGAATTAAACCATGTGCACAGTTTCAGATTTTTCCATAAATGAAATAGTCATAGCCTCTGTTGCCCTCCTGAACCGATTTCAAAATCATTATCTAGGTCAATCTTGCCCTATAGTGGGCACAGTTTTTTCAGTTGAAGCGTCACCAACAAAAGTAGAAAAAGAGAACCAGAGTCTGCATTGTCAAAGACCGATATAGAAATGGGCACAAAGGCCAAAACTGGAGAAAAACTTGTGAAGTTTGCTATTTGGGGCTGTGTCGTCTTCAATCTCATTTTTCAAATTGGCAATACACGATTTTGTCTCAGATTGGTCGAGTTGAAGCGTTTCAGATTCTTTTCCTCTACATGTTACACAGTTCGGCATAGGTATCTTTTTTCTTTCAGTTTTATATTCTTGCCCTATAGTGGGCACAGTTTTTTCAGTTGAAGCGTCACCAACAAAAGTAGAAAAAGAGAACTAGAGCCTGCATTGTCAAAGACCGATATAGAAATGGGCACAAAGGCCAAAACCGGAGAAAAACTTGTGAAGTTTGCTATTTGGGGCTGTGCCGTCTTCAATCTCATTTTTCAAATTGGCAATACACGATTTTGTCTCAGATTGGTCGAGTTGAAGCGTTTCATATTCTTTTCCTCTACATGTTTCACAGTTCAGCATAGGTATTTTTTCTTTCAGTTTTATATTTTATTATTTTCTTCTGATTTTGTTAAATTCAAAACATTTTGAATTTCCAAATGTGGTTCTGATTGCTTCTACGCATATTTTAACTTAGTTACTACCTCTTTGCAATTCTGGGTTCCGAACACCAAAATACATTATTAACATGGTTTTGAAGATGCATGCAAAATAGGGTCCTATGCATTGAGGATGTAACCCACCCTAACCAAAGGTGGTTACCATCCTAACCTTGAATCTCAATGTGTATATGGGTGACTTCACCTTCTCCAGCGATGCCGTGTGGGGGCAAGGTCATTTTTCAAGGTTTGCCTTCAGTGTGGGGCAAGGTCATTCTTTGGGAATTACATATTTGACTGCACACAATTCCGAAAGTCACCTCACATAAAGACAACCATACATGCACTACATGTAACCAAGAAATGCTTAAATGCATAACATGTTTTGGCCAGTCTTGGCCTCTGCCATCAACACTTTCATATTAATAAGCATAGTCACCACTGGATCTAATATGCCTATTGATGTGCCCCATCATATGTCAAAATATGCTCAATTCTTTAATTTGAACCTTTGTTGAAGGTTAACAAGAATCCAACTGACATATGGATAACTTGCAGCTTACTAAAAAAAGGATTTAGTACTCGGGATCTCCTTTCATCTAGACCAAGAGTTTACAGAGAATTATCAACTGCAGTCTCCATTTACATTTCAGCAAGTAGTATACCTATTTCTATGAACAAGATTGGTGTCGAAGGAAATAAACTAGTATCTCTTGAAACAACCATGTGAGTAATGATAACAAGAGTATGCATCTTCTACCTTATTTACGCTCTATATATCTTCATTACTTTTCAAGTTGACAGATCATGTAAACTGCGCACACCGAGATGGAACTATGCTCAATCTACTATGGCATCGATTAAATTTGGCTTATGATTTTTCTACAAAGTTAGGCTTATGATCATTTTTAACCAGGTGCAAGTTCAAGCTCCCAAACTTGGCCGAAATTTGAAACAATCTATAACATATTCCAGTCATGTCAAAGAGTTTGCTCCAAGTTCTGTGTTCCACAAGTATGCTCCACATTCTGTAAGTATAATCCAAGCATAGTAATCTAAGACCAATATGATGACCTAAAGACAATAATGAGATCCAAAATGAAGATCCAAGTTCCTTGGATGAATCTCGAAGTTCTGTTTACTAGAACATTGTCTACAAAATGATCGTGAGATGGAGTTCGAAGTGCACCCTAAGATGGAGTGAATCTGAGGTTCTTCTGTGAGGTTTGGCCTAAGACATTTTCATGATCCAAAGTTGCTAAGAATTTTTGAAAGAGCCAAGGATGATCTGGAGTCTTGATTTGAAGTAATCTGAAGTCTTGACTTGGAGTATTGATCTGCTTTGAATTTGAGGTTTGGTGTATTTTCTAGGGTTTTTGGACAAAACCATAGAGTAATCTATCCCTTGTGTAAAAGTACATTTAGGGTTTTGACTTTTTGATTTATAGGGTTTGCAAATTTAGAAAGGCTTGATAAGAGAATGCCTAGGGTTTTGGACAAAACCCTAGGATGAGATGCTCCCGCTAAAAGAAGAAACCCTAGGTCATGATAATGATGTCTAGAGCAAGAATGTTGATCTATTGGATAACTGCGAAAATATAAGATCAAGAGGGAGTTGTTACTCATCATAAAAGATACGTACTCTATCTCTCTTCCTTTAATATTATTGATTTCTCTAGTAATCTAGTCTCGTTTTATTTTCATTGCTTGATTGTAACTATTCTTCCGTGACCTCCTAGAGAGGATTGCAAGAACATGTTGAAGGTTGTCTAAGGTTGGAAGAAGTTTCTGACAAGTCCTGGATTCAAAGGGAGCTTTGAATCTTGAAAGGGTTGTGAATGTAGAAGGAGCTTTGAATCCAGAAAGAACTATGAATTTAAAAGAAGCTTTGATTCAGAGGGAGTAGTTTAATTCTTATGTATTTAAGTATTATTTTTAAATTATATTTAATGGCTAAAGCTGTGATGGGCCTTTGACAAGCCTTTGTCCTGGATGAAGTACATGTACTTCAGGGACAAGCTTGGACACATTAAGGTAAGTTCTCTCAGAAAGAGGGAGCATTAATGAGATAACAATAGGGGTAGAAGTTTGGCCCAGACTATTGTTGAAATCATACATTCTCCTAATTTAGAAAGTATGGTCTTTAAGGCCTAGTTACTCAGAAGAGTACGTACCTTTCTATGATTGGAACAACCACTCTATAAGAGTGAGTGCCTCTATCAAGCTCGTTTACTTGTTGAGTGAGCCTTTTGAGACCTTTGGCCAAGATAATGTCAACCCTGTGATGTGAGGATTTGTTAGGGTTTTGACCCTGTGGTGTGAGGAGTTAAATATGCTCTAGGGTTTGGCCAACCCTATGTAGTTGGAACTTGGAACACAAATGTTCTTGGAGTTTTGACCTTGGTGATGGAAAACCTATACTAGTTTGTATACGATGTGGTTGAGGCACCGATCAGATCATGGTGACTAGTTGTTGTACCTTAGGCTAGGTAGCCTGTATGATGGTACATAAAGTTGTGGTACCTTAGGTTGAATAGGCTGTATGATGGTACATAGGGTTGGTACCTTAGCAGTAGCCCAGATGGTACCTAGATCCCTATAAGATGTTGGGTTGGTACCTTGGCAATAGCCTAGATGGTACCTAGATCCTTGAAAGATGTTGGGTATGTACCTTTGCAGTAGCCTAGATGGTACCTAGATCCCTGAAAAATGTTGGGTCGATAACTTGGCAGTAGCCTGGATGGTATCTAGATCCGTGAAATAATATGTGTTGGTTTAATGCCTTGGTAATCACCTAGATGGTACCTAGACCTATAGATCAACATGTCTTTTGGATTGGTGTCTCAACAAGAGCCTAGATAACACCTAGAGTCTTGGAGAAGCATGTCTGTTGGGTTGGAATCATGGCTGTGAAGAAAGAGTAATTATCATTGTGAACTTGGTTGAAGAAATTTTTGGAGGCAACTTTGATGAGCAAGTTCCTCCCAGTATCATGCTCAAATCTTTCTACAGTGAGCTTGTTTGGTATTAGGCCTAAGACGAGGCCTTTGGAGTTTCACCTAGACTATGTATGGAGACTAGTTGTTTGATGGTGAATCTCGATCATAATTATGTTATAGTACCATAGGATAATGGTATTATGAAGTGTGTAACCTTATTCTTAAAGAAAGATTTTAACAGAGAAAATCTGGATAGTCATTATGAATACCTCCCTAGCTAAGAGGGAGTGTTGATGTAGTACAACCGTTCATAGTCCCGAAGATTCCTACTCTCATAAGGTATGGGATGACCACTCTGCATCAACACTGCCCCAATGCCCTCACCTGATGTGTCACACTCCAGTATAAAGGGTTGGGAAAAATTCGGTAACGCAAAGACTGGGAAAGTACTCATGACCATCTTGAGGTGCTCAAAGGCCTCTTGCACTGTGTCTGACCAACTGAGTGCCCCCTTCTTCATGAGGTCTATAAGGGGTGCGACCAACTGAGAAAACCCCCTCACGAAGCGCTTGTAATATGTGCATATGCCCAGTAATCCCCTCACCTCCGTCACATTACTTGGTGTGGGCCAATCAAGGATGGCGGGAATCTTCTCCTGGTGGACTCTAACTCCGTCCTCTCCTATCACATACCTTAGGTACAACATCTTGGTTATCCCAAATTCACACTTGGATGTCCTGGCATAAAATTGTTGCTCCTCCAGGATGCTTAAGACCTATTCCAAGTGTTGTAGGTGCTCCTCCCATGTCATGTTGTAGATAAGCATGTCATTGAAGAACACCAAAACAAAACTGCACAAGTGCTTGCAGAACACATGGTTCATGCAATACTAAAATGTGGTTGGGGCATTGGTGAGTTTGAAGGGCATCACCAAGAACTTAAAGTGCCCCTTGTGGCACCTGAATGCTTTCTTCAGAATGTCCTGCTAACACACTCGAATTTGATGGTACCTTGTGCGCAAGTCTACCTTAGAGAAGTACTTGGCTCCTCTAAGCTCATACATCAGTTGATCTATACGGGGCATGGGGTACTGGTTCTTCAAAGTCTTCTATTTAGCGCCTAGTAGTCGATGCACATGCGAAGGGTCCCATCCTTTTTCTTCACTAGCACCGCCGATGAAGCAAAAGGGCTAGTACTAGGCCTGATATGCCCTAACACCAATAGCTTCTAGATGGACCTCTCAATATCGTCCTTGCAGGCCTCAAGGCGTTGATACAGAGTAGTGATAATTGTATGTACACCCTCTTCCAACTCAATGGTGTGCTCAAACCCTCGATCAGGAGGCCTTCCTGGACAGATCTCCCAAAAAACTGTTTGATGTCTCTCCAACAACACAAAGATGTCTGGATGAACCAGTCATGCCTAAGTTCTTGCCTCTGAAATCATGAGCACCACCGCTCACTCTATACCACCACGCCACATGTCTGCTTCCATCCGATGGACGTATATTGACTATGGTGGGTAGGAGTGCATACCCCTCAACACTACCAACTTCCCATTTGGGCCCATGAACTCCATCTCCAGTTTCCTCCAATCGGTAGTGACCCACCCCAATGAATATAACCATTGGACACCCATCACCACATTAGTGTTTGGAACATCAACCACAAAGAAATGGTTAGTCATGGAATAGTTCCCCATAATCAAAGTTAGACTAGGGACATATCTCATGCACCGCATAGTTCGGTCTCCTGGTACCAATATCAAAGACCCCTCAAATGCCTCTATATGTATGCCTCTCTGGTCCACCATCTAGGAATCAATAAAATTATGGGTAGCCCCACTGTCCACTAATACTAACACACACTGCCCCTGCACTGTGCCCCTGTTCCGTAGTGTCAAGTACTTTGGAACTTCCTGAAGTGAAGCAAGAACTCCCCTGGTGGGAACAATTAGCCCTCCTCACCGAGGTGGTGGTGGCGGCGGTGGTTCTCCTCCTGCAAACTGTGGTCCTTCGTCGCCATTGTCTATCTCTTGCTCAGCCTCATCCTCCTACTCACCATCTGAGTACACCTTGATGTAATGGGCCTTGCCCTTGGTGCACTTGTGCCCTGGTACCCACAGATCTTGGAACGTGAAACACAACTTCCTCCTCCATAGGTCCCTCCAAGTCTCGTCATCCAACTTGACCACACCCAATCTCCCTCTAAGGATGATGAGTATATTTGCTCCCCTAAGGAGCCACGGGCACAGTGGGTATAGGGGCCTTGGTATTGGGAATTGCATCAATCATGTCTCGGGTCTTGGAAATGATGTCCATCAATGTTGTGGGCTTGTAGGCCCTCATCCATCCACACAAGGGATCTGATAACCCCTCTACAAACAACATAATCAACTGAGCTTGAGAGATGTACGACACCATTACAGCTAGACTCTGGAACTACGATATGTAAGCCTCTATGCTGCCCATTTGTCTCAAGTGTGCCAACTCCATGAAATGCAGCTTGGGGTCCCAATAGAACATTTTTGTAAAATTAGATTGTCCATTATTGAGAAAAACCATAGTTTTTGGAGATAGTAAGATAATACATTCTTTAGCCAGTGGAATCAAATGAGAGGGTGCTCGTAGATGAAATTCGATGTTAACAATCCAATGAAATCGATGATTTTTCGATGAGACTCATGGTTACAATTTAATGGCGAGATGCAAATCCCTTCCTAAAGCTCTTCAGGGAGACAATGGACATTTGTTGCTTGGGCATAAAATATAAATCGAGCGACATAATTGAGTTTTGTAAGTTTTTGCTAGTGCGTTCAACCAGGGACCAAGTGGGAAAGCTACCCAAAATCACCAAATTTATTGTCTTGAATAATAGAATCTTAATGCATATATTACATTGTCCTTTATTAAGCAAAACCCTAGTTTTGGAGATTTGCAAATAAAAACCTTTTTAGGTGGTGGAATTAGATGAGAAGGTTGGCACTAGTTATAATTCGATGTCAGGAGTTCAACATAATAGACAATTGTTTCGGTTGAAGTCCCATTTAGAGTTTAAACTTTATTGCAAGTTGCAACTCACTTCCTAAAATCATTCAAGGAGATAATGAGAATTTGGTATGGAGGTATAAAATCCAAACCAAGTAGCATAATTGAGTTCTGTAAGCTCCTACAAGTGTGTTTGCCTAGAGACCATGTGGGCACACTACCCACAATGTCGCGACATATTGTCTTGAAAAATAGAACCTTAGTGCAAGAATTACATTGTCCATTACTGACCAAAACCATAGTTTTGGATATTGTCAGATAAAACATTTCTTAGCTAGTGGAATTAGATGAGATGGGTGCGCCAAAATGTAGTTTTATGTTAGGAGTTCAAGCTAATCGATAGTTTTTTTATTGGTATCTTGTGTAGGGTTTTCTGGCATGTTGCAACTTGCTTCTTGAAGCCTTATTGGGATAGAATGAAAATTTTGTTTAGGGATATATAATCCAAACTAAGAAACATGATTGAGTTTTGTAAGCTCTTACAAGTGTGTTTAGCCAAGTACCATGTGAGCACACTACCTAGAATCGCCCAAGTTATTGTCTTGAAAAATAGAATATTAATTCAAAAAGTTGCATTGTCTCTTATTGAGCAAAATCCTAGTTTTCCGGATTGTCAAATAATACCTCCTTTATCTAGGGGAATCAGATGAGAGGAGTTTCCCTAGCTATAATTTGATGTTATTATTCCATTGCAATCGAGGGATTTTCAATTGGATTTTCAGTTGGAGTTTTATGGCAAGTTGCAACTCCCTTCCTAAAACCATTCGAGGACACAATGAGATTTTGGTCCATGGGCATAAAATATAAATTGGGAAGAAAATGTAGATTTTTTGTAGATTCACAAGCTCAAGTAATCTGCTAAAACAAGAGACAAGAATCTACTTCTACTTTCAACTAGCGGAAGCTAATAGATCGATGAACACAATAACACAAGAAGAAGATAAATCAATGGCACAACACAAAAAGTTTTTATGGGGAAAGCCACTGCTCAAAACCCCGCTTATCTGTATTGCATTAATCAGAAATATGAGTGAAGATACAAAGCTTGTTCTCACAAGAACAATTCCGCACAAGTATGCTCAACTCTCTCCCTCACAAGCCTGCTCTTAGCCAACACTTAGCCAATTTCCACTGCCTGCCAAGCCCCTATTTCCTTGCGCAATTCCTAGGATGAATAGCCCATATTAATGGGAATCCAGTGCACCAAAACTGCGCAATCCAATCTAGGTCCTCTTCTTGAGTGCATGCATGATCTATACAGCTCAAAAAATTATACAACAAATAGTAAACTGTCCCTGCACTCTAGTTTCAACTGGGTCTTTCTCAAAACTAACATGCATGAGTTTTCGATGAGAGAATCTTCAGTTAACTGGAGTAGCACCTGTGGATACACTAGTGCATTAACTGACTGCTAATCCTCTACTAGTTCAACAAACAGTTAGAAACTAGTTTAATTGTCTATAACTCAGTAAACTGAGTTATCTAGTTCCACTCAATCTAAACTCATACTGGACCCTTAAAACTTAGGGAGAACACTTACATGACTTTCAAAAGACTTCCAACTCGAAATTCCTAAGTTAATTAAGCCAATTAAACTTAATTAACTATTTACAAGTTGCTATGAGAATAGAATTCTATTTTAATTATCAGTTTAAATTCAAGGACAAATTTAATCTGGAATTTCTTGTTGCCATTTCTCAACAGAAAAATTGAATTTTCTATGCCCTTGCAAGTGTGATCAACCATGGACGACATGAACACACTTCCCATAATCACCTGGGCTATTTCCTCGAGAAATACAACCTTAGTGCAAAATTTACATTGCCCAATATTAAGCAAAACCCTAGTTCAGGAGATTGTCAAATAAAATAGTTTTCGATAGTTGAATCAAATGAAATGTGTGCCACTAGCTGTAATTTGATGTCAAGAACCCAACACAATCAACAATTTTTAAATTGTCATCCTGATTGAGTTTTATGGCGAGATACAACTCGCTCCCTGAAGTCATTTAGGGACACAATGAGAGTTTTTTCTTGGACAAGACCTCTGGAATTACTGGTCTGGACATTGGGATAGGTTGCATAAGCTAGGGGGTGGTAGTTGCATTGTTGGTTGCCAATGGTTGAAAGGAGAATCATAAACCTTGCCCCAATGCCCACACTGTGCTGAGTGTTTAATTAACTGAGATGCCCAAATATGTCCATGCATGGTTACAAGGTTACATTTCTGCGTGTGTAGGTTCTAATTTGTAGAGAAGACTAATGGATATAAATTTGTAAACATGAGTGTGACTGGTAAATTTAAAACTGTGTTGTTTTAACCCTAAGATAAATCTACAGATCTCCTGGATAGTATTACCCTTAAGTAATATTGATATAAGGCAAGATCTGTGGTTGAGGGTACCTTGAAGAAGGGAAGCCTTAGGTTGTCTGAAGACTAGGCCACTAGGTGTTCTGATCCTTCAAAAGTCTCATACATAGCATTTGCATGGTGTCCACTTATTGCATTAAAAGGCTCATTGGCATGATATCTGGAGGTTTGATGGAATCCCGATGAAAGTTGTCTGTTTATGACACAAACTTGTCCCAACTGACATATTGATTGTAGGTACACTAGACCTATACACCTTTGTTCCCAGTATTCCCTGCAGTATCCCCTGCTCCTGATAAGTGTCGCATTGTTATTGGTGTCTCTGATATAAATATGCAGTAGTGAAGGTAACTTCTGTACAAATATTTGAGCTCCTTACACATATAGTAAAGAGGTATTCCTCTGAGCACATGGAAAATGACAAGTATTACTCATCATAGTGTATTCAAAGGTCTTTGACTTTCAATGTTAGATGCAGACACCACTTTCTAGCCTGAATCCTGCAACGCATTCTACAGTAAAAGACAAACATCACTTCCCAGCCCTCAAGACTCTAAATGGTAAACTTTTGAGTTCAAATTTAGCAGTAATTACAGTAGGTATGCACAGAAATGAGATGATTCCCTTAGCTCAGAAATGATGACTTGCATGTGTATCGTTGATATTTAATTGCAATGACAGTGTGTGCGTGAATGGAAGAATTTCCTTTGTTTGTCAACTATGTCTTGTACTTAGATTGCTGATATTTAATTGCAGTGACAGTGTGTGTGTGTGAATGGAAGGATTTCCATTGCTTGTCAACAATTTCTTGTACTTAGATTGCTGATATTTAATTGCAGTAACAATGTGTGTGTGAATGGAAAGATATCCATTGCTTGTCAATAATGTCTTGTACCCACATTGCTGATATTTAATTACAATGACAATGCGCGTGTGAATGGAAGGAATTCCACATCTTATCAATGGTGTCTTGCATGTGTATTGTTGATATTTAGGTGTAACAGTAGTGTGTGAGTGAATGGAGAGTTTCCATAGCTTACCAATGATGCCTTGCATTTATATTGCCAATATTTAATTGCAATAACAATGTGTGTGTGTGAATGGAAGGATTTCCAAAGCTTATCAACGTGCTTGGAATTTGTACTACCGATATTTATACAATGGTATATGCAGGGAAGTAATTTTCCAAAACATGAATGATGCCTTGTGCTTGTAGTGAGGGTATTCAAAGTTTTCAGGTATACTCTCTAAGGAGATGGGCAATATCATTGCCATCCACAACACATGCCAAATTTCATAAATGAACTAACACTGCCATGAGCATAACCAAGCAGCCAAGGTCAGATTGCTACAAGAGGATTTTGCCATATGAAGCAAGGTCATCACATTATGTTAAAAGCCCATCCATAAGTCAGAACCTAAGGATAAGATGGTGACCATTCCTTAGGCAAGTTGACTCTCTACGTTTGAAAAGTTCTAGGGCTTTCATTAGAAACTCCATTGCCAGACATAAAGGATATCACGAAGGATGCTCCAACAAGCACCATAAATCCATGCATATGGAGGTACATGCACAATCAGCTGCCAAGAGGAGTCAATGGTAGGAATAAGGAGACCATAAAACTCCGTGAATAAGGAATGGCAGTGAAACTCAAATAGGACGGCTTCACTGCCATTCACATGATCACCAAACACATCTCCTAATTAGTCTGGAAACAACACGCCACCAGTCCCATGAGACCCATCACTTTAATAGATGTCAAATTGACTGTCATGGATATGTCTGCCAGAAAATATCCAAGTCCTAACGTTTTCACCACAAATTTCTTCCACCACATTTGGTTCGCCATTAAAAATGAGGTCTAGGCATTGAAAGAAAAGTTACACCAAATATCAGGTGCCTTTCCAACCATAAAGGCTATCTTCATCACTCTAATTCCAAAAGAGGACAAAGCACTCAATCCATCCAAATTCCAAGCTATAGGTCTCTTCTATGTTATTTACAAAATGAGATGAGAGGGGTGCACAAGCTGTTGCTGTAATACAATGATTGCAGCCTGTAGATCTAGTCACCTCTTAAGGTTTCCATCTGACACCTCTACTAGATCTAACACTGGTGGATTTTTACAATCAAGGGCTCTATACCTTGGCTCATTGAGGTTTTTTACTTTTCAACTTCCACTAGATCTACTCCCTTCAACCATCAAAAAATTGTGACGTGCATATTTTTTCACTAGTGTGCCTGATTACAATCAAACTGCAAGATGCAGAATTTTGGCTCCATTTCCACATTGGGGTCATAATAGTGATTTTGTGTAGTATTGTAGGTGTTATGCCCTCAAGAGGTTTTCCCTCCTTACATATCAAAGCCCTATATTGCAAGGTAATTTTTTCCTTGCCTAGGAACTAGATTGAAGTCTGCCATCAAAGGCCAAATTTATATGCCACTTCTGAATTGGTATCATAATAGTGATTTTGAAAAGTATTGAGGAAGTTATGACTATTTTATGTTACGATTTTGTTCAAACTCACTTGGAGTCACAATCCTCATGGAAAAGGGAGATCCATTGGATGTAAAATTTTCTTATTTTTTTTACAAAGTCTAGATCTATTTATGTTGCTTCATGGCATACTGACAGTCACAGAATTAGATTTTTCTGTGCAAGATCTAGCATACCAGAAAGATGCATTTGCACAACCACCACATTTGGGAAACCATGATGGTCATGTTCAAGACCATTTCGCATGTCCTCCAACCATCATTGATCTCTAATCAAGAGATCTTACTCCTATGACTTTTTTTGTAATGTCAATGATCTTTATTTTGCTCCAACATCTTCTCTCTCACCTAATTCTCTTCTTGCTGACCCCTGCATGCTCAGTAGCAGCATAACACTTTGAGCGTTATTATTCATTAAGTTTTGTACCTCTTGAATTGGAATTAGGTTAGGTAGCTACATAGCAACTTTGAGTTTTCTTCCAAGTCTGGGTACTTGTCTACGATTTCTAGCACATATGCAAGCCTTGAAAGCATGAGAATGTGCAAGAATAAACTCTTGGGATAAATACCCATTTCATTGTAAGGGCTTATGTTATGTTGCTGTTTTCTGCTGGATCTAATCTTGCTCATAGATTTGTCAAGGTTAACTCATGATGGGTTCATAAATCTTGCTGGTGAGGCTACTTCTACACAGGTTTAGGAAGGCCAACTGACTCAAAGCGGCAATGGCTTTACGCCATGCTGTCCTTGAAGCTACATGCCCATATAACATCAGATCTGTTATTTACATAGGTGCCAATGTAATTGTGGTGTCTAGTTGAATGAATCCACAAACACTATCCCAAAATTACAGATCTGTGGTTAAAGATGAGATCGATCTAGTTGGATTCAAGCCAAAAAGATGACAGAGAATCAAGATGGGTTCAGCAAGTCAAAGGAGCTGGAATACTTCCTTTAAGGCCATTCAAAGTGTGGACCCTCTCAAACTTCCAAGTTTTCCCCTTAAAGGTGAGTAGAATTAGACAGTTCCTTTGAAATAAAACCCCACTGTGAACTAAAACTAAGGTCATGTATTCCCAGGAGCGCTTTAAGCTACACAAACTATGATGGAATTCTTTCAATGACAATTTTTTTTATAAGATTCAGAGTGCACAATAACTAGAGATTGTGAAGCGATGAGGAAATGATACCTTCCAATCCTAATTTAGAGAATATTGTGGCAACCAATTCTCTGGTGTGTTGCATACACCAAATACCATTCCAAGGACATGCATTCTCTGAGTTTTCAGAGGTAAATTTGGACATCAATCAAGTTGAATCAGAAGGACAAAAGAGCCCCCACGTCTCTGATTTCTCACCCCACCCGCGTCTATCATTCATATGAACGGACTTGCTTTCTCCAGCATGCGTTCATTCAAAACAAAAGCAAGTTACAAGAAAACTTCCACCCAGAAGATCATATATAAAATCTTCTTAATGATCTGAATATGGCTTCTCAGAGCGATTAATAGTTGCAGCAGTTACAGTGGCTGGAGCCATGGTGGATGCCCAGAAACTTCCTGAAACATTTCATTCTTTATTTCTTGTGTCCATAAATAGATACAGGTCTGATTAGACCTTTCTAGTGGGTGGAAATATCAAAACAGAACTGATAAGACCGGGTCTGATTAGACCTTTCTAGTGGGTGGAAATATCAAAACAGAACTGATAAGACTGATTTACTATAGAGGGCTGAACTGGATGGCCAGTAGACTGAACGGTGTCCATAAATAGCTACAGGTCTGATTAGACCTTTGTAGTGGGTGGAAATATGAATCCAGATATGATAAGACTGATTTACTGTAGAGGGCTGAACTGGATGGCCACTGAACACATAAAGTCTGGTCAGGTCAAGTCTGGATGCACCAAAGAGAACTGAACTCACACCTCGAAATACTTTATGTAGTTCAACCAACTGAATTATCCATAGCACTAGGTGGTGCCTTTATTTTGCTAAATAGTTCTAGCGCACTACCTTTGCATGTTGTATATGTACTTGTATGTTTCTTTGGTAGAGATTTGTCCACCATGAGAAAGACCGCCCCAAGAATGCCTATCTGCCCTCTTAGACAGAGCAATATCTGCATGATAGAGATGAGATCTGTAATTTTCCCATTTGACATTGAGCTCCATCAGAAGAGCCAAATTTTCAGCATGTGGCCAACTGGAAGAGGAGGAAATGACAGATTGTTGGCAGCCAATATCAGCAAGAGTGAACAGCTCATGCCCGTGAAGAAACTGGATGATTGGGGGAGGAAGAATGTGATTCCCAGCCAATCCAATGATTGCATCAAGGTCAATGCGAATTATGTCGCCACGTCTAACCATCCATATTATATATCCCTGTATCCAAGGCTTAGATTTCGTCAAGATATTCCAAATGAAAGACACATTATTCTTAACCGGAGCCCCAACTAGGATCCAGTTTTCCAGGGTAGCATGATTGAGATATTTTTTAATAATGATTTTTTGCTAAATACCAAGGCACTTGAAGGCCGTCCATAGATTTTTGATGAGAAGTACCAGATTGAAAGTGTGAGTGTGTTTGATGCCCCAACCTCCATCAATGGGCTTGCAAATTGAGTCTAGTTTAGATAGGTGAAGCGTATTTTTGTAACCGGACCCAACCCATAAGGAATCTGCCATGGTGGAGTTGATTTTGTGAATAATTGACATTGGAAAATGAAACAAATGCATCCAGTAGACAATGATACCTTGTAGGACTACCTTTATCATGACCATCCTACTGTCTAAAGAGAGCCATCTGTTTTCCCATAACCACAGTTTATTTTCAAAATTTTGAATGAGCCAATGCAAAAACCTCTTCTCATAGTTACTGGGCTTCAGCAAAAGGCCTGACTCTAATCCCAAATAGTTCTACAATTTTTTTAGTCTCCCCATCCTCCACACAGTGGAGAAATGACAGATTGTTGGCAGCCAAAATCAGCAAGAGTGAACAACTCATGCCTGTGAAGAAACTGGATGATTGGGGGAGCAAGAGTGAACAACTCATGCTCTAGGGTGCACTTGTTGTGCTTTCCCCTTTGTACATCTTTTTTTCCGGCAGTTGCCTTTGGCACCTATTCTAAATGACAACAGACAAGTGATGCTATTCTAAATGACAATAGACAAGTGATGTTTTTCATTGACAATGATCTGCCTGATTGTTGTGCACTATTCAATTTTGCAATTATCTTTAATGCCTGCACCTGTAAACTTTACTGAGATGACAACTAAATTGATTATATAGTTGTTTGTCTTAGTGCCTGTATTTCTGAACTTTACTCTACTGGTAACTGTAGTAATGCTAGAGCTGTTGCCTTCTTGCCCGTGCTTTTCAGCTTTGTTTGGACAATAACATTACTACATTAATAGCTAGTTTGTAAATTGAGTCCGTCTTAAAGGAATTCATAATAGATCAAATCATGGTGCTGGTGCTAAAAATGCTTTGTTTGAGCATTTCTCTAATTTGTCTGCACAGGATGAGTGAAATGCTGACTGGAGAGCACTTGTGGATATTAGCCTTGGTCTAAGACTGCAAATTCTGCTTTGATTTTTCATTCACACTCTATCTAGTACTAGAGGCATGGTTGGTTGGGGTCATGTATTGAGCTTGGACCCCACACCAACACAAGAGGATATATTTTTATACTTGATGCCCTTCTTTTTCCTAGTCAATCCAATTCCGGGGTGATCCAGATTAATACAAGTCTTTTTTTCCTGAAAGAAGGCCCTTTTGACTGTTAGTAGCTCAAGACCCAACGATTCATCATTATTAAGGTTTTCCACATATGTATCTATTGAGATAGGGGAAGTATCCATTTCTGTATTTTTATATGAGGGAGGAGATGAAGCCGAAGACCTCAGGTCTGGATATAGATTGGAATATTTGTCTTTGGAAATGTGTCAGTGTTGACTTGCCATATGAATGATAATATAATCTACATTATTTTCCATTATGCTATGTCTATGTGGCACCGATTGGGAGTCCATTCGAAGGATTATCTTTCCAAGAGCCATTTGACTAGTGTCCTTTATTCTGCAATTATGGATGGGAGCTTACTGGGCTTCAGCAAAAGGCCTGACTCTAATTCCAAATAATTCTACAATTTTTTTAGTCTCCCCATCCTCCACACAGTGGAGAAATGACAGATTGTTGGCAGCCAATATCAGCAAGAGTGAACAGCTCATGCCTGTGAAGAAACTGGATGATTGGGGGAGCAAGAGTGAACAGCTCATGCTCTATTGCTTCGTAGTATTCATTGGAGGTACCCAGATCAATGGATGGATAACGAGATGCTTCAATGGTTTCATAAAATCATGTATTGAGCTTGGACCCCACACCAACACAAGAGGATATAATTTTATACTTAATGCCTTCTTTTTCCTAGTCAATCCAATTCTGGGGTGATCCAGATTAATAAACGTCTTTTTTGCCTGAAAGAAGGCCCTTTTGACTGTTAGTAGCTCAAGACCCAACGATTCATCATATATTTAGGTTTTCCACATCTGTATCTATATTGAGATAGGGGAAGTATCCATTTCTGTATTTTTATATAAGGGAGGAGATGAAGCCGAAGACCTCAGATCTAGATATGGATTGGAATATTTGCCTTTGGAAATGTGTCAATGTTGACCTGCCATATGAATGATAATATAATCTACATTATTCTCCATTATGCTATGTCTATGTGGCACCGATTGGGAGTCCATTCCAAGGATTATCTTTCCAAGAGCCATTTGACTAGTGTCCTTTATTATGCAATTATGGATGGGAGCCTCCTTAAGCACAAACATACGCAGTTCATTTGAGGGCTCCCGAGGGGTGTGTTCCATATTATATAAAGTAGGAACCTGATTGAAACCAGGAGCCATTCCATTCCTTTTGATACGATCCCCACAAAATCTGAGTGAACGTTCCGATATAGATGTCTGGTATTATGGCACCCAAACATCTAATTGGGATTACCAGTAATCCACTTGTTGTGTGGTTGAGTGAGGACCGTAGAAGATGTCAAGAGTTTCTAGCATACCTCCTTTGTAATCGAATTCAATAAAAAACCAAGCAACCCGTTTGTCCAGTGCTCAAGATACTGGCCCATTGTAACAGATACCTCAACGAGTTAAAACTCAATCCATGGACCATTGAAGAGTTAGATCCAGCATTCAGTATTGTAATGAGAATATATGAAAGACACCAATCTTATCTATGCATTCATAAGAAACATGTGATAAACACCTTTGGAAACTAGCCTTTAGTTGTTACTAGAGATGCATGAGAATATATGAAATACACCAACCTTATCTTATGCATTCATAAGCAACATCTGACAAACACATTTGGCATCTAGCCTTTAGTTTTTACTAGAGATGCATGAAGCATTATATAAACACAATGCAATCTTTTGGGAAGTCCATTCAAATGTGGAACATTATTATGGAAGCCAAGTCAAGCATTGATTTTAGACCTTGCATGCACATTTCATGGATTGTTGTAGTAGTGATATAAAAATGGACTAGGTCAGTTATATTATATATGTCAAAGATAGTTTAACTCGAAGTATGAAACTGCCATTTAAGCTATAAACCTAACTAAATGGTCCAAACCTGAAACTGTGACCCTTCCTTGCAAATTGCATGTGCTACCAATTAATCATAGTTAAATGGTTTTAGATTCAATACGAGAGTAATCTTATGGAGGACCTATTGGGTTTGGAAAGTCACCATAGAACAAAGGCTAGTGGGTTAATCTCCTAAAACAAGGTGTTAACATAGTCTGCCGAGAGGTACATTTTGCATCAGGATAACCCCTAGACTGCTATCTTTTTATGAGGAAGCAAAAACATGGAAAATGTTTGGTTAGGTAGGAATACAACTTGTCAATTTGGTCTAGCTTGAGTGATTAAAAGAGAAGGTTGTTAGGCTCTCCACCATTTCATGGATTGATATAGTGATGAGACAAAAGAGGCTCTCTCTTGAGACTTGACTAGGTGATTCATAACAATTGTGGTGTTGGTGCCTTAACTTAGCCAGAAAATGCCAAAACTCTATTGATGCACAAAATTTATTACTGAATCTACCTCAGAGTATGCCATAGTCACTGAATATGACATGCATGGTTTTACCAAGGAGGCCCTAAACTTTTGAACAATGAAACTTTACATTGGTATCCTGGCAGTAGCTACATTGGTCTTATTAGCATTACACCACTTTTAATATAGGTCTTCACAATAGAGAATCACCATTACACTTTCTTGATTTGTGTTAAAAAGAAACATAACACACAATAGATTTCTTTTGGCATGCAATGTTGTTGTTGGTAGTTTTCTTGTATTTGTGTCACATGTAAGGCTAACATGCGTTAAATTTCTTTCACCTTGCAATATTTTTATTGGAAACGTGCTTGTGTTTGGGCTAGAAACTATGCTAGATTTCTTTTTCTTTGCAATATTGTTGTTGTCAATTTGGTTGTTTATGATAAAAGGAAATCTAGCAAATGTCAGATTTCCTTCACCTTGGCAATGTTGTGCTTGTGTTTGGGCTAGAAGTTGTGCTAGATTTCTTTTGCTATGCAATATTGTTGTTTTCAATTTGGTTGTTTATTATAGAAGGAAATCTAACACGTGTTAGATTTCCTTCACCTTGGTAATGTGATTTTGTTTGTGTTAGAAGGAAATATAGCATGCACTAGATTTCTTCTGGCATGAAATGTTGTTTTTGGTAGTATGCTTGTATTTATGCTACATGTAAAGCTAGCATGCGTTAAATTTATTTTACCTTGCAACGTTGTTATTGGAAATGTGATTGTGTTTTTGATAGAAGTTGTTGGATTTTGTTTTCCCTACAATGTTATTGTTGGCAATGTGCTTTTGTTTGTGCTAGAAGTAAATCAAGCGTATGCTAGATATCTTTCACATTGCAATGTTGTTTTTGGCAATGTGATTGTGTTTGTGCTAGAATAAACTCTAGAATGTGTAAGATTTCTTTTACTTTGAAATGTTTTTGTGAGTAATATGCTTCTATTTACATTAGAAGGAAATTTAGCATGTGGTGGATTTCCTTTGCCTTAGAATATTCTTATTGACAATGTGCTTGTTTGTCATAGAAGGAGATCTAGCATGTGCTAGATTTATTTGACCATGTAATGTTGCTTCTAGCAATATGCTTATGTTTGTAGTAGAAGGAATGATATTGATTGTTAGCTTTCATTTGAGGAAACAATGTTTCATTACATACAATATTACTACCATACTATTTTAAATTTTGCATCTATATTACTTTTTTGTAAGTTGTGTGTTTTTGTGAAAATATAAAGTCGCACTTTACACAGTTCAACCTTTTAATTACAAGTTACGATTTAATTGTTGTTACAGAATTGATACAAGCTACAATGGAAAATATAATTTTGGCAAAAGGGGACTATGTTGATCTCCTTATTAATGATCAAGTCATTGTGCTAGGAAGGGTCGAATCTGCATAGTTTGGAACTTATTATGTTGGAGAAAGGGTTAATGCTGGTTATGTTACAATTTTGATAATTGATGTAACTCAACCAGATTTGATTGATGAGGATGTTAATGAAGGGGACATACATCCATGGAAGATCATGGATTTGAGACACAACATAGGTAAATCAAAATATTGAAGCATGTGTTATATATTATTGATAGCATAATAAATGTTTTTTTTGAGTAAATACTAACCTTATTTACATTCGTTTATAGGTGCAAATGTTTCTTCCACATTTTCTATTGGAAACAAGGTAGATCTTTTGCAACATGGAGTGAAGGTGGGCGAGGGCTCCATATTCAATAAAGAGCTTGGGCATAAAGTGCATGGAAAGATGGTAAAGAAAGGATGCATAATGGTTAAAATAGAGAAGGTGTTAAAACATAATGATCCTCTACCACATCTAACAGGATTTGAGCATACAATTGGGGGTGCATTAGAATCTTATGAAATTTGGCCAAAATCAGATTTGGAGCCTCACTGTCATGATCATGCCACAAATATTCCCCAAGATAGGGTTAGATTCATATGTACAAAGGTTTCTCTTACACATGAATGCATGGGAACAAGCATGTGCATTGCCAAAGGAATGCTAGTTAATGTCCACGAGAATGACATTGTTGAGGGTGAAACACTAGGTGAAATGGATTTTGGTGTTTTTCTAGAAGAGATAGACGGAAATTGTGAGATATGAAGAATTGGGGATATGTCTATACACTGTTTGGTTAGATGGCCAATAAATAAGTTGGTGGACAACAAAGGTGTGATATTAAGGGTCAAGGAAAAGTTCAAGGAGCCATCCAAGGAAATGGTGATATGGGATGTTATAGAGGACACAAATCCCTTAAACAATTGGGATGGGTACTTTTGTAATGAAAAAAATAGAAACTCAATTGATATGCATGTAACAAAGCCATATAAAAGGATTAAATGAGTTATGGCTACAAAAAAAATTGCAAAATGTCAAACAAAAATAGATGAAGAGAAAGAAATTCGAGTTTTGGCAGCAGATGTATGTTGTAGAAAAGATTGTCTTCAACATGTGGATAGGAAGGCCATTGCAGGTGCTAGAAGGGATATGAGACAAATAAATAAAAATGGTATTAGAGAATTTGTCTTGAATTCACTCATGTCAAACACAGTCATGTCAAAGGGCCATGGCCATGGCCTAGTACCTATTTCTAGAAATGTAAAGGACATGAGATTTAATGGGAATATTATTTGTAAGAAAGCATGGTATAAGATACATAAAATTCCTCAAAGCACATTCTATAACTACCAGCATTATTTCCAACATGGACAGATCAAAGCTATTCATGGTAACACCAACACATGCAAAGCAAGAGCTCACACAGTGGCAGCCATAGAAATATTGCACAAAATTGTAATGGATACTTCAGATTTTTCACCAAACCAAACACGTCAAGTTGAAGAAGATGGAACATCTGCTTCTTTAAGATGGCTTCCTTCGACTTACACACAAAATTCTTTGTTAAAAGAGATCAATGAGGCTCTTCAAAAGCTCAATTACCCATCAACATCACAGTCAATAATGAGCAAGATCTGGAATACTAAGTTTCGAGATGTGGCATTTTCAAAGAACACCAACTTCAGTAAATGCAGTGAATGTATTCTGTTGAGAGCACAAATGAAGTCTGCAACTACAAAAGAGATGGAAGAAAAGGCACGAGGTAGGTTGAAGAAACATAACAAGATTGTTATGTGTGCAAGATATTGCTACTATGCCCATAGAATTATGTCAGAGCGGTTTCCAAAGGAGTATTTGAGCATTATCCATGATAAAATGGACAAAACAAAGACTTCAATCCCAAGGCTACATGTCAAATCTAAATCTATTGTAGGAACAAATTTAGGTTTGTCATTGACAGGTATGCTTACACATGGGCATAAGGCAGGAGGTTTTGGTCATTTCTCCTTACCATTTGTCCATATGGGATCACAATTTACTATTACATCCCTTTCAAAGTGCTTAAGGGACCTTGAAGACCCACAAATTGATATGTATGGCGATCTATTTTATGAAAGTGGAATTTCAAGAAACCCACTTACAAATGCATTACTTGACACCTCTATTTACTCAAAATGTCAAGGGTACAAGGATGATTTTAAATCTCATGGAAGTTCAAAAAGTCAAAATGTTGATTTTAAACCTCTTCCTCCACATTTGTTGTTACATTTGGACAATGCAGCAAGTGATAATAAGAATCGCTATCTTTTCATGTTTCTATCTCTTTTAACTGCACTTGGTGTCTTCATCACTATTGAGGTTGGGTTCTTTCCTGTGGGGCACACCCATGAAGACATAGATGGAACCTATGGAAGAATGTCTTTCGACCTAAAAAGTAAAGATATTTATTCTTTACCTGAAATGATGGATACATATCTCACAATTGAAGAAAATCGAGTGTTTCCACCTACACTTATTGACAAGGTCTATGACTTCAAAAGTTTCCTTAATGGATACATCAAGGAGGGAAAAAATGCACTAGTTGGACATCTTAGTGTCCAATACTTCCAATTTCTTGTACTCAATGATGTTCCAGTATTAAGGTACAAAGAATCAATTAGAGATATTGAGTGGTCAGAACCAGTTGAGTTATGGAATATAGATGATGAAGGCCGACCTATAATTCCCATAGGGAAGCCATCTTTCTTAGCTTCCAAACAAAATGATGTCTATTTAAAAGAACTAAAGGAAGGGATAACATCATACATAAAAATGTGGAAAGACACTATTGGGAATGAGGATTCACCAATTGTTACAGAGGAATGGAAAAATAAAGTGGTGTATTGGGAAAAGTTCTTGTTACATTAGATGGAATCTATAGTGATCATAGAATAATAGATGGGAGTGATTCATCTTCTGAGGATTTCTAGCTTAGGACAAGGCACATTGTTGATGTTGATCATAATGCACTCCAAGTAATCTCAAGTATTATGGATGGAGATTTTGATAATGTGATAGATGAACTAATATATGTTGGACCCAAATGCAACAAGCCAAAACCAACTTTCAATCCGATGATTGATGTTGAGAAAGGAAAGATGTTGCTAGTTAGATTAGGAAACGAGGATGCAGGAGAGATGATTTGGATGGCAAAATCCATCTCAGATATCTTTAGGGATAATGAAAGTGAGAATCTTCATGTAAAGGTTGACTGGTGGAAGCCTATGTCAGGGAAATACAATGGAAAATTTTTAGAGCAATATTGGGTACCAAATCCTGATGACATAGAACTTGGCTATATTCCAATTAATACCATAGTATAGGCATGGATGCCAAAGAAAGAACATTGCAAGAAGCCCAAGATAAATAAATATGGTGTAGAAGCCATTCTTGATCTACTTGAGCAAATATCTTAAGAGTAGGTTTATATGATTCGTGAATGTAATTTTTTTTGAAGGATCTATTAATATACATTCAGACACATTTTATCAAATATTCTCTTCATATTATTTTTGGAGGAGTTTTATATTATTTAATATTTCAATGTAACCATGTGTTATACAAATTACATGACAATGCCATAAAATATTTAAGTTTTCAAAGCTTTATTTGACCAACATGACTTCTCACCATATCAAATATGCATAATCAAATTCAATAATGCACTTAAAAACATCTTATATACTTGGTCTATTAAAAAAACAATGGAGTACTTAATTAGTATTCTATTTAATATAAACCATTTAAACACTTAATGAATAAATGCTAGACACTTGATATAATGTTTTAGGTGAGATTTCCTTATTATAATTGATATAAATCAAATTCACTATTTTGTTGCCCTCTAATTTATAAAAGAAATATTTTGATCATTGAACAACACAACTAGAATTATAAAATATTTCCTCTTATAGATTTTGAATTGGTGCCAACATTGTACTAGTATAATTAATTTGTACTCAACTTAGGAAAAGTAGTTAGTGTCAATTTAAAATGGTCAATAATAGTAAGAAAAACAATATTAGTATATTGTTAAATAAATTTATAGGTAAGTTTTTTTGTTTTGTTTGGGAAAATCTATTATTCACGAGTCAAATTTAATACATAAATATAAATGTTAATGATAATAGAAATAATGTAAGGAATCTAAGTTTTAGATGAATGTTAATATTTTCTTTTCAATATAATATGCTTAAACACTATAGGAATAAAAACTAAACATTTGTAATAAATATCTTAGTCAATTTTCTCTCTTTCTTGTTGTATTTGAAAATAATCAAATTGTACTATTTTGTTACTATTCTAATTCATGATTGATTTTGATCATTAAAATAATTAGTAATTGATACGAGAGGCTCATTTTACATCCCAATATGGGGGGGAAAATAAAAATTATGTTCTAAATAGAAAAGTAAAAAAAATGAATATTTTGTAAAGTAATTAGAAGTATATAAATGTGTGAATTAGATGTTTAAATCGTATACTTTTCAAAAATATTTTAGCTAGAGATACAGAGAAACTATTTGAAGATTTATTTTAACTAATTTGTGTCAATATCAACTTCATATATATCTATATATAAGAAAAAAGTTTTTTATGGTTAAAATTTTTATTTGGTCGTATATATATTCTATTTAGCATTCAAAAATACAGTTTCAACAATGAAAAATAACACATTGTATTTTTCACTCAAAGTGTTTGTACGTGAAGAAATTTGATCCCTACATCTGCACTTAAAATGGATCTATGATGGTATATATTGGACACATAACTATGATCATTTGTCATTAAATAACTTTATACTTAATATATAACTTGCATATTAATTTATTATTCATTAAGTAAGCCTCAAGTTTTTAACATAAAAGTACAAATAATAAATAAAAATAAATTATGCTACTACTCGCATTCAACATTTAATTTGATCGTAAAAAAATATTTTCTTCTCAACTCTAAAATGGTACAAACTTCCTACAACAGTATGTAATGTTGATGGTGATAATGATGATTATCATCCACTAAGACCAAATATGGTATATAAGAAGGTAAAAAGATATTACTAAATGTTATTTCGAATTTTATTGTTATGCTCAAAAAATATTAAAAGAAGTGTTTCAAGATCATCATAATTTTTTTTAGTTAGACAATCAAGAACGTTGGTAGCATGACAAATATTTTGAAATTTAATTCCAATATGAGTATAAACTGGATGATCCATGAGAGTTTTTTAATTTTCAACCATATTATTAGTGCTGCAAAGGCGATAAACTTTTAAATTGTGCCAACACTTTCTTAGTAATAATTGTAGCTTAACACATACATGATATTTACTATATCTGATTATAATTAAATGGGTTAATTATAGTAACATACACATCATTATTTTCATAAAATAACCTTTAAAAACTTATCTTTTAATATAAACCATAAAAACTATTAAAATAGATAATGTAAGGAATCCAAGATTAAGATGTGAAAGATTTGCTTTAGCAAGTTTATATAAGTTTTTTATAAAGTTTATCATGATATTTTTTACAGAAAAAATGGTGAATATCTACATTAAAATTAGTGAGCTAAGTGACTTTCTAATTCCTCATTTTGAAAAAATTTAATCTAGTTAATGTTTTAAATAATAGTATATATTGGATACATTACTAAGATCATTTGTCATTAAATAACTTTATGATATATATTAATCTATTATTATTTAAGCAAGCCTCAATCTACTACTGAAATTCAACATTTAATTTGATCCTAATTTTTTTTTCTCCTCAACTCTAAAATAGTGCAAACTTCCTACAATAGTATGTAATTATGATGGTGATAATGATGATTATCATCCACTAAGACCAAATAAGGTATATAAGAAGGTAAAAAGATATTACTAAAAGTTATTTTGAATTTTATTGTTATGCTCAAAATGCATTAAAAGAAGTGTTTCAAGATCGTCGTAATTTTGTTTAGTTAAACAATCAAGAAAGTTGGTAGCGTCACAAATATTTTGAAATTTAATTCCATATGAGTATAAACTAGATGATCTATGAGAGTTTTTTTAATCTTCAACCATATTACTAGTGTTGCAAAGGTGATAGACTTTTAAATTGTGCTAACACTCCTTTAGTAATAATCATAACTTAACGCATACATGATATGTACTATATCGGATTATAATTAAATGGATTAATAATAGTAACATACGCCATTAGTTTCATAAAATAACCTTAACAAACTTATCTTTTAATATAAACCATAAAAAGTATTAAAATAGTTAATGTACGGAATCCAAATTAAGATGTGAAAGATTTTCTTTTGCAAGTTTATATAAATTTGTTTTATAAATTTTATCATGATAATTTTACACAAAAAATGGTGAATATCTACATTAAATTAGTGAACTAAGTGACTTTCTAATTCCTCATTTTGAAAAAACTTAATTTAGTTAAAGTTCTAAATAATGGTATATATTGGACACATCACTAAGATCATTTGTCATTAAATAACTTTATACTTAATATGTATCTTGCATATTAATCTATTATTCATTAAGTAAGCCTCAATCAACTTTTTTATTAACATCAAAGTACAAATAATAAATAAAAATAAATTATGCTACTACTCACATTCAACATTTAATTTGATATTATTTTTTTTCTCCTCAACTCTAAAATGGTGCAAACTTCCTACAATAGTATGTAATTATGATGGTGATAATGATGATTATCATCCACTAAGACCAAAAATGGGTAAAAAGATATTACTAAAAGTTATTTCGAATTTTATTGTTAATATGCTCAAAAAGTATTAAAAGAAGTGTTTCAGGACCATCATAATTTTGTTTAGTTAAACAATCAAAAAGGTTGGCAGTGTCACAAATATTTTGAAATTTAATTCCAATATGAGTATAAACTGGATGATCTATGAGAGTTTTTTAATCTTCAACCATATTATTAGTGTTGCAAAGGCGATAGACTTTTAAATTGTGCCAACACTTTCTTAGTAATAATTGTAGCTTAACACATACATGATATTTACTATATTCGATTATAATTAAATGGGTTAATTATAGTAAAATACACATCATTATTTTCATAAAATAACCTTAAAAAACTTATCTTTTAATATAAACCATAAAAACTATTAAAATAGATAATGTAAGGAATCCAAGATTAAGATGTGAAAGATTTGCTTTAGCAAGTTTATATAATTTTTTTTATAAAGCTTATCATGATAATTTTTACACAAAAAATGGTGAATATCTACATTAAAATTAGTGAACTAAGTGACTTTCTAGTTCCTCATTTTGAAAAAACTTAATCTAGTTAAAGTTCTAAATTCTAGATCCATTGAAAACTTCCAAATTTAATGAAATATGTGTTAATAGGCAAAATCATTCTTAAGAGAGACGTGTGAGCTGGTAAAGAATACCTTCAAGCTTTAGATTACAAAAAAAACTACTTTTAGATTCAGAATTCGTCAATAGACTAGATATCTTCATAACACATTCCCTTCATTAATCAAAAGGACTAGCCGATTCATAGGAGACAAGAAAGTCAAATCGTGGGTGCAAGGACCAGAAGGGGACATCAAATGCCAAGAAATTAGTAAACTAAATGAAGAAAGGATCCCAACAACAAATGAAAAAACATGTCCATTTGGCTACTTAGGATCCACTTTAGGCCCCTACAAATCTGCATTGTTCCTCGTAAGAGGGGAATATTCAGGCAAATGGCAAGGACATGATCTTATCCTCAGTTGTAACTAATAAATTTTTTGGTTGGATATATGTTCCTGGGAAACTAATAAATTTGTTGGTTGGATATATGTTCTTAGGAGAAAGGGGAAAAACAAAAAGAACCCATGAATAATTGTGAGATGTGGCAACAAACATGTTGTAAATGTTCTAGGTATATCTAACTTTTGGATGTAACTTGCGTTTTTCTGATATAATGGATTTCAATAATAAAAAAAGGAGTAGTCTAACTTATAGACAAAATAGCCTTTTTCCCCGGTATTCATCAAACACGGTCATACAATTTCAAGAAAAAAATTGTTCTTTTGTTGTTTAAAATGTATTTTTGAATGCATAAATGGATTCAACACCCTAAAAAATGACTGAGGAACTCAAATTATATAGATTAAGCAATTTAAACTCAAGCTTTTAAAAATATATGTAAGATTTTGATTAAAATTAACAAGGAAAATATGTCGTGAAAAAAGCCATTTCATCTATAAGTTAGGCTATTCCCAAAAAAATATCTCTAATTTATAAATTTTAAATAGAACTAATATTATACTAAATTGATAATCATGATTGGAGAAAGATGGTTTGAATTTACCACCACATTAGATGAATCTTGTCAATCTTCACACAATTAGTGAATGAATTAAGAGTCAAAGGGAGAATAAATAAATAATAAATGATGAACAAAGCTTTTAAAAAGCCTACTAAAATCCTCAAATAAATACAAAGTAAACCTAAATTAATTGCAAAAAAAAAACATATTACAAATAATAATTAATTAATTTTATTTCATTTAGGTTCAATAATTTTATTAACTTACTTGCAGTTGAATCGCAAAAAAATGATATCTAATATAATGCACCACTTAAACCCCTCAATACTTAAACAAAAAAGAGTGAAGGGAGCTCTATTTGAATGGTTTATGAGGTACAATACTTGCTAAGGTTTTGCAAATCGGGTAGAAGCTAAGTGAGATTGATTGTGGGGAAAACTCCACAACGAAGTGCTCTTTAGCATCTGTGTCATGCCCCTACACTGGGGGTACACTTCCAACCACACTATAGGAGGTGTGGCACCACCGACCCTTTTCAACAATACTCATGGTCATGGACTACGCCTTACTTCTATACTTAGTTTATTTTTTCAACAACTAAGCATATATTTCGTTATACCATTCATCATATTAACTTCATTACACCATGAATCAAAATTAACATGAATGCACAACAGTATAACTAGGAGGGGCAACTCCCTATGATGAGTCTGCTCGTAATAATAATAATAATAACAATTTACAATATACAAGTTAAATCTTGAGGAAACCCCAAATTTACACTTAGAATATTTTTACATTCATCAACACAACTCGGTTAGCCAATCTCATCGATGCGCCCACACGGTCGCCCGAATGACTTTGCCCAACTCATTTGCCTCCACACATTCACTTGAATGCATTCTATTCAACTCGTCTGACACTGCTACTGAACGCCAAACTCACCCACTCGCAATTCATGTCACCCATGTCACCCATTCAAGACTTCACCCGGTTCACAATTCGACCAACTCATGTCATTTGGGCAGACACCCTGCTGCGCCCTCGCACACCCTCAAGCGACCTTTGGAATGGATTCTCGAATGAACTCCTACACGACTTCCACATTCCCGTTCAACACCTTGAATGACTTCCTGAATAGTCATTTAGCCTCCTGAACAACTCACCTTGAACAGTCGTTTAACCCTAAACGAACCTCCCGAACGAACCCTGAATGACTCTTGAACGGTGCCCTCACATTCCCTATTTGGTTCACCCATGTGTTTTTCCCGTGCACCCTGCAGCACCCTGCGTCCTGCACGACTTCACAATTCGTTCGACATGGGTGCTACAGCCTGCAACTACCTGCACCACACCTTACCTAGTCCACCAACTCACACTCTTCTCCTGAACGCTTGTTGTGTACACTTCACTTGATTGCTTGGTTGTTGAATGGCTCCTCCATGCCATCCATATATATGGCTCGCTTGTTGTGTCTCATAACCAGGCCGACCCACCATATAACTCATGTTTCAGCTCTTGAACAGGTCGACTCGCCCATCAACAGACCCAACCATCATGTCACCACCATTCGACCTCACCCGCCCATCGGTTTGCCAATACCGCCCACGGTCTATATAACTGAACGGCCTCCACACTTGTTTTATTTCACATTTTTTCCTCCCACCATGTGCTACTCGTCAACTCATGCTTACTCGCCAAGTTTCCTGCGGCTCGTGGGCCTTACATTCTCCCGCACTTGAAATCATTATCGTCCTCGAAAATCTCTCATCCCAGCAACCATCTGTCACCAAGATATCCATACCAAGGCATATAATCCACCAGTATGTCATACATCAGAAAGTCTCCCCAATCCATGATCATCAACCACATATGTTGTAATCTCCATATGCTGCTCCCGCTATGGAAGGTTGGTCCCTCCAACTCAAGCTACATTCTTACTACAACATGTATTGTGTTGAATTCATCATGTATCATCATAGTGTGAACTACTGTCATGACACTCCAACACAATGATAACACATCTCTACACACCGTTGAACCCCATGATTCGAACTAGTTGGGTGATCAGTCCAACTGTCACGCTCAAACAATAAGAATGCACATTCGTATGCCATCATCAATATTTTCTCAGACTCTTGTCACAACATCAATTCAATCAAGAATCCATCTCCATCTAAGTAAGCCATGCCCAGGTCCATGAAGTAGTCTTCGTCTCATCTGCAACATGATGTCCATGATGTTTGGTACCAATGTGCTGCATGAAATCAGTTGCATCTATCCCAACATAATCATCCATCTATAAAATATCCATCTCCTCAAATCCGACTCTCGATGTGCCACATCCAGGTTCATGAAGTAACCTCCATCATATATGTAATGTGTCATCCCTCAAGTCTGACGCAAAAACAAGTATACACCTGTCCCATCCATCCATGTGTAAAAATTTGTTAAGTCTCGGCTCAACCCATGCCCAAATGTTGCCACCAAGGCATCATCATCATTGTAACTCCATCACTCCAAAGTGTCTCATACTGATCCTTCACATCAAGTCACTCTTTCAAGCACACCCATACATGTACTCAAAAGTATGCACCCCATCCTGCATCAAAGTCCCTGACCTCAGCTCCTCAATGCATCAAATCCTCTAATTCCACCATATATGAAGTCCCTAAAAGTCACAACCTCATGTCATCATGAACTCCATGAGTCATCTCCAACCAACACCTTAGAAAGCATACAAGTCTCAGCCCAAAGGTCTATGCAGGATGCCTCAACTCTCCATGTAGTAGGAATGCTCCACAGTCTGCCCATAATTACAACCAAGTCCATGGTCTTGTTGTACAAGAGTGCACAACATCTCCATCAGCTCATAAGTAAAACATCTCCATGTCACATCAACGAATCCATCTGCACAACATCCTTGCCTTGGCACTCCTCACTGGATGCCCATAAGTGACACCTCTACAAGTGCTCCTGCATAATGTCCCTGCATTAGACTACCATGCTCCATGTCTCAAACCTGATGTCCTTGACTCAAGTTGTCCATGTTTTCTAACTAGGTAGAGCCATCACAACAATTGATCATCCTCATCCAAGCCCTAAAAATCGAACTAGTGAACTCGGTCACCCAACAATATTATCATCACATGAGTCTCTTCCACCATGGCTCCCCCACTAAAGGTTCCACCAAGACTTCCTCTTGGTCTCGGCCATGAGAAGTCCACCCAAGTATCACCATACTCAAGTGTGTGCCCTCCTCTAATATGTCCATGAGTCATGTCGGGCACTTTGCCAATTATCCATGTGGCTAAAGCATGACCCATTCTTCCGCAACAATCATCAGATTCCTCCGTTGTCACAGGCCTTTGCACCTTCTACCAAAACGTCACAAACAACCCCAACAAGTCCTACAACAGTCAATGGTCCCTGCTTCTCCATACAAGGTCTCATTGTAGACATCCATGGTAAGATCCCCCCTTGCATCGGCAAACTGATTTTGCTCTTCCCTGCATTCGGTTCATCTTCCAAAAGTCTCACTGAAACACAAGTATTAGTACTTACTTCATCATGAGGTCTCCATGTGAGTATCCTCATCCATCGATGTCTGCAAACTGCACGATCCTAGTCCAACTTGAACACTTTCAAGTTCATCTTCCATCGTTGTCATATCGGCAACATCCTCAACTATCACAACTTCCTCTTTCTTATCATCGCAATATGCATCTTTCTCCGTATACTGAATGAAAGCTATGACTTTCTTTTTCTCAAGAGCTACCCATTCCAACTTCTTTCGAATCAAGTCCTGCCTTATCTTCAACTCCTTGAATTATGCATCAAACAAGTCCACTTTCCCTGCAAGTCGATGGGCTTTATCCCTATTCTTGTCAGAGATCCCTTCCTTGACCAAAGCACAAAGAGCATCTCTTGTTTCGAACAAGTCCTTGCCCACTTTCGCAATTCTTTGTTCAAACTCACTCGATTCTTCAAGAAGACTTCCTTGCCATTCTTCAAAGGTTGCAAAACCCATTTTCTACAAGATAGACATCCTCTCATTCTCTAAATCACCTGTCATGAATGTCAATTATTCAGCTCCGCATTATTCATCAGCTCTGATACCACCTGTCATGCCCCTACACTAGTGGTACTATTCCAACCGCACTATAGGAGGTGCGGCATCACCGACCCTTTTCTTTTCACCAATACTCATGGTCATGGACTATGCCTTACTTCTACAATTAGTTTATTTTTTCAACAACTAAGCATATATTTTGTTATACCATTCATCATATTAACTTCATTACACCATGAATCAACATTAACATGAATGCACAAGAGTATAACTGGGAGGGGAAACTCCCTATGATGAGTCTGCCTGTAATAATAATAATAACAGTTTACAATATACAAGTTAAATCTTGAGGAAACCCCAAATTTACACTTAAAATATTTTTACATTCATCGGCACAACTTGGTTAGCCCAGCTTGTCGGCATGCCCACACGATAGCCCGAATGACTCTGCCCAACTCCTTGTTTGCCTCCACACATTCACCCGAAAGCATTCCGTTCAACTTGTTCAATGCTCCTGCCGAACGCCCAACTCGCCCACCGGCAGGTCATGTCACCTGTGTCACCCATTTAAGACTTCACCTGGTTCACTATTTGACCAACTCGTGTCGTCCGGGCGAGCGCCCTGCCACGCCCTTGCATGCCCTAAAACGACCTTCCGAAAAGATTCTCGAACGAACTCCTGCATGACTTCCATACGCCTGTTCAACACCTCGAACAACTTTCTGAACGATTGTTTAGCCTCCTAAACGACTCACCCTGAATAGTCATTCAAACCTGAATGAACCTCCTGAATGAACCCTGAATGACTCATGAACGACACCCTCACATGCCCTCGACACCCTGTTCGGTTCACACGTGTGTTCTTCTCGTGCACGTTCGCATGCCTTGTGGCACCCTACGACTTGCATGACTTCGCACTTCGTTTGGCGTGGGTGCTACGACCTATAGTTGCCTGCACCATGCCTTACCTGGTCCACCAACTCGCACTCTTCTCTTCAATGCTTATTATCTACACTTTGCTTGATTGCTTGGTTTTTGAATGGATCCTCCACGCCATCCATATATATGGCTCACCCGTCGTGTCTCATAACCAGGCCAACCCACCATATAACTCACATTTCAACTCTTGAATGGGTCGGCTCGCCCGTCGGCGGACCTAACCATCGTGTCACCACCCTTCGACCTTGCCCCCCTGTCGGCCCATCGGGACTGCCCACGGTCTATATAACCGAATGACCTACACACTTGGTTTTATTCACGCTTTTTCCTCCCACCATGTGCTACTCCTCAGCTCGTGCTCGCTTACCGAGTTTCTTGCGGCCCGTGGGCCTTACAATCTGGGGTGGGTGACCTCTTGGGAAGTCCCAGTTACCGGGTGCAAGCCCCGATTTTACTAGTTTCAATCCCACTTCACCAATGTGAGCATCCCCTTATGCAATGAGTGCTAAATGAATTACTTAATGCAGTTGAATCCCAATAAAATGATATCAATGCAAAAGCCCCTCAATACTTAAATATAAATAATTAATTCTTAATAATAACTACTTTATTTATTTATTCATTGTAATAAATAGATAAATCACCACAGCTCTACATGGTGGGAAGGAGCACAAAAAGAACACTACATTGTCATCCAAGAAGAATACTCTCGAGAAAACTCTGAATTACAAGAAATCGGGCAAGATAGAAACAACTCTCAAGACAAGCAGGGGGAAAGCCATGCCCAACAACGAAAAGGTGAACTCAACAACCCCTCAAGCACCGACAGGTATGAGATTTCAAATAACGCGAAAAATAAATCTTCATTTAACAGCAAAGCAGATCTCGTAGAACAAACTTCTTCTCCGACTATCTCCAAAAGTATGAACACAATAGATCGCGAAGCTAAGACACCAATGCCCCAAGAACCAGAAGAGATGAAGGAGATGCAAGATAAAGAAACTTGGAAGACCGTAGAGAAGAAAAAGAAAGCTACATCACCAATCTCGCCAAGAAAGAAAAGGAGCGAGACAATTAGAAATTAAGAAATTATAGGTCCGATAGACCAATTTGGTCTCAGTGGACGTCATCATCATCATCATCATCATCATCATCATCATCATCATCATCATCATCATCATCATCATCAAATAATATTATAAATAAGTAATTGTTAATAATAATTAGATAATTAATTTATTAATTAACTACTTAACTATGTACTCCATTGTAATAGTAATAGATAAATACACAATTATTTATAATAAATAATAATTAACCATTAGTTATAAATAAATAATCAATTATCCATAATAAGTATTCACTTGCTTGTTAATATTATTTCATACTCTAGCATTTGGTATTAAATAAAAATTAATTAAATAATTATTTTTCCTTTCCCTATTTCTTGGTCTTGGTGCCCAATCAAACTTAGCCTTTCGTAGTAGCCGTTGGTACAACCTGGTTGTCCAGTAAAATATAGTCATTTCCCAGTCAAATTTAATCATTTGAGGACCTGCTCTCTCTATTTAACATGCAACGATGATCTAGTTCTTCAATTCGTCCTCACAATGAACCACGCTCGTGGGTGGGTTTGAAAGGCATCCGTAAATAAAATATGATTTGATTTTCTCCAAAAATTCTTCTCATAAAACTAATTATACATTTATTATAAAAATATTATAATAAGTTAATAATCAATAATAATAATAAAAAATAAATAAATATTTATTTATTTATAATAAATAAATAAATATTAATAATAATTTATTTATGAAGTCTCAAATTAACAATAATGAGAAAAACAGTTATCATGTTAATATATATATATATAAATATATATATATATATATATAACATGAATAAAAACTTAGACCAAACAAAATCATTGGCAATTTGAAAAACTTGACATTTTTGTTTAAGTAATAATCTTTAGCAATTTGAATTCCTTATCATGCTTTTCTATTGATATCATTTGCCCATGATTAACCACGACATTTTGTATTTACGTTTTCCTAAAATCATAATGGAAAGCTTAAATTCATTATAGTATTTTTCTTAAGAAATCAATTTTGTACCTCTTTAATAAAATAAATTCAGTTTATCACATATATTGAAAGTTTTTTTTGGGAATAAATAAATATTTAGTTTTTATAATTGACAAAATAATAAAAGTGTTTTATTTATAATAAAATATGGTGATAATGTTGGTGATCTACCCAATGTTAAGTAAGAGCTTAATTAAAAGTTTTAAATAATATATCACGTGAATAAAAACTTGACATTTTTGTTTAAACAATAATCATTGGCAATTTGAATTCCTTATCATGCTTTTCTATTCATATCTTTTTCGCATGATTAACCACGACATTTTATATTTACATTTTCCTAAAATCATAATTGAAAGCTTATTCTCACATTTAATTTATTTCTTAAAATTATGTTTGGGAATTGACCAATGCTCAATCTCAGTATGAAGGCCATGAGAATGAGCTCTTATCTTTTTTTTCTTAACATTAGTCAAGGAAGAAAGATAATTTTAGCTTTCAAGGTTAGGTCAATCACCTCCTCATAATATCTTAGTTTGTTTTTACCTTCTAGTTCTTTATTATGTCATAGTTCCTCCTCAAATTTGGAAGTAATGATGCTTTTAATATTATCCAAATTTTTCAATTTCATCTCCTCCTTCATTCCTCAATTCTCGAACCAAGATTGGGCATCCTTATGCCATCTTGGCTTGTGCTCAAGGTGGGGGTCTTGGCTAAAGTTAAAAGCAATTTTGCAAATCCTCTTGGTGCCCATGTTCTACAACTTGTTTTCATACATATGGTTTCTAATCATATCCATGTTGTGAAAGGAGGAAAATGTTGCTTCAACTTGGAGGATAGGGTGGGAAGTATTTCCTTTAGTCTTGGAGCTTTAGGTTATAAACTGCTTTTGGATTTAGTCAATCTTCATTCATGACTCTCTAGCTATAATGAAATACCAAAACTTACATCCATATAAAATAATAGAAGTGACGAGAGTCTCAAGAGGGAGATTTTTGAATCCCAAATTTTAGTATCTTCCAACTTACAATTTTTTACAAGCCCATAATAAGATTTCCAACCTCCATTTATCCTATTCCAAATGCTATAATTCCAATTAAGCTTATGATGGATTTCAATTCCTAGATATTTCTATAAACAAACTTCTATCATGGCCTTGTCATCATAAGTGAATGTGTCATAGGTAATATCTTTGGATTCAAGTGTTATTAATTTATCTTTGTTAGTATTAACAGTCATACCCAACTATGAACATAAATCTTGGAGCATTTTGAGTCATTATCAACATTGTAATGACTTCTTTCCAAAAGAATAATATTTTTAGCATAAAGGATAAGAGTTATGAACATATAAATGAGCATGGGGCAAACCGAACTTGCATATTCGAAAAAAAATTATAGTATATTAATGAATGTGCTAAAAATATTAGGGGTTAAGGGATACCCTTTCTTGACTCTCATATTCAATTTAGTTTCTTCCAACCATATCCCAGTGGTGATAAGCTTGGAAATAACATTCTTGTACAACCTTGCTATAAAAAACATCAAATTGAG
Organism: Pinus tabuliformis; assembly: GCA_031772625.1. NCBI lineage: Eukaryota > Viridiplantae > Streptophyta > Pinopsida > Pinales > Pinaceae > Pinus > Pinus tabuliformis. The sequence goes on from CM062804.1 coordinate 1,012,222,104, forward strand.
AAGAACCATTATCACTTATAGCCTCTTCCATTACCATGTTCTAGGAATGGTGTCAAAATCTCTTCTATGGTAAACAAAAAAACAAAGGAGATCATTTTATATTATTATGAAAACCATCTATAATTATCCTAAGAGTAACAAGATGGTCTATGATCGAATGACATCTCCTAAAACTACCTTGGACTTTAGCTCATTTACCATTCCTTTCAAGCCAAATGTTAATCTCCTTTTCCAAAATAATCTCATATAACTTGGCTAAATCTTGCTAATCATAATGATCCCATAAATAGAGGGAATTCGTTTACCCCACTCTGAAATATAGGAACAATAAGACTTTACATCTAGGGCTTAGGGAAGACGTTTTTCACTGCTAAATTAAAGAGTGTGTACATGCCCAAGATGAGGATAGGCTCTCCTACTTTAAAATTTTTAACTAGGTAGCCTTCAATTTTCTTAACTTTCACACCAGTGAGCTACTTAACCAAAAACTCAATGTCTTCCAAAGAAAGTTTATCATCCTCTATAAAGGGATCCAAAAAAGTGTCCCTGACATTAAGGGATTAGTACATGTTTTTAAGGTAAATATTCCACTTTTACAAGGGAATAAAATGATCTTTTTAGTCTTTGGAACCAAAATTTTCCTCCAAGTCTAACTAGTTTCAGAATTAGAGAGATGTAGTAATTTCTCTTTCATTCTACTTATATAATATCTTAATAGAATAATATCCTAGAATATTCTTACTAGTATAAATATATCAAAGGATGAGATTTACTCCGAAGTAGTTAAACTCTTTCTTCATGTAATAATTTGTCATATGTATGAGTGATAATCTCGTGGACATGTGGTATTAGTATGTCATAGTATTGTATTGTAAGAAAGCCTATTTATAAGTTAAGAATATCCATGGTAAATTGGAGTGAACCTCCCTAATATTGTTACATGTTTTTCTAAATGTATATATTATATATATTATTTTTTTGATATTTAACCAACCTAGATACATCTTAACTACGGATATACCAAGTGCCAAGAGGGATCAAATCTTTATTCGTCTGAAGATATTTGCATCTCAAGATATTTGATCCCTCCAAAAGCTTAGTAGATTTAGAGTTAATATGGATCTAGGTTGGTTTAATTCCTCCCTTTAAATAGACTATATTCCACATGAATACCATGAGAAATACCATGGATTCTCATAAACCTAGAGTTCAAAAATTACTATTAACTTGACCAAGTAAATTTTACCCTAACTACCCAACAAAAATTAATAATAATAATAATAAATGTGGAATTTTTATTTTAGTATAAGGTTATTTTTATTTTATTTCAAATTTACCTTGACTATCCAACAAAAATTAATAAAAAAATAACAACTTAGATTTTTTATTTCAATAATAAATAGTTATTTTTATTTTATTTTATTTTGACCAAGTCAAAATATTTATAGGACAAGACATTACAACATTGCTTGCATACTCAAAGTAGAACCAGCTAAACCAGGATGTGGCTGCCTTAAATATGTGTTAATGCTTGGGCATGCGAAGCAGGCAACTGGAAATCCACTAAGCAGGTTTCGGCGGTTCGAGGTAGGTCATTAACAAGCATTAATGGATCATCAAGCTCGAGGTACGCAGGCGAAAGATTTTAGGATGGCGCGCATTCTCCATGGCACATTTGCTCTGGTTTCTTCAGGCATTGACATAGTGGCTCTGGGTTCTTCAGGCATTGTTCTCCTCTGGTGATTATGTCCTCATAGCCTCTGCGCAGCCCAGAGAATTTGGAAGCCCCCATGGCTTCATAATTGCTCCCATTTGCCAGCTTCAGGTATATGGTTCTATTTCTTTCTGACGGCGTCTAGTGCATTAAGTCAGTCTTCTCAATAGGCGTCTGGTGTATTAAGTCAGTCTTCTTGCCCATCTCTGTAAGGTGTTTCGATTTAGTCTTTGCTAAAAGTGTCTGGTTTGGGCATTGGGTTTATTCAGTCGTTGTTGGGTTTTTTCTTGTGGTCGATTCTATCCACTGTGTGCTTTGCTTTTGGGTCTTCAGTTCAGAGGTCTGGTATTCAATCTGGGTTCATTTAGTTTGTGGCAAGCCGCTTCACTCTCACCCTCTGTCCCCCGGCACCTTCATTCCGCTGATCTATTCTGTAATGGCCCGTCGTCGTGGCATCCCCAGGCGTGGTAGCAACTCAGGATCCCGTGGAGGTTCTCGGGGTTGTGGTGGCTCTGTGCCTCGACGTATAAATCTGTTAGCCTCTGTCTCTCCATCCTCTCCGCCCTCTGACCATTCTAGACCTTCCCTAAACAACTCTTTTCAAACAACCCGGTTCAAGTGCAGAAGCAGGCTTAACAAGCCTCTTATCTTAGCTACAATAACTGTTATCTTCTCGGAGGAAGAAGATGAGCTTACAAGCTCATCTGAAACCTCCAAGGAACAGTCTCATTCTCAAAATTCCAGTGATTTTCAGGGTAGCTTGGCTGGTGTTGTCCTCAATGACTCCGCTGCGCTGCATGAAGAGGGCCAACAGGAAGACTTTCACCCTCAGCCAGACTCTCCTCAAGAGAAAATCATAGCTTGTGAGCCGGCAAGCCTCTTTGGCAGTGTTCTGCACCTTGTGCTTCCTCCAGAATGCAACATGATGGAAGCTGAAGATAATGTGATGGTAACCTGGATAAGCTCCCCCAACGAGGCAAATGAGAACGCTACAGACTTGCCACCGCAGGCTTAATTACTTTTGGCTTCAGCGACATGACAGCAAGACATCTTGTGATTTCTGGGTTTTGTGTGTAATTCTCAATGTGCATGGCTTCTGTTATTATCAGCATGAAATTTTACATTCTCCAGGACATAATTTTGGTTTTCCATTTTTTGTAATAGTGACAAAGGACATCATTTTGTAAAAGGTCAGCTCATTCTGAAGCGTCGATCTTACCTAGCTCTGTTTAGTCTTGGGTCTATGATTTTCATTTTTGTAAACTGGAGGCAATGTGCTACTTGCAACAATCTTTTTGATAGAGGGTAGGCTACAGCCCCCTCAGAGGTTCAAACCTCTTTGTAAATATTTTTCTCTTTTATTTTTAATAGAATAGTCTTTATACAGAAAAAAGAAGAAGAAGTAGAACCAACTATAATAATAATAATAATTTAAAATAAAAATATAATTTTGTTAATTTTGTAATTTATTTTTGAATAATATAAAATATATCATAAAATAAATGTTTTAATCATTTATATAGTTTATAAGAATACATAAATTAATATGAAGTATCAAAACTTTTAATATATATGGATATATCTCAAGAAGAAAATATATAATTTTTTTTGATACAGAATTTGCACACATTATTTAAAAATGATAATGAAATATTACATAAGTAAGTAAAATGATTGTTCGTTTTTAATTTGTATTTAAGTAGATAAATAAAGGAAAAGTTATAAACAACAATAATTAACTGAAGCATTTTTATATAGGCATAGATTTGTTTATTTAAAAAATAAATAAGGTTGGTAATGTGATAAAATATTTTAAAAATTAAATTAAATGTGAGAATAATATAGATAATTTAAGAGAATGTGTTTTTCATCTTCAACTATCTTAGGGTTTTACAAGTGTCAAACTCTTTTATCCCATTATGTTTGGGAATTGACCAATGCTCAATGTCACTATGAAGCTCATGAGAATTAGCTCTTATCTTGAAAATATTCATTTTTTTCTTAGGAAGAAAGATAATTTTAGTTTTCAAGGTTAGGTTGATCACCTCCTCATAATATCTTAGTTTTTTTTTTGCTTCTAGATCTTTATTATGCCATAGTTCCTCCTCTAATTTGGAAGTAATGATGCTTTTAATATTATCCAAATTTTTCAATTTCATCTCCTCCTTCATTCCCCAATTTTCAAACCAAGATTGGGCATCCTTATACCACCTTGGCTTGAGCTCAAGGTGGGGGTTTTGGCTAAAGTTAAAAGAAATTTTGCAAATCCTCTTGATGTCCATGTCCTACAACTTGTTTTCATACATAGGGTATCTAATCATAGCCATGTTGTGAAAGGAGGAAAATGTTGCTTCAATTTGGAGGATAGGGTGGGAATTATTTCCTTTAATCTTGGAGATTTAGGTTATAATCTGCTTTTAGATTTAGTCATTCTTCATTCATGACTCTCTAGCTATACTGATTTACCAAAACTCACATCCATATAAAATAATAGAAGTGACGAGAGTCTCAAGAGGGAGATTTTTGAATCTCAAATTTTAGAATCTTCCAACTTACAATTTTTTTGAAGCCCATAATAAGCTTTCCAACCTCCATTTATCCTATTCCAAATGTTATAATTCCAATTAAGCTTATGATGGATTTAAATTCCTAGATATTTGTATAAACGAACTTCTATCATGGCTTTGTCATCATAAATGAATGTGTCATAGGTAATATCTTTATATTTAAGTGTTATGACTTTATCTTTGTTAGTATTCACAACCATACCCAACTAGGAACATAAATCTTGGAGCATTTTGAGTCATTATCAACATTGTAATTACTTCTTTCCAAACGAATAATATTTTTAGCATAAAGGAGAAAAGTTATGAACATATAAGTGAGGATGGGGCAAACCGAACTTGCATATTCGAAAAAAAAAATTCTTTTATATTAATGAATGTGCTAAAAATATTAGGGCTTAAGGGATACCCTTTCTTGACTTTGATATTGAATTTGATTTCTTCCAACCATCTCCCAGTGGTGATAAGCTTGGAAATAACATTCTTGTACAACCTTGCTATAAAAAACATCAAATTGAGAAGAAACATTATCACTTATAGTCTCTTCCATTCCCATGTTCTAGGAATGGTGTCAAAATCTCTTCTATGGTAAAAATAAAAATACAAAGGAGATCATTTTTTATTATTATGGAAATCATCCATAATTATCCTAAGAGTAACAGTATGGTCTATGATTGAATGACATCTACTAAACCTACCTTTGCCTTTAGCTCATTTATCATTACTTTCAAGCCAAATGTTAATCCCCTTTTTGAAAATAAGCTCGTATAATTTGGTTAAAATCTTTGTTAGATGATCCAAAAATAAAATATTATCATAGGTTATAAAGTTGGAATAAAATAATTATTAATTTAAGATATTAAATTAATAATTATTATTCTAGAATATTTAATTAGTTAATGGAGATATTTAGGATTAGTATGTTGTTGTAACAAGATATGACTCTCCAAATGTGTCGTATCTTAGGCCTTATTTTAGGAGATTAGTTAGCTAGTTGTTTTGAATAGCATTTGTTATAAATGGACTCTTTTTATTTAATAGGTGATCCATAATTAGAGATAGTTAAGACATTGAGATTATAAATAGCTCATTGCAAGAGTGTTTTGTTTTTCGGGTGTAAACTCTTGCAAAATCAAATATGTAATTATTTTTTCTGATTAATAAAAATACGTGTCTGAAGACACTTCTACCATTATTGTGGTATCACAACTTCAATAATGCTGTAGTGGATGTGAGGAGGAGATTACATCTTTACAAGTTTTTGGAAAACTCCATTGAATTGTTTCAGCGAATGATTGGTATGAGAATTGTCCAGTTTTTGTTCAAAAGAAAAGAAAGTTTATTATTTTATTGATTTTAGATTTTTTAAATCTAAAAATCATTTTTTTTTGTATTGTTATCACAATTTGCTGTGTCATGAATTTGTATTATTTTCTCCACTCCGAGCTCGCTTCAAAACCTGGCAGAAATGACTATTACAAAACAAGAATTTTGACATCCAATGATTTAAAGGATTTCGTATGATAACCAAGCCGTCTCTGAGGTAGTCTACCTGTTTTGGCCTTTTAGATGCGATTTAGGGCCAATGCCATTCAATTCTTCCCAATTTTCATGCATGTGCCTACAACCGGTAACTGACTGCATTTCTTTTCCCAATTTTTTAACCTTTTTAGTTTATTGGGTTTAAAACTGGTCCAAGACCGCTCTGTGTATTTTACCGATGGAATTCCCATATTTTAATGTTTTTTGTGCTTTAATTGCGCTGGTAAATCCAACATCCCTCACCGATATCACCAACTTGTCCTCCTTGGGCCAACAAATCCTGACGAAATGGACCGCCTGAGGATTTTCGATGATCGATTATTTACAGTGGATGATTGCCCTTTCTCAGTACCATGGTAGAAGGAATATATGTTGCCTCTGTTGGGATCATTTTTCGCATGTAACCCCACTTTTAGGGACTCTCAGAACGCAGGAACTGTTATTTCAGGGTTTCGAATTGCAGTGATGGTGATTGCATCGTCTTTCTCCTTGGTCATATGAGCGGATTCAGATGACATTATAGGTGCCCGAAGTGGTCTTGTGACTACAAGAGTTGGTATGGCTGCAAATCTATTATCAAATAATATAAGTTCTCCATCAAGATTTCTTTAACCGAAAATACATGTGTCGGCATTCCATTCAGAAAGTCTTCAGTTTTGAAGCAAATCTGCCACTAAAAGTTTGGAGATGGATTTTTGCTGATGTTTTTAGTACTTCAATGCACTAAAACAACGAAAAATAGTACTATTAGACTGATTTTGACGAACGATTTGGAGCCAGTACCTAACATATGTTCCTTTGTTTAGTTTACTCCAGCTAGCAGATGGCATCAACAAGTGTAAAGCAAAATTTGATCACTCCTCCAAAGTAATATCTCCTCCAAAATGCCTTTCTTCTTGCTTTCTGGTGTAATCAATTTTGTAAATTTTTTGGAGAAATAAGGAATATTGTATTTTGGAGAGGTCTGATGATCTTTTAATTTATTGTTTGTGCAGTAATAAGGTAATTTGTAAATTTTTGAAGTAATAAGGGAATTTAATTATAATTTTTATTTGGAGGGATAAGTGTGACATTGTAACTCAAAGTAATTTTACTTTGAGGGGGGATAACTTTTTAATCAATTTTTGCAAGAGCATCGTTGTAAAAAACAAATTTTGAAAGTTACCTTGTAATTTTTGAGAAATTGACTAGAGCCAAGTGCAAAGCTCAGTCATTTTCTCTTGTTTCAACGACTATACAAGGGTCAAGGCCAAGCCCCAATAGATTGTGTTTTTGCATGGTGTGTTGCATGTTGTGTTGCCCATCTTGACATTTTTGTTATGATTCTTAATGCGAAGCCTCAACACTACAATGTCCAAGTTAATTAATTTGTTCTCTGATTCCGACAAACTTGAAGGTACAAAATCCTATAAAACATGGCACCGCCTCATCGAAAGCACTCTCATTTACAATGAATTATGGTAGGGTATATGTGATGGTGATATTAAGCCAAATAAACCCACAGATGCAGCTACACTAGCGAAATGGGAAGTTAAGAATTCCAAAGCCTTAACTCTTATTAAATCTTTTGTCAATGATGAAATGTATGTCCATATAGAAAATGCTACAGATGCATGGTCTGCTTCGAAAAATCTTAAAGACCTCTTTGATACTCAGCCTGAATCAAAAAAAGTTGATCTACAATTAAAATTGTTGCAACAAAAATTGAATGAAGGAGGTGATGTTCTTGAATATATCTCAAGACTTAAGAATATTAGGCAGGAAATCATTAATGCTGGTTTTCCAGCAATAGATGATAGCTTTATGGTCACAATTGTAATTGCTAGACTTCCTTCTTCCTACATGCATTTTTTGGAGACTCTAAAATTAACTGGGAAATTAGAGAAAATAAAGTTTGATGAGCTCTGTGAAATTTTGACCCAACATAATAAAACCTTTGGGAAGAAGAAGAACGTTGGTGAAGATGTCTTTTTCACAGAGGCCAACACTAGTAAATCATCAGCTAACACTTCTCGAGGCAGAGGCAGAGGGAATTTCAATCAGAATCAAGCAACACATAATGTACAAAGTCGAGGTTGAAGCCAAAGCAAACGAAACAACTTTAATAGAGGCAAGAGTTCAGGAAGGAGTAATTTTCAAGGTAAAGGAAACAACCAAGGACGAGGCAATTTTCAAGGACAAGAAAACAATAATCAAGGTAGAGGAAAATATCAAAATAGAAGTCAAAGCAGAGGCGGAGGACAGTCTTCAGGAAGAGTAAGAGACTTAAGTCAAATTTTGTGTTGAAGATGTAACAAAGTTGGCCATTATGATGAAGATTATTGAACTTCTCTTAATAAAATTCCCAAGTTTCAGCAGCACTCAACTCAATTTGCAAATGATCAAGATGATGATAACTCAGAATATGTTTTTACTTCCTCACCAGCATCACAATTTTCATCTCATCTTAGAAGTGATTATGAAGATGCCTGGATCTTGGATTAAGGGGCAACTCAGCACATGATTTGTCGACGTGATTTTTTTTGGAATTTTCAAGATTGCCAACTTAATTCCATTTTTCTTGCAGATGATACAAAACAAACTCCTTATGGAAAATGAGCAGTTAAAGTTTTTCGCCCTGGAATTGGAGAAAAAATGATTTCCAATGTACTCTATGTACCAACTTTTAAGAAAAATTCACTCTCTTTAGTCACGATTCGACAAGAAGGACATCAGGTAATTATGGAAGATGGCTTAGTCAATATTAATTCATTCAAATAAAGCTTGCAAATAGTGATGACAGGTTATGAAGATGGAAAATTGTTAGGGATGAAAGGGACAATTATTCCAAGGCATTCTGATTTTGTAGGGGCAGTGACTACAGGTATTTCACCTATGAGGCTATGACATGTAAGATATGGACATTTAAATTTTGACAATCTTTCTCAATTGCAGAAACAAGGGATGGTTAAGGGACTGCCAACTTTCAAAAAGGAAAATGAAAAATGTAAAGCTTGCATTTATGGGAAACAAATTCAAGAAAGTTTTCCAACAAGTTCATGGTGTGCAAACAGGCAGCTACAACTAGTCCACAGTGATGTTTGTGGACCACTACAAACTTCATTTAGTGGTTGCAAATATTTCTCACTATTCATTGATGATTTCAGCAGAATGACTTCGGTTTACTTCTTGAAGAACAAGTCAGAAGCATTTGAGAAGTTTAAAATTTTTCGCTAACTTGTTGAAAATGAAGACAAAGAAAAGAAAGGTACTCTTAGGATAGATAATGGGGGAGAATTCACTTCAAATGAATTCAAAACTTATTGCAGTGAAAATGGCATAAGACAACATCTTACTAATGTTTACACTCCACAGAAAAATGGAGTAGTCGAAAGAATGAATGACACCTTATTAGGAATGGCGAGATCCATGTTAACTTTCAAGAGGTTAAGTCCAACATATTGGGTAGAAGCAATACATACAACTATCTACTTAAGAAACAGATCTCCAACTACTTCTTTAGATGGAATCACAACTCATGAAGCTTGGTTTGGTTTCAAACCTCGAGTTAAACATCTTTGAGTTTTTGGATTAGTATGTTATGCCTTAGTTCTGGAAGAAAAACGAACTAAGGTTGACTTAAGAAGTTTAAAATGCACAATGATTAGCTATTTTGATGAGAAGAAAGGGTACCATATTTTGACCAATGGAAAATTTATTGTGAGCAGGGATGTAATCTTTGATGAAACAAAATTAAGAGTGCTAAATAAATCGAAAGCCTTCTTCAAAAGTTAGAAAATAAGGGGAGTAAAAGAAAAGGAAAATGCAAAGTCAACCAACTTCACCAAAGAACTTGATTTTCCTTCCTTCGAAGATGAGTCGTCAAGTCCATCTACTTGAATAACATCATCTGGGTCTTCTAACAGTTCATCCGCATCTCCAAGCAGCAATAGTTCTTCTGACAGTGAATCTCTAGACCCTTCACCTGAATGAAGAACATCAGTTTATATTAATCCTCTTTACAATGATGGAGACTTTTCAAAATCTCAAACAACTGAGCATCAACTACCAAAATGGGCAGTTCAACTTTTGAAAGATGTAAAGCCTGATGAGCAAAATAAAACAGGCACCAAAAGATCGCACAAAAGTGAAGGAAATTTTGCCTTGATAGCAAATGATTTTACTGAACCTTACACATACAAAGAAGCAGTAAAACATAAAGAATGGCAACACGCTATGGTTGAAGAATATCAAGTAGTAACTGATAACAACACTTGGAAACTTGTTGATTGTCCCCAAAATGTTAAACCCATAGGATGCAAATGGGTTTATAGAATTAAGTATAATCAAAAGGGAGAACTTGAAAAGTATAAAGCAGGACTTATTGCAAAAGGATTTGTGCAACAGGAAGGCATTAATTATGAGGAAACATTTGCTCCTACAACTAAATGGAACACCATCTGATTAACACTTGCATTGGTCGCTCAGAAAGGATGGAAAGTTCATCAAATGGATGTGAAAAGTGCTTTTCTCAATGGGGATTTACAGGAGGAAGTGTATATGACACAACTACCAGGTTTTGAAATTGAAGGACAAGAACATAAAGTTTTCAAAATTGATCAAGGATTTATATGAATTAAAACAAGCTCCCCGAGCTTGGTATGCAAAGATGGATGAATACCTTAAGAAAGTTGGTTTTCAATGAAGTGAATCTGATGATACTTTGTATGTGCGACAATAAGGAAAATATTTGGTAATTGTTGTTATGTATGTAGATGATTTGATCATTACTCGCAACCATGATGATGATATTTCACAGATGAAAAAGGAGTTACATGCAAGTTTTAAGATGACAGATTTGGGATTACTTCACTACTATCTTGGAGTTGAAGTCTTCCAACATCCACATCATATTTTCATTTCTTAGAGTAAGTATGTAGCATAGGTTCTTCAATGATTTGGCATGCAGGATTGCAAGCCCGTTCTTACCCCCATGGAGCAAAACTTGAAACTTTGAAAATTTGAAGGGTGGGAAAGGTGGACAGTACTACTTACAGATAGTTGATTGGCGACTTGATTTATTTGACAAATACTCGCCTTGATCTATCTTATGCAATCAATATTCTTGCACATTTTATGCAGGAACCACGAGATAACCACTGCAATGCAGCCAAAAGAGTTCATCGATATATCCAAGGAACAAAAGATTTTGGTCTTCTTTACACAAAGACTAAAAACTCTATACTTGGTGTATATTTCGATGCTGACTTTGCTGGAAGTAGTGATGATCAAGCATCAACATCAGGTTATTTAATGAACATGGGGTTAGTAGCAGTATCTTGAAGTTGTAAGAAACAAGCTACAACGGCTACTTCTTCAGCAAAAGCAAAGTACATTTCAGCATGGGAAGCAACATGTTAAATTGTTTGGTTGCGCAGAATTTTGCAGGACTTGGGTATTTCTCAGGCAAAAGCTACATCATTATTCATTGACAGCCAGTCAGCCATCAAACTTGCCAAGAACCCAGTTTTTCGTTCAAAGACAAAGCATGTGGACACCAAGTATCATTATTAGATCTCTCATTGCCAAAGATGTCCTCAAGCCAGTTTATTGTCCTTTCGAAGATCAGATCTTCGACATTTTCACAAAACCACTTGGCAGAATAAAATTTACTAAGTTCAAGGATGAACTTGGTATCTGTTGTAATGTATCTTTGGATCATAGGGGGGGGATGTTAGATGATACAAAAATAAAATATTATCATAGGTTATAAAGTTGGAATAAAATAATTATTAATTTAAGATATTAAATTAATACTTATTATTCTAGAATATTTAATTATTTAATGGAGACATTTAGGATTAGTATATTGTTGTAACAAGATATGACTCTCCAAATGTGTCGTATCTTAGGCTTATTTTAGGAGATTAGTTAGCTAGTTGCTTTGAATAGAATTTATTGTAAATGGACACTTGTTATTTAATAAGTGACCCATAATTAGAGGTAGTTTGGGTGTAAAATCTTGCAAAATCAAATATGTAATTAATTTTTTCTGACTAATAAAATTATGTGTCTCGGGAAACTTCTACCATTAATCTTGTTAATCATAATGATCCTATAAATAGAGGGAATTCTTTTACCCCCACTCTCAAAGATACGAAAAATAAGACTTTACATCCAGGTCTTAGGCAAGACTTTCTTGTTAATCATCATGATCCTATAAATAGAGGGAATTCTTTTACCCCCACTCTCAAAGATACGAAAATAAGACTTTACATCTAGGGCTTAGGAAAGACTTTCTTCACTGCTAAATTAAAGAGTTTATGCATGCACAAGATGAGAATATGATCTCCTATTTTAAATTTTTTAACTAGGTAGCCTTCAATTTTCTTATCTTTCCCACTAGCGAGCTACTTAACCAAAAAATCAATGTATTCTATAGAAAATTTATCATCCTCTATAAGGGCATCCAAAAAAGTTTCCATGCCCTTAAGTGATTAATACATGTTTTTAAGGTAAATATTCTAGTTTTTCAAGGGAATCAAGTGATCTTTTTAGTCTTTCAAACGAAAATTTTCCTCCAAGACTAACTAGTTTCAGACTTAGAGAGGTGCAGTAATTTCTCTTTCATTCTGCTTATATAATATCCTAATAGAATAATATCTTAGAATATTCTTACTAGGATAAATAGATCAAACGATGAGATTTATCTTCGAAGTAGTTAAACTCTTTCTTCATGTAATAATTTATCATATGAATGAGTGATAATCTTGTGGACATGTGGTATTAGTAAGTCATAGTCTTATATTGTAAGAAAGCTTATTTATAAGTTAAGAATATCCATGGTAAATTGGAGTGAACCACCCTAATATTGTTACATGTTTTTTTAAATGTATATATTATATATATTAATTTTTGATAGTTAAAAAACCTAGATCCATCTTAACTATGGGTCTACCAAGTTCGTTAGGGATCAAAATCTTTTTTCATCTTAAGATATTTGCATCTCAAGAGATTTGATCCCTCCAAGTGCTTAGTATATTTAGAGTTAAGATGGATACTAGTTGGTTTAATTCATCCCTTTAAATAGACTATATTCCACATGAATACTATGGGTTCTCATAAACATAGAGCTCAAAAACTACTAGTAGACCAAGTAAATTTTACCTTAACTACCCAACAAAAATTAATAATAATAGAAAAGAAATGTAGAAATTTTAGTATAAGGTTATTTTTATTTTTATTTCAAATTTACCTTGACTATCCAACAAAACTTGATAAAAAAATAACAACTTGGAATTTTTATTTTAAAAAATGGTTATTTTTATTTTATTTTATTTTGACAAAGTCAAAATATTTACACGAAAAGGCATTACAACGTCTCTTGCATACTCGAAAATAGAACTAGTAATAATGATAATAATAATTTAAAATAAAATTATAATTTAGTTAATTTTGTAATTTATTTTTTTAATAATATAAAATATATTATTAAATAAATAATTTTATGATTTATATAATTTATATGAATACATTAATTAATATAAATTTTCAAAACCTTTGATATATATATATATATATATATATATATATAATTTCTTTCGTACACAATTTGCACACATTATTGAAAAATAATAATAAAATATACATAAGTAAAATGTGTTTGTTTTTAATTTGTATTTTTAAGTCTGAGACATTTAAGCACTCAATATGGTTGGCTCAAATATTTTGAATAATTTCTAAGATATTCACTTGAGTTTATAAGAATTTAGTTATTTTATGTGGCTTGAGTTGTAATTATAAGATTAAAAAATCACAATAAATAATAAAATTAGAATTTTTCACGAGAGCTTAATTCAATGAATCTCTAACATAGCATGCCCATTCATGGCATACTAAAGAATATTTTTAATTTGATATAAAAAATATTTTACCCCTATTATATGCTTAATATGTTATGTCATTTTTTCCTCAATAAATATTCTTCAATATAAATACATAGAGTATGGTATTGCTCCCCGAATAAAGCCTCATAAAATTTTTTCGTCACATTTATTTTTTACACCACCATGTTTAATTCTAAGTTCAAAGAAAAAATGTGGTGTGAGAAAGACTTAGCGGCTAAAAGAAAATTAAGTTATTATAAGAAAGTCATCAACCCCACCCTAGAAGATCAAAAGTATCTCTCTATTTTAACTAGCTCAAAGAAGAAAACTAATACAGCAAAGATTAGAACGAATTCTCATGAGCTCCATAGTGAAACAGGTCGTTGGGCAGTTCCTAAAACGCCATGGACGGAAAGGATTTGCCATATATGTGAGAATAGGAACATCGAGGATGAAAACCACTTCCTCTTAGAATGCCCTGCGTATAACCACATTAGATCTCAGTTTCACAATCTTTGTTACAATACTGACCTTCCTAGCCTTTTACAATGTCAAAATTATAGTGAGCTCGGAGGCTTCTCTCCAAGCTTTTTGAGCATAGGAATAAAATCTTAAATCAAAATAGATAATTTGTTTCTTTAGGTCCGATAGACCATTATTTGGTCTCAGTGGACGTCATCAATCATCATCATCATAAAATGACTAAATAAAATTATCTATAAGAACTTTTTTTTTTTTTTTTTTTTTTTTAGAAAAATATATTAAACAATGGTTACTCATTAAAAAAAATTAAAAATAACTCTTTAAATAGCTTTTATCCAAATAGTTGAGATAACATCGTAATAATGATAAATATATATCCCACATGCACAGAAGGGAAACAAACATTAGATAACCAATCCCATATGCCAAGTGTGTTCTTGTCATAACCAATAGGTATGTTTAACACGATTTCTATGGTTATGGGGAAAATTCTTTATTAAATTTCCACTATGATCACCTCAATAGAAAATTTTCTATATTAAATATAAAGTTTGATGTCAAAGTCCTTGATATTGAGTTATTATTTTTTTATTGTTATATTATTTTTAGTAATCCAAAGTTATTAAGTAACAAAGAGTTATTATTTTTTTATTTTTATATTATTTTTAGTAATCCAAAGTTATTAAGTAACAAAGTGAAATACAGAGATATAATTGTCGTGGCGGAAAAAGTCGTTTGTGCGGACACAACTGACCTCCCTAGGAGTCTAAACTCTCTAGCGACAAACAAGACAAAATGGAGTGATCTTTCTCTAAATATACCTTTTAAAACATGAAAACTACAAGTGTTTAGGCTTACCTTATTCCAAAACGCTGTTGTTGTAGTCCGTCCTTGCCGATCCGGATGAGCTCCTCCTTCACATCAATTCCTGCAACCACAAACAATCAAACAATTACCAAGCACTTGCATTTCATATAATAAAACATATATTCAACATGCAGACCAAGGAACACATGAAATAACTCATTAACACAAGCTATTGAGAAAAATAAACCAGTTTGTATTAATAACGAAACAAAGAAACTCTTACAACCTGGCCTTGGTGTTGTGCAAGTTCCTCCCAGGGTCCATCAAGGGTTTTCCTCTACTTTGACAAAGCTCACCCACTTCCAAGTAGAATCAAGCAAAGACAATCTCTCCTCACAAGGTTCTAAATGGGAGTCCTAATTCCTGCAGCATTTACCCAAAGAAAATGTATAGCTTCAACCTCCCCTCCCTCTGGCTCAATGCCTTTATTTATAGTGCTGTAAAGAGGTTATTCAGGTCCACCATCAATGGGATAATCCCCCTCTTTGGGTGGGATAGTTCCCTTATTGATGGGATAAGTTCCTCCTTAATAGGGATACATGAACCAACTGGAGGCGCATCCATTTCATCAAACCGACCTCTAGAAAGTTCTAGAAGTAACCACAAGTAACTTTTTTAAGATGAAACTTGCGCATTTTGCCTTTTACAGAAGGACGCACCTGTCCCTTAACATACAGAGCGTCCAAGGACGCAGTCTTTGTGAACATTGTGAGCGTCCCCGCAGGTAAGGCTTGAGAGAACCTGCGACCCCAGAGATAAACATATTTTTTACAAAACTTTCTCTCTTCTTTGAGTTTGAGATGGATAGCATAGGCATAAGACTTGCCTAAGAGGGTAGCATGACTGTTGATTGAGCCATACTAACTGTAAATAGTCATGGTGACATTTTTTAGTGTAACAGATTGCCCCCTAAAGTGCGAAGCCTGGAATAGATTAGGGTTTTGTAATTCTAGGAAGGGTGAAGCGCTTTATCATTTCAAGGATTGTCTTGTGGATGACCTGGTTGGAACCTGCAATTTTCAACACAAAATACATGTATAAGATTATATCATCACTGAGGTAGGCATTCCCATACTCAGATTCAAAACTTTAACTAATGGACTAACTATTCTGATACAGGAATGATCTTGCAGTACATCATTTTTTATAGACTTTTGTAGACACAGTATGGACGCAGCCATCTGTTTATGATTAGTCTACATAGATAATGAATACAAAACTCCTCGCAGCCTGGATGGTAGAAACTAGATCCAGGGTCTTCACTTCTACTTCCCGAATTGGTACGATTCTAGCCATGTGATTAAATGATTTGATGTCGAACATGTTAGAAACCACTTGATTACCAGTCGATGATGTAAACTGTTAACAAGCGTGAGAGAGACCACCAGTAATGTCAATGGTTCTCAAAGTACCAAGCACAACCCGTGAAATGTGAATAGATGTTTTGATGTCGAACACTTCACGGAATCCTTTGATCGAAAGTCAATGATGTAAACTGACGTCAAAGGCGAGAAACCTGCCATTGATGCATGCAGACTTCAAGGTACTGTCGATTCCTAAGTCATCTTTCTAGATAATGTGTCGATGTCGATAGAAAGCGACCCGTTGCAGGCAAGCCCGCAACACGAAATCATTGTTCAAGTTGAAGAAATGTTGCTGTAAGGACTGACTCAGGGATGGTCAAATGGATGACAAGTATTTTGCAGATGAAAGTTTTGCTTGCAGACCTCTTGAACACATAACGACACGACAGATGGCTTGGTGACGAATAACTCAAAGTTAATCCCCGGAACCCGGTTAAAGACTTTCAAAGTGGTTTGATCAACTGTGAGGTAAAAGATTTCCCAACCCAGGTGAATGAAAAGTGTCGTGTTCAAGAGTGGTAATAAAGTTTCTTTTGAGACAAAAGGTAACAAACAGGTTCATGCTTCTCTCTTTTCCCCCACCATTTCTGGCAAGTACCTCTTTATTTTTAACAAGCTTGAGGAGGATAACATATGCTTGATTATAAGCTCATCCTTCGGACGAGTCCAACCTAGTTTAAATTCGAACCCTAGGAAGGAGTGGTTCGTTCCTGTTTGTAATTGAACAGGTCCTCTACTGTAAAAGTTTAACGAGCCCAGTATAGGAGAAACTCGGCGTTTTTCAATTTTAGAGAGTCTGAAAAAACAAAAGGAGACTCCACGTTGAACTTTTTCGTATATTTGTGTCCCTCAAGCCCGAAAAAGTATAAAATAATACCTGGGGGAACCGCTTGATCTTGCGACCAAGGAGTACTTTCATAATAGTGTCGTTGACCTGAAAAGTAAAAAGCGATCAAGGACACGTCGTTTTATTTCCTTATCGAGTTTGAAACGACAAAAACCCGGCAATCTTTTCCTGATTTTGCGGTCAGAAAAGAGCTAAAAGGGGACCGTCTTTTAATTCCGTTTTAACGAGTGTAAAAGAAACGCTCGGCGATCTTTTCATGTTTTAGGAGTCAGAAAAGGGCTTAAAAGATGACTCTGATATTTTGTTTGTGAAAAAATGACAATTTCCCTCGAAATCCCTTTGTCCTGCACAAAAGCAACACATTACTCATACCTGTTTAAAATAGGCAAAAATACATCGAAAAATATCTTTTCATGGTAAAAAATGAACTAATTCACCCAAAAAACCTATAAAAAGACCTTTTACCATGTCATTTTTACCGTTTGACTGTTGAGGTTGAAAAAGGAGCTTTTGACAAGAAACTTCCCGTGGTTGCTGCGGAAAATCCGACCGTCGGAATCGAACGCCGTCTTATCCAGGTATTTTACACATCCTACTCTGCATTTCTATCCGTTTAGAATTAATTTTTAGGTCTTAGTTTCATTTTTTGGGGGGGTTTTGGTTTTGGAATGCGCCTCTCGGCGGACGCGGGTGCCCTTCGGGTGACCCGCGTCCCCCGACTTTTTCCTACACAGGAAAATGGTCGGAAGACGCAGCCCGCCTTCAGGGCATCCGCGTCCGGGCGCCCTGTGCTGTAAAGTCGGGGTGCGTCTTCCGTGAAACGCGCATTTCAAAACCCCAACCCCCTCAAAAAACTATCTAAAAATTCCCAAATCAATTTCTAATGACTATTTCTGATGTGCAGGGTATTAACCATGTTAGATTGGAGAGAAAGAGAGCATGTAGAGGATGATGAAGCTGCAATAAATCATCAACCTTCCCTGGATGCCCTAAGAGCATGCGGATTATACAAATATTGGACCATACCGGGCATGAGGGGCCAGGTAAGATTCTTGGAATGGCTGGTTGAGCGATGGAACGTTCAAGAACAATGCTTTTACATAGGAGGGCACCAGCTCGAGATAGAGCCCTCGGATGTATACTTTCTCACTGGCTTGCCGAACAGAGGTGAGCAACTCAGTCTTGCGGGGACTAGGCCGGGTGGCCAATCCCTTGATAGTCTCCGCGATGAGTGGTGCACACCTGGGGCTCGCCATTCGAAAGGCATAGAGATAAAACACATCACTCTGCCTGAACTCAAAGTCATAGCGTTCACGGTTACCAGAATTTGCGGCGCGGCCGCTTTACACATTGCTTCCGGATCCCAAATGCGGATGGCAATTGACTGTTACCAAGGCACCATTTTCAACTGGTGTGAAGCTGTGTCGGCTCATATGAAGAGCCAACTGACCAAGGCAAAGAACGGACGACTAAAGACTTTTGGATATGGGCCTCTAGTCGTGAGCTTTGCCTTGGAGAGAGTTCCAATGCTGATCCCTCAGCAACTCACTGTTGATATCTTGGGTCCTCGGGAGCCAAAGCTGATACGATGGGTTGCGGTGATGGCCCGGCATCCTGACGAGGGTGCGACAGTGGTTCGATTCTCAGATAGTTACTTTCGCTGGTTAGAGGACCAGGTTTTTTCGATACAGGACTTTCCGTATGCCGGAGTGGATTTTAGAGGTGATCCGGACATGGTTCTTCCACCGGGAGAACAATGGGATGACAGAGGTACTTTTATTTTCACAAGTTTTCTAATTATGTATTTTTTTATTTTTTATATATATCGTCTCAAAACTAACAGTAAAACTTTCAAAATGCAGATGTTGGTCCACAGCGTCCAGCCAACCTCCGGCCTTTTGATAGACTACATCCAGCTGCACCGGTACCGGCCCCACAGGACGCGGCTGCAGAAGTACTAGCTGAGTTGGAGCATGATCTAGAGCGTCTCACGGCAGATATACCTGAGACTACTATGGACGACATTCCTATCAGGCTTCAGCGCTTCGTAGTCGTGGTCCCTGGACCGTTTAGGAGATTTTTGCGTAAGGTAGCCCGCGCAGTGGTGTCATACAGAGAGCACCACCAGTGATTGACTAGTCACTTTTGTAGTCACATGTGACATTTTGACTTTTTGTACTATCATTTTGCCGATCATAAGGTGTTTTCAACCTATGATCGAAGACGATGTATATATTTTTTGACACACTTCTATCTATATATATCACTATTACCGGCTTATCTGTTTAACATATGTGATGAAATGTTTTTTAAATTTACTTGCATGATTATCGTAAATGTCTGTCCAACATTCGAGAAGCAATTGCATCTGCTAATGTATTCAAAGACCTTGGAATATGTTGATATTCAATGTAATCAAATTCACGTTCCAAGAGACGCACTCTCAAAAACAACCTTAATAACACAGGATTCCTAATGGCATAAACTCTATTAAGCTGTAATACAACAAGTTCAGAATCTAACCTCACTATCAAACGTCGAATTCCAAATGAAATAGATTCGGATAATAATTCAATCACTGCACTGTATTCTGCAATGTTGTTCGTTGTTTGACCGAGGCTTACCCCATGCATAGAAACTAACTCATCAGAGGGCGAATAGATAACCCAAGCTGCGGAAGAGATATTCCGTGTACTACGACAAGCACCATCAGCAAATCCAATGTATGTTTGGAGAGGCGTCGACATCTGCAATATCAAGAGTAAAACCAAGATAAGCCAGAATAACGACGAAAAACCACACTCTCTAAGCTAAGCACACTGACTAAACTAACACACTTGCTAGCTAGAAAGAAAATCTAACCTATCTAAAAATTTCTCCATACCCATCATTTAAGCATAATACCTCTTTAGGTAAAGTCCATTTCTGGGTTTACCCAAAGAGTCCCCATCAAAGTCAACTAGCTCATAAGCCCCTTTTGCTAGCTTTCGCTTTACAATGTAGGGCCCATGCCACATGGGAACGAATTTTCCAGCACCTAGCTTATCGTTAGCTTGATCATATAATAGTACTAGGTCTCCTTCCGAAAAACTTCGAGGGGTTACATTTCTATCATACTGAGCTTTCATTCGTTTCGCGTGAGTCTCGATTGCCAATGTAGCGTCACGTCGAGTCTCATCTAATTTAGCCAAGTACAATAAACGTTTCTCCTCTTCGGAAGTAGCTGGAAGTAATTCGACAGCCATTTGAAGTGATGGGATTTCGCATTCAATGGGTAACACAGCTTCTAAGCCATAAACTAGCTGGAAAGGAGTGAACCCTGTTGAATTTTTCACTGAGGTTCGGTATGCCCATAGCGCTGAAAATAACATGTTGTGCCAATTCGACCGATGAACACCAATGGTTCGTCGGATCATGATAACTAGAACTTTGTTGATAGACTCAACCAAACCGTTGGCTTGCGGATAATAAGGAGTAGAGCTATCGTGGCGCAAACCAAGCTGGCTTGTAAGCTCAGTCATCATGACGTTTCGAAAATGGCTCCCATGGTCAGTAATGATTGCTTGTGGGACACCAAACCTAGTTATGATATGATTGAATACGAAAACTGCAGCTGTTTTGCCGCTTGCGTCGAATGTAGGCATCGCCTCGGCCCACTTAGTAAAATAATCAACCGCAAGGATGATATACGCATGCCCCCCGGCCGAGTGAGGGTTACAAGTAATAAAGTCGATACCCCATTTGGCGAATGGACCAACGGCAATTATAGGGTGGAGAGGAGCAGGTGGAGCGCGCATCTTGCGATCAAACACTTGACAGTTGTGGCACTTCCTGACTGCAATGATACAATCCTTAAACATAGACGGCCAGAAATAGCCAGCGCGCAACACCTTCTGAGCTGTGGCATACCCAGACATATGACCGCCACATGCTCCAGAGTGACAATCATTCAAAACCCTCTCAGCCTCTTCGTGAGTTAAACAACGTCGAAAAACTAAGTCTGCCCCCCGGCGATAAAGTGTATCTCCAATAATTTTGTATGGCTGGGATTGAAACCGAATTTTTCGACGTTCCGCTTTGGAAGTTTCAGGCCAAAAGGTTTGGGTTTGGAGATAGATGATTATATCCCCGTACCACGGATCTACAGTACTGATAAGAAACAAAGATTCGTCCGCAATGGACTCTTCTGCCACAGTCTCTGTGTCAGCACTCGGGAAATCACACATCAATTCCGCGAAAACTAAGGATTTCTTAGACTTGGACTTCTCGAATTCCAAGTCGAACTCTTGCAGGATAACGATCCATTTAGAGTACTTGCCCCCCAGCAATTGTTTTGTCAAAATGTAAATCATAGGGTTGCAATCCGAAATAACTGTAGTTTTACGGAGAAGAATGTAGTGACGAAAACGCTGGACAGCTTGAACGGCTGCCAGGGCCAATTTCTCCACATGCGAATATTTTAGCTCAGTGGGATTCAAGGTCCTACTAAGATAATATATCACATGCTCCGCTCCGAATTCATCTTCTTGAACTAACACCATTCCTATGGTGGAATGCGAAGCTGCGAGGTATAAGAAGTAGTCCTGGTTGTAGTTGGGAGGATGCAACAACGGTGCATGGGTCAATGCGTGTTTAAGTGCATCAAAAGATTGTTGGGCAATCTCGTCCCAAAAGAATTGTGCGTTCTGTTTCAACAACTGTGTAAAACCTTTAGTGACCTCGGCGTAGTTTGGGATGAATCGGCGTAAAAAGTTCGCTTTCCCTTGCAAACTTTGGAGTTGGCGCAAACTCGAAGGAGGAGGCAATTTGATGATAGCCTCGACTTTCGAGGGATCGACGCGAATGCCGGCTTTTGAAACAACAAATCCCAGCAATCGACCTGTTTCTATACAGAAAACACACTTGTGGGGATTCAACCGAATTCGATAATGCCTACACCTCATAAAGATTGCTCGTAGGTGGACAAGGTGATCAGCTCGATGTAAAGAATGAGCAGGCAAATCATCGAGATAGGGTTGCACAATGTGCTTGATGTCATGAAATGCATAAGACATCGCCCGTTGAAAAGTAGCCCCGGCATTCTTAAGCCCAAAAGGTAATTTGCAATAAGCAAATGTCCCCCATGGACAAATGAATGCCGTTTTTGGTTGGTCGGCAGGTAGAATATTGATTTGATTATAGCCCGAGAAACCATCCATGAAGGAAAACATTTCACTTCCGGCACAATCATCAATAATTTGATCGATATAAGGCGTAGGATAGTTGTCTTTTGGACAAGCTCGATTTATATCCCTATAGTCGATACAGATTCTTATTGTTCCTTGTTTCTTATTGACCGGAACAATATTCGATACCCAATCCGTTAACGGGATCGGATAAATGAAACCTGCTTTCAACAGCTTTTCGACTTCTGCTTTAATCGCAGCCGCTTTTCGAGGGTGAATTTGACGCAACCGTTGCCGGACGGGTTTAGCATCCGGGTAGGTCTTTATTTCATGAACAACAATGGCAGGATCAATTCCCGGCATTTCCTCGTAAGACCAGGCAAACACGTCGCGGAATTCTTGGAATAGGGCCTTGTAAGTTTGGATTTCATCTTCTGTACAAGCGGCACCTATATGAATGTTTTCCTCGATTCCGGGCTTCACTGAAATATCAATGGGAATAGTACGAGAAATATTCCCCAAATTCAACTCTGAATCAGAATGTTTCGTTGGATCCTGAGCGTCTTTGACATATTCAGCGGTAAAGATAGATGAAAAATCATTTTCAAATGCATCATCCTTAGGTAAAAACGAAGATCTGTGATGGAGATCCTCCCATGGTAGATCGTCTACACTTAGGATTTCGCGAAGTTGTTCGTCAGATGACACGACTTCGGGAAACGTTATCCGTTCTAAGGGTGAGGTGAAAAGTGACTCTTCACTGACCACATTCATTTGGTCGACTTCGGTTGAATGAAAGTCGGTAAAAGACATGAGAGCTTCATAAGCAATTTCATACGGACTCAAAGGCATAGCATTACCGAGTGAGTCTATCTCAGAGTCAGATGGGACGAACCAAGGATCATCATAAATAATGTTTTCTGATGTAATCATATGAATTGTTGCAAACGAAGGATCTGCGCTGAGTGGAGGGAGAGGAAAAGTTCCCAGTAAACCGGAATCCTTAACTAAACCTACACCAACGTCCCTATAAGGGATTGTCGTCTTACCGACATGCTGGATACTCTCTGAAGAGGCTGGGTCGGATGAAAAGTATGTCAGCTGATCAATAGTCACGATCTTACCGTTGTGTGGAAACTTAATTACTCTGAAGACCGATGAAACGACCGCTGTCATAGCATATGACCAACTTCGACCCAAAAGAAGGTTGTAGTCTAGAGGGGCATCAACCACTTCCACATCCAGACTAACGGTTTTACCTTCAACCCCTATAGGCAATTCTTGTAGAATACCAAACGGACGGAACCCACGGCCATCAAAGGCCTTAAGGATGGTGGGGGATTGGTTCAACGAAGGAGAACCAAGCGATCTCCAACATTGAATCGACATAATACACGTAGAAGCTCCCTCATCAATCACAGTCCGATGAATAGGCCTGTTTTTGACTATCACTGGAATTTGGAAAGCCATTTGATGGGGGAGACGTGGCGTACTATTTTCTAGATCAAAGATCATTAGGTTCGGGTCCTGAACATCGACAGCTCCGATAGCCGACAAAAGTAATTTCCGTTGTGCTGGGCATGATTGCAGCACTTCGAGTGCCGACATTGCTGAAGGTGAAACAGCTAAGTCCTCAACAATGTTGTAATTCTGGGCTGCTCTCGCATGTGGATTGAAAGCAGACCTTCGAAGTACACCCTTGGCGGGCGGCTTAATCACTAAGTCTGGGTTAGGTTTTTCGATCTGTAGTGGATCGGAACCAGGAGCTGAGGTTGATGGGTTAGAGTGAGAAGATTCTGCTTCCTTACCATCAACAGGAGCCTTACTACCATAATCTTGCGATCGAGTCGCAATCCTCACATGAGACATCATCAAAATGGGTTCTTCACTGGCATTCGAAGAAGAACCTATCATCTTATTCTCCTGCTCCGGAAATGGATTCTTTAACACAGCAGGAGTGGGAGAACCTTTGACTATTTTCACAACCTCGGCCCGATGAGGGCAATCTCTCGTAAAATGATCCTCTTCACAAATAAGACAAGGATATCGAGGTTTGCGTTTTTCGTCATTGGTTTCCGACTTTTCAGTTTTCTCCTTTGGAGCCTTGTCTGCTTTAGCCTTCTTCTTTCCTTTCTTCTTTCCACCATTTTTTGATTTGGCCGTAGATGACTCTACAGCGTGAATGTCGGCGGTGAGTTCAGGAGAAGACTCTCCTGTCGGAGAATCAGGCAAAGTGATAATTGGAGTAGTTGAAGCCTTGGAAGACTTCTTCTTGCTCTTCGTAGTCACGATACCAATCATACCATCAGCGGCATGAGATCCCGAAGGAGCAGCAGCGATTTGATTCGACTTTGGAAGATCCGGAATCTTCTCGTGTAACGTACCCGACTGAGTGTAAACTAAGTCAAGGTATTGTGCCTGAGCAATGACTTGCTCCTCAGTAACTACTCCAGCCTTAGCTACATCTTCAGTAATCTTCGGTAATAATGATTTGACAAACCATTCAGCTAAGATTTGGTCCGGGATAAAAACTTTCACTAATCTCCTTCGACGTCTCCACTCATGAATGTGATCAGAAATATACGTGGACGTCGATTGTTTTAGTGAAGTTAATAACTCCGTGCCGTTATCGTATCTGACCGGCAACTGAAAGTGAGTTAAGAACGAGGTAGCTAACTGGCTAAAGTTGTAAAAAGAGGCCCGTGGTAACTCAATGTACCACTTGGCTGCGAGACCAATGAGTGTACGCTGGAAAAGACGTAAGCGGATGGAATCATCTGAGATAGAATTCGAAGCACACCAGAGGTGGTAAGTCATCACATGATTGGACGGATCCTCTCCAGACTTACCTTCGAACTTGGGTATATCACTGGGCAACTTATTTGGCATTGGCGGCCAGAACTGAAGATATTGAATTGGATCGTTCGTTAGGCGCGTCAAGTCGGGTAAATCCAAAGTTGCGATAAACGGTAACTGCCGGTTAGGATCTCTAAAACTCTGGGTCACAATACCAGCCCCAGGAGGAGGATATCCAGGATAACTAGGAACAGGAGTCGCATTTGGGATATTATATCCTCCTGGAAAACCAGGATTAACCGGACCGTACTGGGGTTGTTGAGGTTGTTGATAAGTGTACCCAGGATACGGTTGATACTGGTAAACCGGTTGTTGGACAGCTTGTCCATGTTGGTACTGTCCCTGGTACGGAGGTTGAACAAATTGAGGTTGAGTAGTGACAACCGTACTTATACCAGGCTGACCTACAGGCATCTGGACCATGGTTTGAATCGTAGATCCAGACAACGGTAAAGATGTCTGAGGTGTGGTAACAGGGACAGTAGAAACTGGAGCCGTCGATACTCCAGAAGTAAGTATGGTAGATGTAGCGGTAGTTGCAGCAGCCGTTTGAGATGGAGTACTAGGTGCAATTGACGGCTGAGTAACTACCGAAGCTACAGAAGTTTGAACATTTGGCTGGACAGGTTGCGGTTGCTGGGTTGGACCAGAAACTACGGGTTGTCCAGCTTGAGGAACCATCTGTACACTTGGCTGCAACACCTGTTGACCCTGTGATGGATCCCACACTAAAATTCCAGGGTATTGACCCGTAACAGGTTGAGGATACTGAGATCCATAACCAGATTGAGGGTAGGATTGATAATTGTAAGGTGCAGTTCCCATACTTGGAACATATGACTGACCTTGAGGCGGTTGATAACCTTGACTTGAGTATTGACCTTGAGGTTGATAACCTTGAGGTAAATACTGATACTGGGGTTGACCTTGACCTTGAGGTTGGTACCCTTGAGGTGGATAACCTTGGGGTTGATACCCTTGAGGTTGCCATCCTTGGGGTTGCCATCCTTGAGGTTGATATTGATACTGAGGTTGACCTTGGGGTACATATTGAGGCTGAGGTTGACCTTGAGGCACGTATTGCACCATAGGTACATACTGACTTTGAGGTTGCCCCCCAGACACGATTTGTGTACCTTGAGGTTGCCCCCCAGGCGTTAACTGCGGTTGCCCCCCAGGCGGTAATTGGCCACCTTGAGGTTGGGAAACGGGAACTGAACCTGACATCATGTAAATGTCTCCTACACCCAATGGTATATTACCACTGTTTCCAGCAAATAACCCATGATCAACGGGTTGAGGAGATGCCCCCGCAAAGGTACCAGAAAGTGACTGATACCCAGTGGGAACAGAAGGACCGCCGTGTAAAAAAGATTCAGGACTTTGAGTAAACACGGACGACTGACCAGACATATTTACAGGAGTATAAATACCTCCAGGTGGAAAAGGAGTACGAGGTGTAGAAAAACCTACTGAGTTGTCTAAAAAATTGGTTAACGCAAGGTACCAAGAAGTACTTCTAGGAGGACTGTAAAAGATGGATTCACGCTCCCTTAGATCAATAGTAAGTTGACCTTCAAGGTGAGAGACACCTATATCTTCTTCTGGAGCAAGTTCTTCTATAGCAATCAAACCAGAAGGTAGATTTTCGGTGATAATTCTTTCTATTCTTGGTGAATCTGGAACACTAGAAGTTGGAGTAACAGGTTCGGAAATTTCAGGTTCTTCGCCTGTTTCACTGGCAGATGAAAAACTACCAGCAAGCTCGGAAACTGTAACAGTTTCGGGATTGTAACCTGTTTCTAAACTTTGGTAATCTGGATGGACTACCAAGGAAGATTCTCCTTCTTCAGGTGAACCTACTCTACTGTCACTAGGAGGAGTTACAAGGACCTTTAACCCTTCGTACTGACCCGGAATGTCTTCAGGAGATTCACCCCGCGATTTACGGAGTTTTCTTAACAAATCTATTCCGGTAACAATCTCAGGAGACTTGCCCCGAAGTCTACGGGACTGTCTCGGTAATTCCGCCACAATTAAAGATTTTTAACTACAACACACGAAAACAAAGTAAAAATTTCAAATCAAACCACCTAAAGTCTTCTAAAGAAGCAAACAAATTTGAAGCACACGCCTAAATAATCTAGAGCATCAAACCAAACACAAACAGTAGTCTTCCGGACCAAAAGCGCTAGTTGGTGATTAGGCCCAACCTCGCAGGATTCAGTACAGAAATGGCGGGTGGAACAGTTACCCCGGCAACCTGCTTAATGAATAGACCGGCACAAGTTCCTCCACTTTAACCGTCTCGAAGTGAAGTGAACCTCCCGGAAAATCCAAGTGAGTATAACCGACGTCTGCTCCAGGTACAGTGGGACCTTCCCTCCACCGTCACCTCGGTAGAACCCTAAAGATTATGGTCACTAAGTTACCAATCACAACAATTACACCTGGGGGAACAGTCTAAACTCCGACAGCACGCAAGGGCAGAGTAACAAGCTCAATCCCCTTACCGGCTCCTTGACGATAATCCAAGGTTTACCGATAAGTGACCCCTGGCTCCTCGACAATGGTTAATCCGAGGTTTACCGTTTGTAATACGTACTGTCTGGCGTCGTTCCCAACGAGGGGGGAATGATCCCCTCACTGGTTCGGACACGAGCTCGTGCTTCTCCTTTAAGAGGAGCTTTCCCAGAGTGCAACTGAAACAATTGGATTTAATCTACTCAAGATAAACTATCTGTTTGGTTTTGTAGTCTTGGAGAGTTAAGTACTCACCTACTCCAAGACCCTAGCCTAAGCTATGTCGGTGTTTCAGAGCCCTAGAAAAATAAAAATTACTAGATTGATTTTAATTTAAGCGTTACTTTTAAGGTTGTTTCTTAAGTCAAAAGGTGATGGAAGTGAAACCAGTGGTGTGTTGACTCGACTCGAAACCACTACAAAATGCACCTAGGATGATTTACCCACTACTTTACTTTTTCGATGAATTGCTTAACTAAAAGTTGAGAGAATGCAATCTTTATAAAAGCAACTTCTTAATTGAAGACAATCAAAGAAACAATTCGTTTGTCTTTTCCAAGCATAAAAACATGACCGCTCTTTACTTGCACGAAAAAACTCTTTTTCTCTTTCAAAAACAAAAAGCTACTTGAAACAAGACTTTTAAAGAAGATGTTTTTGTATTTTTCTTTTAATAAAGCAAATAAATCTAAGGTAACAAAAATCAATCTTTAACAACTATTAAAATCTACGAAAATTCACTCATAAGCAAACTAAAAGGTAAAATTACTCTAAGAAATCTTAACGAGGCCAAAACCAACAATGATTATTCTAAGGTGTTTTACTTGATCACAATCAAATCAAGGACTAGCTTATTGCAGAACCAAAAACTAGCCAAAACAAAACTCTAATCTTTTTGTTCTTTTGTAAAATGGAAATCAACACTTTATAAACAAGTAATTCGAAATTTGACCCAAAACAACTTAAATGGTAAGCTGCTCACACAAGGAGACTTTACGACAGGCCCGACTTCTAAGAAGGCTGACAAACCAGAGAGATCTAAGGCTGGACAACTTTCTACCGTCAAAGTCACTACAGGACCTATGCAAAAATCAAACCCTAGGCCTAAACTTCGTTGAAATCCACTAAAACACTCAAAGCTCACAAAACAAGTTCAGGTGAAAATTTTTGACAGGGTACTAAAGGATCTGGGCAGAAAACACTAAGAAAAATCAAAATCTAAAAGCAATTAAAGCAAAAAATGGAATTTTCCTAAATTTTACAGGAAGACGCAGGCAACCCGTTAGAACAGGCGCGGGCCCGCTCTGTGCAAATGACAACAGCGCGTCCAAAGACGCACTGTGCAGTACTCAGAGGGTGCGTCCTTCTGGAAAAGTTAAGAAAAACCAAATCTAACTAAATCTAAAGCTAAGCCACCCAAATACTAATTCTCACAGTCAAAAACCAGAAAATAAAAATGATTTTCTCAGAGCAAAGTTCACACAAAGGAAAAGACTTTCTCATTAATGGATTCCCCAGCGGAGTCGCCAATTTGTCGTGGCGGAAAAAGTCGTTTGTGCGGACACAACTGACCTCCCTAGGAGTCTAAACTCTCTAGCGACAAACAAGACAAAATGGAGTGATCTTTCTCTAAATATACCTTTTAAAACATGAAAACTACAAGTGTTTAGGCTTACCTTATTCCAAAACGCTGTTGTTGTAGTCCGTCCTTGCCGATCCGGATGAGCTCCTCCTTCACATCAATTCCTGCAACCACAAACAATCAAACAATTACCAAGAACTTGCATTTCATATAATAAAACATATATTCAACATGCAGACCAAAGAACACATGAAATAACTCATTAACACAAGCTATTGAGAAAAATAAACCAGTTTGTATTAATAACGAAACAAAGAAACTCTTACAACCTGGCCTTGGTGTTGTGCAAGTTCCTCCCAGGGTCCATCAAGGGTTTTCCTCTACTTTGACAAAGCTCACCCACTTCCAAGTAGAATCAAGCAAAGACAATCTCTCCTCACAAGGTTCTAAATGGGAGTCCTAATTCCTGCAGCATTTACCCAAAGAAAATGTATAGCTTCAACCTCCCCTCCCTCTGGCTCAATGCCTTTATTTATAGTGCTGTAAAGAGGTTATTCAGGTCCACCATCAATGGGATAATCCCCCTCTTTGGGTGGGATAGTTCCCTTATTGATGGGATAAGTTCCTCCTTAATAGGGATACATGAACCAACTGGAGGCGCATCCATTTCATCAAACCGACCTCTAGAAAGTTCTAGAAGTAACCACAAGTAACTTTTTTAAGATGAAACTTGCGCATTTTGCCTTTTACAGAAGGACGCACCTGTCCCTTAACATACAGAGCGTCCAAGGACGCAGTCTTTGTGAACATTGTGAGCGTCCCCGCAGGTAAGGCTTGAGAGAACCTGCGACCCCAGAGATAAACACATTTTTTACAAAACTTTCTCTCTTCTTTGAGTTTGAGATGGATAGCAGAGGCATAAGACTTGCCTAAGAGGGTAGCATGACTGTTGATTGAGCCATACTAACTGTAAATAGTCATGGTGACATTTTTTAGTGTAACAATAATATAGAGATATAATGAAACATAATTTGAATTAATAAATAGTAATTACTAAAAAAAAATTTACATACAGAAAAAAGAAGTAAATTAGCTTGAGTTATTGTAGCTTATTTATGTGAAAAGAAGTGATGGCTATATGTTTTTTGAATTGTGTTACAATGAATTTGAGGCTTTCTTATCATTAAGAAACAATGAAAAATCCTAATCATCTAAAAATCTAACCCTAGGAGATGAAGCGCTGAAAGTTTGTGGGCCAGATTCGGGTTAGTTGGAACATCAAATTTTCATGGTCGTAGCTTTGGCAGTATCTTGTTATAAATATCTATCAATGAAAACAAATTTTGATTACAAATGGGGTTTGTTGTCTTATTGTTTACGGGTTTTTGAAAAAAAAATGTCTCTAAATGGTTCTCGGAAGTTTAGGACCCGAAAATTTATCAAAAATAAAAGATTGTCAAAATAAGAAATTGTGTAGGAAATTACGAAACTGAAATGAAACAATATTAGGAGTTCAAGTGGAATAGGTGGATGGTCACCAATATCCACTTACATCATTCCTCCCTCCTTAGAAGTAAGGGTCACCATTATGTTGAGTGCCTCCATAAGATGGAGAAACTTTTACTAAATTTGGTCCATGATGATCCACTTTTTTTAATACAAGAGCTACTGGGATTTGAAACCATTTTTAACTAAATTCTAAGAAAATTAAACCAGGAAATAGGTCAGAAAAATCTCCATAGCTTATAACAAAGAAACTTCCAGAACTTATAACAAATAAAATACTGCTTGATATTGGTTTTCCCGGCCTGAAAAGGCAAATTGTATTTTCTGATATGATTTCAGGATCCACTAACAATACCACTGATGCTGTTTTGACATGGATCAATTTCTTGCAGGTGGTAGCAGAAATTATTGGGACATTTTTCCTGATATTTATAGGGTGTGGATCAGCGATTATCGATAAAAAAACTAATGGCTCCCTAACTCATCTTGGTGTGTCCATTGTATGGGGACTGGCTGTGATGATCATAATTTACTCCATAGGTCATATTTCTGGAGGTCAGTTGAATCCTGCAGTAACCCTAGTCTTTGCAGCAGTTCGGAGATTTCCCTGGAATGAGGTATGTATTCAGTATTTCTCCAAAATTAAGTGACATTCAAGCCAATTGAAGAATCAGATATGTACGCAGTAATTCTCCAAAATTAAATGACAATCAAGCCAAATGAATTAGAAGGATTGGATGGATATTACATTGTAGATTTCAGAATATTCCCATAAATATCAGGAAAGAGATCATTTGCAATTGTATGACAAGAAGGTTAGTAAAATGTAAGAAATATAGTTATGAAGATTGACAGCTGCTGGACTTTTATTGCTTGGCTTGAAGTCAAAGGTTCCAGCATACATAGGAGCTCAACTTTTTGCAGCAATCACTGCTGCATTTGTCCTCCGTTTGATGTTTGGAGATGTGTCACATATTGCAGCAACTGTCTATGTCTATGGAATCCCCCAATTTTTATAATTACTGATTATAAATAGCAGATAGAATATGTTGAATTTATGTGGACGGTAGATTGTAGGAATATTTCAAAATTAAAAATGGAGTTGTCAAAATTGATTTCTCTCATGACTATCAAATTTTAAGAATATCTTATAGCATCTTCTACCATCAATTTTAAGAATATCTCAGAATCTACAATCAACTATGGAAAAGACAGAAACAAATAATTGACCGTTGAATATTCAATAATGCAGATAGGGGAACTGGCGGGAATGGCAATTGGCACCACCATTGTCATGAATGCGGCCATATCAGGGTATTGACTTTAAATTCTTTATGAGATTTTGTGGGACTAAAACACTTTAAGAAATCAAGCACAGATTACCAGTTACCATGTTTTATTTCCCATTTGGCAGCCCAATTTCAGGAGCTTCGATGAATCCTGCAAGGACCATAGGTTCTGCGGTGCCTGGCAACAAATATACAAGCATTTGGATATACATGGTTGCACCTCCTCTGGGTTCATATTAGGTGCAATATCTTACAACATGATTCGCCTGACTGATAAGCCTGTGCGAGAGATTACCAAGAGTGGCTCCAAGAGATTACTGATAAGCCAGCGCTCGAGTGGATCCGGATCAATATAGAACCCCACAAACTAAGGAGCAGAAATCTCCAATGCTGATCTTCAGATGTGCAGTCACGTTTGAGACTAGCTTGGAGTAAACGATTTGCAATATTTTAGATACTTAAACCTTCGTGTTTGAAATGTTGTTTGTACAGTCATT
Organism: Pinus tabuliformis; assembly: GCA_031772625.1. Taxonomy (NCBI): domain Eukaryota; kingdom Viridiplantae; phylum Streptophyta; class Pinopsida; order Pinales; family Pinaceae; genus Pinus; species Pinus tabuliformis. Next base: position 1,012,254,768 of record CM062804.1, read on the forward strand.
TTTTCAGAGGAGCACAGTTGACAAGAATTTTCTGTGTCGCATGTAATCTGTCTGAGGAGATTAGTAGGTATTGTCGTGGGGTATTAATAGTGAGGCAGGCATGTAAAATTACCCAAAACATCCGAGGATGTGATAGTCGTAGTTTCTTCCGTAGTCGCAGTTTCTTCCAATTCAACGGAGACATAGAATCCAACTTTATGTTGCAGATGTAATCATGTACTTTGTATATACTTTGATTTTCTGGAGGGCACCTTTTGATTTTTATATCTTTTGGACATTCATGAACAGCTTGACCTATTTACATTTTAATTTACCCTTTAATTTGAGAGGTCGTTCATGTCGGAGATCTGAGGGGTCAGATTTGAAAGGGTTGTGGGAGCATAAGAGGTATCAAATTCGAAGGAAAGAGGGAAAAAAAAATTAAGTTTTAATTTTATTTTATGATTTTGATTTTTTTATATATTATAATAGATTTATAAATATTAAAAAAAGTTATATTAAATTATAAATATATTTAAATTTAGTATATGTAAATAGTATTTATTTACTAATACTATAATTTGTATAGAAATTATCTAAAGAAAATTTATACAAAATATTCTTTTTGTTGACTTGATTTACATAGGATTTGAATTTTGAATCAGATAGTTTATATAGTACATCATAACAGGACAATTGTGAATTGAGTTATTCCTTGGGGAACTAGAGTAAGTACACTCTAGATATGAATTACTTGGAGTGATTTCAATTAGAGTATTTATTTATATTATTTAAAGGAATTATTATATGGAAGGGAATCAATAGGACTATTTATTTCTTTATTTGATAGACCTCATTCCTCATTCCTCAAATACAATTAAATTGTTCTTCAATTGGTTTAGTCATTGCACCCAAATGTACATTCTACTTCTGCATCTCTCCTCAAATATAATTAAATTGTTCTTCCATTGGTTTACTCATTGCGCCAAGAGGTGCATTCTACATCTACATCTCTCCATGCATTCTAATGTCCCTTCCTCAAAAAACAATAAAATTATTTTTTATTACACTTCCTCAAAAAATAATAAAAATATTTTTTACTAATGTCTCTCCAAACGTTAGCTTGAATCTTAAATTATATATAGCTTTTTAATCATATTAATGGACTAAGATTAATTATTAAAAGATAACTATGTATTATTATATATAATTTGAATGAATCATAAATTCACCTTTAACAAAAAGTTTTAGCACATTAAAATCCCAAATCCAGGAAATTATTAAACATCTTTACTCAGATTTACTAAAGCCAATATCATATCTTAAATAAAATGGAAAAGGTTAATTCAACACAAAAAAATCTTATAATATTTCTTTTAACTAAATATTTGTAAAATGAATCTTTAAATAGAAAAACCATTTCCTATGGATATATTGAAGTCTTTAAAGACATAAATATTTCCATATCAAAGTTCTAATATTTGAAAATATTAATTTAATGTAGTTTTATTATAAATTTTCTTATAATGCCATAAAAATCATTATAAATGTGATATTAATATTAATAAATTTAATAAGTTTGGATTAATACAATATTAAATTTAATATGATATTCAATTTGTTGTATTATAATATATATTAATATATCATTATATATATATTAAATCTAGATACATATATGGAGGGAAGAACAAAGACATAAAGTGATAAAGGTGGAGAGATAGAGGGAGTGACAAGGGAGATAAAATGAAGGAGAGGAGGGAGGAGGAATGAGGGGAGAGAGAGAGAGAGAAAAAGGAAGGAGTGAGAGGGAGAGAGGGAGACACAAAGATGAATGGGCGAGAAATCAAGAGAGAGGGACAAGGTTGGAGAGAAGAGAGACCAAGAGAGAGATGGTGGGAGAGAAAGGGAGGTAGGAGAGAAAAGGAGAAATGGTGAGGACTAGAGAGAGGACTTGAGAGAGAGGGGGAGAGAGGGAGTGAAGAAGAAATAAATATAGAGAGAAAAGTGGAGAGAGAGAGAGGAGTGACAAGGGACAGATGGAGAGAGAGTGTGTATGTTTTGGGGTGAGATAGAGAGACAAAGAAGGAGAGATGGAAGGAAGGGGGGAGAGAGGGAGAAGAAGGAGAGAGGGAGGGAGATAGTGACAAAGTTGGACGGTGAAGAGAGAGAGGGGGAGAGAGGAAGAAAAAGAGAGGGAGCATGAGAGAGAGAAGGAGAGAAGGAGGAAGGGAGAGATGGAGTTGGAGGGAAAGAGAGAGGGAGGTAAGAAGAAGTACATAGAGAGAGAAATGTGGAGAGAGAGGGAGTGATAAGGGAGATAGAGAGAGAGGGAGAGAGGAGAGTAGGAGGGAAGAGAGATAGAAGGGAGAGAGAGAGTGAAGGGGAAGAGAGAGGGAGAGGAAAAGGGAGGGAGAGATATATAGATATGGAGAAAGAGTGTGTATGTTTTGGGGGTGATATAGAGAGGCAAAGGAGAGGCAGAGGGAGATAGAGATATAGATGGGAGGTGAAGAGATGGACGAAGAGAGAGATAGGGAGAGGGAGGGAGAGATAGATAGATATGGAGAGAGAGTGTGTGTGTGTGTGTTTGTGGGCGGGGGGTGAGATAGAGAGAGGAAGAAGGAGATATGGAGGGAGATAGAAATATAGATGGAGGGGGGAGAGAGGGAAGACTATTTCTTGTGCTATATGCATTGATTTCAGTGTAGATGATGATTTCTAATCATATTTGATTGCTTTCACTAGATTCATTGATTTCGATGTAAATGTTGATTTATAATTATATTCGACTACTTGCACTAGATGGATTGATTTCAGTTTAGTTGTCGATTTCTAATTCTATTTGATTGTTCTCTCTAGATACATTGATTTCAACGTAGATGGTGATTTATAATCTTATTTGATTGTTTGCACTAGATGCATTGATTTTAGTGTAGATATTGATTTCTAATTATATTTGATTGGTTGCACTAGGTGCATTCATTTCAATATATATGTTGGTTTCTAATCTTAACTGATTTCTTGCATTATATGCATTTATTTTAGTGTAGATGTTGTTTTCTAATCCTATTTGATTGCTTGCACTAGATGCATGGATTACAATGTAGATGTGGATTTCTAATCCTATTTGATTTCTTGCACTACATGCATTTATTTCATTGTAGGTGTTAATTTCTAATCCTATTTGATTGCTTGCATTAGATACATTGATTTCAGTCTAGATGTTGTTTTCTAATCCTATCTGATCATTTGCATTAGATGCATTGATTTCAATGTAGATGTTGTCTTCTAATCCTATTTGATTGTTTGCATTAGATGTTGTTAATATTGAAACCATAGGTTATTAAAAAAAAGATCAAGATATATTTAGTAATACATAGAGAGATGTTATTAAGAAATAATTAGTTGTCAAAAATTGCAATACCTAGAATTAAAATGAAAAAGATGTGCAGAATCAATCCTCCTTGACAATATCATGTCCCTTATTCATCTCCAACTACTTTCTAATAGAGTGCTACATGTATTCAAAATATGTTCAAAATTACATATATTCAAAATTATTAATAGAGTAATGACATACAACAATGTATTCAAAATATTTATAAGAGGAAAATGCATATTTATAAACATCAAAACAAATCAAAATGTTATTGAAGGATATACGATAATTGTTTGGAGAAACAAATAATGTAAAGGCTTTATAAATTTAGCCACTCATTAAAAAAAATCTAAAATACATTATTTCTTGACTTTGTAAAATAGACTATATATATAAAAAAAATCATCAAAATATTCTTGAATGAAATTAATTATTTCAGACATAAACAAAGAAACAAATTATTTCATGAGTAATCTTGATGCAGTAAATTATTAAAACTACTCTTCAAGATATATTTTGTAATATTTGGAGGAACACTGACACAGACGTACAAACCATTTAAGGAAAGAAACACATACCAAAATAAAGAAGAGAATGATATGGTCATTCGAAGCAAAGAAAACATAAAGTGAATTTTCAATTTTATCTCAAACATATACATAAAAATTATAATCTAAAAATGTGATATTGTTACCCTCAATTGGAACTAGCTTAGATCCATCCAACACAGGATCTATCATGCATCGGGAGGGATCAAATCCATCGAGATGCAAATATTTCCTCAAGTTCTACACACTGAAAAGAAGGTTTGCACCTCGAGGGATTTAATTCCTCTAGGTGCATGATTGATCTGGTGTTAGATGGATCTAAGATGGTTTAAACAATTGCAATGAATTTTTTAAAAGCATTAAATACAAATGATTAGTTTTGGATAATTTAATTGTTATATATTTTGACCCTTTTTGATACATATTTTATGTTCAATTGTACTTGAAATATGTAGGGATTTGTTGGAAACTCAAGTTTGAGTTATGAAATCTATTCAATCTAAGTGTTAGGGTGTTGAATACATTTATGTATTGAAAAAACACATTTTAAGCAATATAAAATCACAGTTTAGCTGAAAAAATTATTGTTGGATTTTGGTCAATAAAGCCAAAACTTGAAGAGTTAGACTACACATATTATTTTATGGATATCACTACAATATCCAATGAAAGAAACAACAAGAACTATTTAAAACCTCCAACAACAAAAAAATTCTCATAAGAAAAATATAACTTACAAAAAAATCATTGGCTATGAGAATTATAGGTCTAGTAATTAGCGAACATGTGCATTATGATGATGTAGAATACCATTCGCAAAAAATGTAGAAAATATTTTTTGTCAACAAAAATGAATGTTTAAATTGAATACTACTTATTTAGATTTGAGTTTCTAATAATAAAAAATCATAGCTACATCCAATCAATTTTGATCCCCAATTCTTATTGTTGTGTCTTCATATTAACAAGTAATTAGTGCACATGTGCATTATGATGTAGAACATCACTTTCAAAAGACCCTACAAATAACATTATTCTTCATCAATGCAAATGAATGTTTAAATTGAATACTAATTATTTAGCATTGAATTTTTAATAACAACGAATGAAACCCACATTGAATCAATTTTGATCCATAGTTCCAATTCATGTGTCTTGATATTAGACAGACATAACTTGGTATAAAAAAGGCATGCAAGTTATATTCATAAACTCAAGCCAACCTAGCAAGTAGTAAAATCAAGCATGCTAAGTAGGCAGTGAATACAAGAAAATGGAGTAGGAGGTAAGGAGATCTACAAGTGGATCCATATAAGACTGATAGGTACCATCAAGAGGATGGGAGCATGATTTGAATTGGAATTGTTTATTCTTTGTGAGAAGCCACAACCGAAGATTTAGATATTCAATTCCCACTCCCAAGTTTACACAAATAGTTGATATGTGCATTCATAAGCTCTATAACTATAAGATTTTATTGTATAAAAATATCATGATATGGGAAAAATTGTTCACATTTATCTTAATTATCTTGAAATATAGAAAGCTTGTGAATAAAGAAAAAAAGATAATTGCATGTAGAACATATTATGAAAAGTTTGTTTACCTTTAAATCATGGGGGTAGCTCAGTTGGCGATCTTTTTGTTATAAAGTATTGTGTAAACGATGAGATTCAAAGTTCAAATCTCCCTGTGGGTCAAGAAAAAAAATGTGTTTACCTTTTAATTGAAAAAAGTTGGAACACTTTTGATTTCAAATTTGACAAGTATATTTAATGTGATTGTGAAGCTCATAGGAAAATATACTCATGGTATTGTAAAGCTCATAGGAAAATATACTCGAGAAAGGGAGTGGAGGAAAATGAAGAAACTAAAGGAAGAGTAGGAAAAGTGGAGGAAACATGGAAGAAGAGATAAAATAGGGGTGGGATGATAAGATAGAGAATGGAACCCAAATATAAGAGGATTAGTAAACAAGAGAAGATAAAAAAATTCATGGGTTTAGATGATGAATGTCTAATTCCTATGATTGTTTTAATTTGAAGTGATCTTCTTGGTTGAAAATTTAAGGGTGATTTTCATATTTTAGAGCCTCACCAATGAAACGAAATGAGTTAAAGGATATAGGAAAAATAATTCTAGTTTGAAAAATGAAAATAAGATGTTTGTAATTTCAGTTTGGATTTCATTCCTTAAGATGAGCTTTGAAAGATATCCCCATTGGCCAGTATATGATTTTCCATAAGAGCATGAGATTTACAAAACTTCTTAGCCAAGAACATGATGATGTTTATCCTTCATGTACATTACTAATTGTTTAAGGTATTTTAGGGTTTGAAATGATTGTTAATATCATTTTTTCCCAATATTTTTGAAATAAGGTCAATGAGAACTAGGAGAAGATTAGAAGACATAGATATTTTGGAATTGGAATAGAAAGTTGAGTGAAAATCTTAATTTATCTTAGATATAGAGTAATCATTCATGATAAGGACCTTTGTAAGGCAAGATTTTTTTTCAATAAATTAGAGAGAAGATCTAATGGCACAGATCACACCAAAGTTTTAATCGATTCCTGAATTAGGCGATAGTGAGAGTGCAAGTGAAGGTAATTGTTAGTGCAAGTCACTTTACAATAGAATGGGAAGATAAAGGTGACATTCAAATGACAATTGAGAAACAAATATAGAAAAGGAATTAAATTTCCTTTCTATATTTCTAGGATAAATTTGCCCCAAAATGTGCTAACAAAGTGAAAATTTCGCTAATTTTTGGGCGAAATTATCGGATGCTTTAATTAGCCTCCAATGCCTTATTTCCACAAATTGTGGCCATATAGGGGCCATGTGCCTAGGGCCAAGGCCAATGGCCTGCCCTTGCCAGTCGAGCCCCTGCACTACTCCGTCAGTGGTCATATGCTAGTGTCGCGACCAAAGGTCGAACCCTATGGGTTGGCCCCTCCCCCGGAATGACGCACACATTGTTTTCAAATATACGTTGATGGCATAACATATTAAGTTATATTTCAATGGTGTGTTGGTATAGCTCTGGACTTGTGCCTTAGTAGTCATGGGTTTGGCCCCCGTTGTTGTTGCCTAGACTTCAACCCAAAATTTTGGCGGCCCTCGAGTTTCCATGTGGTGGCCTTTCACTGGGCCACGTGTTAGCCCATAGTTGGCCACCAATCCAACCAATCAAAACCGCCGAATCTCAACCAATGAGAATGTGCCACTTGGCACAGCATGATTTGCTGAGCCTATTGACCATTCAAGCTTCCACATAGACCTGCACAATTAGCAGTACAGACTACTCACTGGGCTATCAAACTTTTACAAAAAATTTCTTATTGGGAAAGTGAACATAACATGATTCTGGGAGCATATAATGTCTGTTTCACACAAAAAGAGTTGCTTTGAATTCAGGATGACGAGAACTATGTGGTCATTCATGTTCCACACAAATCTGACAACTTTGAATTTTGAGCTACTTTTTGAGCACCTGACCATTCCTCCCCACTGGAAGCCTTTTGGACCCCAAAAGATCACTTTCAGTTATCCAACAGATGGGGGTACAGTTCCCTCACCTTTCCAACCTCAATCCATTTGGACTTTGAAGGATTTGCTCCCTTGAGCCCCACTTGAAGGTATTCCATGCTCTCTCATTTTGAAGACCTTGTTATTTTGTCAAGAATAGTGTCTTGTTGTAGTTCATCAAGGTATTTAGGAGAAAAATCCTCAATGGAAGGAATTTGTACATTTTCTCATTGATCTTCAATGAAAGGAGGCTCATACAACATTAAGTTCTCAACATTAACAACAAACTAAATTTTCATATATGAAGACAAATCCAACCTGAAGGAATTGTTACCAATATTTTCCAAAATTTTGAATCGACCATATCTAATTGGTTTCATTTTTTTACCTTCTCCTTGGAGCCTTTATTTTCTAATGTGAAGCCAAACTTCATCACTGACATGGAATTTGTGATCTACATGATGCTTGTCGTGCCTTGATTTGTACTTGCCTTGGCTCCTTTGTAGTTGTTCTTGAACTCTTTGGAGTACCAATTGGATTTGTTCAATGAGACTTATTTCTCTGTCTATGTCACTATGGCCATCAATAGAAACATCTTTTCCAAAAATGAAATCCAAAGGATACTTAGGAAAGTATCCCAAACATGCCACAAATGATGATGTTTGAGTTGAAGAGTGCTTGACCCGGTTTTAAGCATGTTGGATGTAGTGAAAATGTTCATCCCCCAACCTAGGATGCTTGCTACAATAACCACGAAGAAGATGTATCATTGTCATGATCACCACCTATTTTTGGCCATCTGTTTGTGGATGAAATTTTGTACTCTTTTTTAATTTAGTGCCCATGAATCCCCACACGCTTGAGCAAAAATTCTCAACAAAGTGAGAATCTTAATAAGTAATAGTAGATTTGGGAAATCCAAGATGAACCCATGGATTCTAAAAGGATTACTGAGCAGTTTGTTCAGTTGTAATTTTCTTCTTACATGACATCAAAATAAACATTTTGTTGAACCTATCGAAAACTACATACAAATAATCATGACCTCTTTTTGACAATGGAAGACCTCCTACAAAATCCATAGAAACACTCTCCCAAGGTCGTGAAGGAACTGGAGGTGGTGTGTAGAATTCTAACTTCCTATTGCTAGGCTTACTAACTGTGCATAATGAACATCCTTTAATAAAAAATGACACACTTTCAAACATACGAGACCAATAACAATACCTCTGTAGATGTGCCACCATCTTACTTACACTGAAATGACCAACAATAAGAGAAGTATGTGCCTTTCTTATGATGTTGACTCTTTCTCCCTGTAGAATACATATCTTTCCAAGATGGTACAACAATTTATCATTTAAATGATAATCCAATTCCTCTACTTGGTTACCTTGACTCAAGCTTGAATAAACATCTTGAAAGTCATTGTCTAATGCATATTGCTCAATATGAATTTCATGCAAAATAGAATTATGCTTGAGTAAAGTAGTTGAACTAATAATAGGCCTAGAAAGCATATCAAAAACTTTATTTTAGATAACTTTCTTATACCTTATTATGAAGTGGAATTGTTGAAGAAAACCCATCCATCAAAAGTACCTTGATTGCTGCAACTTAGATTGAGATTACAAGTATTGCAAATGCTAATGATTAGTGTGAATGATTGTTTCCTTACCCATCAAGTAGTGTTTCCATTGTTTCACACTTTGAACTAATGCAAACAATTCCTCATCATATGTAGGATAATTAATCACCGCGTCACTGAAATTTTCTGAATGAAAACATATAGGCTTACCATGTTGCATGAAGACTGTAACCCATGGCATAGTCACTAGCATCATTCTGGATTTCAAATCACTGTCTCAAGTCTAGAAGTGCAAGTACTAGAGCTGAATAGATATTTTCCTTCAATGCATCAAAGGCCTTTTGTTGTTTTCCTCCCCACTGAAAAACCTTTTTCACACTAGTTAATGCATGCAAAGGAGTTGCTATAGAAGAAAGATTGGCAATAAATTTCCTCCAATATTGGGTTGCTCCCAAAAAAATTCTTACTTCAATAAATATCTTGGTCCTTGTCTAATTCAAAATGAATTCAACCTTGGAAGGATCTATTTTGAACTCACCTCCTCCAAAAATATGACCCAAGTAAACTAAAGAAGCTTTTCCAAACTCACACTATGACATCTTTAAATACAATTTTTCCTTCTTTAAGACATCAACTAATTTTCTCACATGCATGACATGTTCATTATGAGATTTACTAAAAATTAAGATGTCATATAAGTAGACTATAACAAACTCATCAAGAAATGGCCTCAACACATCATTCATCACACACATGAAGGTAGTAGGAGCATTACATAAACCAAAAGGCATAACTAGCGATTCAAGAAAACCTTGATTTGTTTTTAATGTTTTCTTCCAAATGTCTCTTTCGGCAATTCTAATTTGATGGTAGCCACTCCTCAATTCCAAATTAGTAAAATAATTTGCATCTTTCAATTGATCAAGTAAATCATTTATTATATGTAATGGTAATGGTTCTTTACCATAATCTTGTTCAATGCATGAAAGTCCACACACATGTGCCATGTTCCATCCTTCTTTAGCATCAAAACAATAGGTGAACCACATGGTGAAGAACTTGGCCCGATGATCCCTTTATCCAACAACTCTTGAATTTTCTTTTTAATTTCTACACTGTCCATCACTGGCATCCTATATATGCCAATGTTAGGAACAGGACTATCTTGCTACAACTGTATCTCATGTTGGATTCCTCTCTTGGGAGGAAAACCTTTTGGTTCCTGAAACATCTCGTCATATTGGTTAACAACATCGCCCAATTCAGATTTCAATCTTGAGTCATGAAATTGAAAAGCTTCATTATCAATATTATTCTTGGGTTTGATCATTAGAAGCACAAAATTCTTGCTAAATTTTACTAGTATTTTCATCTACCCTACATCAAGGAGTGAAAGATTTACTTTCTTGCTATGGGATCTCACAATATATTCTACTCCATATTTGAACAAATGGTATTTTTTTTCATGTGTATGAAAGATGGATTTTCTGTCATAGAGATATGGGCAACCCAAAACTATACCACATATGTCTAATGGCACAACATCAAGCTCCACTTCATCTATGAAATTTGCAGTAATGGTGAATTTCAGTTTACACTTTCTAGTTACTTGCAATTGTGCATTGTCACACACCCATCCTAATGGATATGGTTTATGATGTGGAATAGTTTCCAAGTACTTAAAAAAAAATTCAGAGATGAGACTGGCTTGAGAGACATTATCAAAATGAGTATCAATTTTTCTATGTTTTGAGATTACCCTTATGTGAAAAAATTATATACTCTTCTTTTCATTTGGAGTTTCATTGTGTAAATTTCAAGTAGTAGTGCTAGCAATGGATTCTTTTCCTTTCATACCCATCATTGTAATTTTAGTTTCATCACCCGAATCGGATCTCAAATCATGTTGAGTGGTTGCAGTTGTCTTTTGTTTTCCCTTGTTGTTGAATTTCTTTGGTTTCATCTTGGGATGAAGCTTCCAACAATAAGATTCATTGTGACCCTGTTTGGAATAATGCTTCCATGTTAATTTATTTGCATCCTTCTTAATGGATGAATTTGTCTTTCCCTTCCCTTTGAAACCATTTTCTTTTCCTTTACCCTTGAATGGCTTTTTACTACTCTCTTCTAGAGGGTTTTTCCCTCTTGCCTCAAGATGAGTGGCTTGCACAAACACCTCATCTAGATTATTTGGATTAAACATCAGGATAATATGCCTAAGGTAACTGTGTAAACCCCTTATGTACTTCAACAATGTGTCTTGTGATAGAAAATCTACACCTAACACTAGAGACCTTTTTCTAAATTCTTGAGTGTATTCTTTCACATTTTGACCTTTAAGTTGTCTAAAGTTCTGCCAACTCATTATGTCTTTCTACATATATGCTAGAGGGTAGCATTGTCTTTTAATTGTAGCAATGAAATTATACCAAGAAATTGAGATCTTACTGTGTTTTTTGATCTCTTGCCATGTCTTTGATTCCCACCATAATAGTGTTGCACCATCTAGCCTCAATGAAGCTAGTTGAATATTTATGTCATCCTCTTGAAGGTTTTGAATTCTGCAATAGACCTCCAACTAACGAACCCAATTGTCAAGCTTCTCTTTATTCACTTCACCATTATACATGGGTAGTTCAAATTTAACATCAAGTTTTAACAGGGGTAATTTACCAGTTCCTTTTGAGGTATGATGATGAGTATGAGTAAGGGTTGTATTAGTGGAGGAGGGTGAAGATTCCTATGAAGAAGAAGATAAAGAAATTGGTGGAGAGGGTGGAGGTTTACCTCCATTTCCATTACCTCCTCCTCTTGAAGAACCTTCTCCTTTGGGAGGCTTGGAGATTTCACCCTATAGACTGGTATTCCTCTCTTCATAGAGGACCTTCACTATCTTCGTCATGTTAGACAAAGTCTTCCTAAAGACCTTCTCATCCTCTTTCATGTTTGTAGGCTCTCCATCATGAGACATGCTCACTGAAGCCTCAACTACAACTTGAGGAAGAACTGGTGGTGGAGATTGTGGCAACCTTTCACTTCTTCTCCTTGACCCAACTTCCATACTTTCAACCAGCTTTCCTTCTCCTCTCTTGAGCTTCAACCTTGTAAGCATGAAATTCACTTGCGAATAGTTAAATCCTTCTTGCATAAAGAAAACCAAGAACTCTGATACCAAACTTGATCTAATTGGGATAATTAGTTGGTTATACTAAATTCCCTTTCAGATTATGTTAAATGTGCTTAAGGATTCATGAGTTTAATTTCAAGCTTAAAACATGAGT